>NW_017548003.1:771059-795437 GCF_001854935.1 Bemisia tabaci
GGGGGGGGGGGGGGAGAGAGAGTAGCGGCATCCCGACGTAAAAGGCGGTCCAGGACTTAGATTTTTGTATTTACTGTGGATGTATATTGCAGTCGTAATAACTGCGGAATGTCCTTTTATATCATTACCTTCATTTTAATTTGTCCTTTTTTAAGTTTTATTTTTCGACCTTCGTCCCGTTTTAAGTTTTTACTGATGTTTTATTGTAGATGCAATTGCAACCTCATGTGATATCATTATCTGTCAGGATGAAGATATTTTTGTCTTCAAAATCCGCGTTTGCGTCCGAAACTTGGTGGTCAAAGTTTCATATTTTGATTCAGCAAGTGTCTGAAGTGCGTTTCAGTAAGTTTCTGAAGTTTGTGGCTACTGTGTTTGTGCCACTGTGTTTTGTATTGTAGCTTTTTTGTGTTGTAAGAATGCCCCACGGCTTGGACCTGAGGGGATTTGTGATAGGGCAATACCTTGTGGGGGCATCTACAGCTGAGATAGCTCAACATGAGATGTTACAAAATGTTGTCTCCAAGTCGACAAACACCAGATGGATTGCGAAGTATGACAATGGAGGAATTGAAGCCATGGTCAAGGCCAAGTCTCCCCAAGTTCTCTCCCTCTCCCTTCCATCTCATCGAGGCTGAGTATCTTGGCTGGTAGCCCTTCTGAGTATCTCGGTGGGACCTTCCTAGCCCCTCCTCTTTTCCATCCTCAAAGGGCCATCGCCATGGACGTTGCGATCAATCGCAATCGCTAATCGTCCCCACCAGCTCTCCTCTTTTGAGAGCGCTCTCGGGCAGACTCTGGCTCCTCTGCTCCCCTCACACGGGCGTAAACATAAACGAATTTGCGGCATTAACGGAAGCATTGAAGTTAAATCAATAATTTTATGATCCGTATATTTATAATATCAGATTTATACGTGGTGGAAAGTAGATTGGAATTTTATCCAAAAGTATGTGTAGGTATAACATTTTCACAGAATACGATGTTAATGAATCAAGCCTCACAACGCTTGCCCACGACCTGGAACCAGTTTAAGCTTCATAGAAAGTGGTAATCTAAATAATAACTGTAGTTAAATGCATACATATACGGAACATCTGTGATTAATTGTGAAGTTTCCAGAGTTCTTGAAAAGTGCATTACAGTTGCGAGTAATGTAATTGCAGTTGAAAATTGATAAAAGAAAAAAAAGAAACAAGCAGCTACTGTCGAATCGGCACTATGAATTATCATCTTAGAAAACGAAGCCGACCTTGTTCTGAAGCGGGTAAAACTACACAACCCATAAGAACGGTGAGATACCATTATAAAAGTTTCCTCAAGAAAGCTCAGATATCAATTAGTAAACATGAAACGACTGTGCTTTGTATTCAGCAACGTCAAAATTAACCGAAGTTCATGTGCAAAAAGCTGACTCCACTCACGATTGACCACTAGACAAGGTGCGTATTGAAGCAATCTGATACATGTTACTAAACCAGAATTTTACGTAAAACACGATTCTTACAACGAAAATTACTAAAACCGACTTCAGATGAAGATATTAACGTTTTTATTACACATTGGTCGCGAGGAATTAGAACTGCCCGCTCACAAGAAACTCAAAGCTCTACGTGTAGTCCAGTCATTTGAGGATTATAATGACCCCTATGCGGTTTTAAGAGCGGAACTTTTTTTCTCACCTGATTTCTCATCCATAGAGGGCCCTTAACGAGAATCCAAAATTGCGACATCGAAAAATTAAGGGAACCCCCCCAAAACCCGAATATCGATAAAAACGGCCAAACGGCATTCCACTCCAAAAGTATTCAAAAAGTTTTCTTCAAGAAGCCAGGCAAATGGAAAATGCCTTGAAAAGTGTATAACAGAGACAGTATTGGCAATGAAACTATCGCCGACAACATCCTTTTCCTACATGCTTTCAGCGGCTGAGACACAAACTGCGCCCTTTTTGGAAAATGCAAAAACAAATTTCTGACTTTCTTAACAAAAAATCCAAGCTTTACACCATTCATAAAAATATTTAACGGCCCAAACGCTACAGCTGAAAGCGTTTCCAACGCCGGTCATAAGTTTATGCTTTATTTGTATAGTTACACCGGATCTGAAGAGATATCTATCAATGAGCTGAGGTACAAATGCTTCATAAAAACAGCATTCAGAAGCAAACAAAATCTTAACAGAACAGGCTCTGAAACAACATTCATTGCGTGCATACCATCAAGTTCAAATGTGGAGAGGCGTAAATTTAAACGCTTGTGATTGGGGTTGGAAACTTGGCAAACACGGACTCCTACCAATCACAACATTACGACCTCCTGCTTCTGAGGAAATTCTAAAAATTATTTCCTGAAAATGCAAGACAGGATGTCAGGCATAGCTTGTACCCGCAGAAAAAGTGGCCTGCCGTGTACAATAATATGTACAAACTGCCGTGACTCGTGTACAAACATTCCTGATGACGTAATCATCGCAGATGGAGAAGAGCAAGAAGAAGATGCGGACGACCCGGACATTGTCCCATTTTCCGAAGATGAAACTGAAAATACAGAATCAGAGGTGAATATCGAGCCAGTGAATCCAGATTCCCTGATTTTCGATTTTGGGTGTGGGGGGGGGGGGGGTCCCCATAATTTTTCGATGTCGCAAATTTGCATTCTCGTTAAGGACCCTCAATGGATGAGAAATCAGGTGAGAAAAAAAGTTCCGCTCTTAAAACCGCATAAAATCCTCATATGACTGGACTAGTGAGTCAAATCGCGCACAACAACGGTTTCAGCAAGCTTTTCAATCGAGCAATGTTCATTTCCCACCATGAGTTGTTCAAAGTAAAAGCATGAGGTTGCCAGATTTTTATATCACAGAGACTGTCATGATAACATTAAGCGCTCGATGTGAATCACGTAGAGCATAGAGTTTTCATGAGCGGGTGGTTTGAATTCACGCATTAAGAATCATTAAATATCTTCGTAAGGTATTGATTTCGGTAATTTTCGTGGAACGCATCGTGTTCTACGTGAAATTTTGGTTAAGAAACATGTATCAGAATGCTGAAATTCGTACCTTGTCTAGTGGTCCATTCGATCCGAGGGCTTGTGTTCTCAAGTAAGTTCTTACAGGTGAAGCAACTATTCGAGCTCGGAAGTAAGGCTCGGTTGCCGCTCACACGTTTTGAAGGCACTTTGCCTACCAGCTGTGCTGAGCAGAGGCTCTCGGCTGACAAGTCGACTCCTCCCCTTCAGCTTTGCTACTTCAATGCAGCAGAGACTCGAAAGACCTTGAACGTCCTCCTTGGTGGCAGGAGACGGTAACAATTAAAATTGGAGTTTCGAATATCCGAACACTTTCGGGTAGAAGTTCTTTCAGCTTGTGATACAGAAACCCAATTTTTGAATTGTCCTACTTGTTTTACAAATACGGAAAAACCTTCGCATAATTTTACCTGCCTCCGGAAGTTTCCAGGGGGAGCATTCCTCTCTTGTAAAACCATCTTAGACTACCGGAAAGCCAGCCATAAGCTGGGTGATCTTATAACGGATAGATACAACATGTGCTTGGAGGAACAGAGACACTTCATTCTATGACAGGCAATTTGTCACCTTCATTTGTGTTGAACTTGGTGTTCAACTTATTTGACGAAGTACATGGATTTGGAATAATGCTGATACATCACTCACTTTCGGCGACAGCAACACTTCATTTAAAGTCATTTAAATCAAAGTCATTTTTTGCGAAGTAAAAGTTCAGTAATATTCAAATGTATAAACTCGGAGAGAAAATCTTCATAAGGGCCACAATGATATTAAGCCACCGAAAACACGGATTGGGAGCGAGGAAAATATAGGTTGGTCTATAAAGACCTGTAAATTTGTCAACGTCATAAATTCTTTTTTTTTTTGTTTTTTTGTATTTTGTACTTTATACAGTTGCAAGTCATTGTAATCCTTTGCACAGATCCATTTCGAGACGTACACACTGAAAAAAAAGTAGCTTCGATCTAGAGTCCAGGCTCTTAAAAATATCGACAAGAAAAAATACTCTTGATTCAATCGTATTTTTGCTTGAATCAAAAGAAAATCCGCTTAAATTAAGAGGCTTCGCTCTCGATTTAAGCAAAAATCCGATTGAATCAAGAGTATTTTTTCTTGTCAATGTTTTCAAGAGTCAGGACTCTAGATCCTAGCTACTTTTTTCCCAGTGCACTACTAAGTCCTGTAGTTTGCTAAAGTTGTGCTTTATCCGACGAGATGATCAAGGCTTTCCTGAACCACCCTTTATCACAATTTAAACAATTTATGTAAATGTTCCCTATGGAAAAGAGCCGTTTAAGGAGCAACTATGAATACGACCTCTGCTACAGACGAAAGGTCTATGAAAATCATTCGACTGAGCTTGCAGCTTCACGCGATACCCAAAGAAACCATTCCGACTCGGAATCACGCTTCGATGATAGCAATGATGACTTTTTTTCAAAAGTTTTCGCGCGGAGGATGGGTCGAAGCCAACGGTGGCCGGAGCTTGTCGAAACGCCGATTGTTTCAGAGGTCTCATCTCGGATCGAGAGAAAGGCGATATTTTTCGCCGCCACGCCGCGCCGCGCCGCACAATGGATCGAGTCGATTCTTAAGGTGAGTTGAAATAATAAGATATGTAAATCTTTAAAGTAACAGCCCAGTCATAATCCCATAAGAAAGCCTCTACATAAACGTATGACAGACTTTCCCCAACATGATGTTACAAATCATTCTGGCAATCGAAAGACTGTAATATTCCCCTTTCTGTTCCGGACGAAGGCTAGATCGGACGCGAGAGCCAAACTTGAAGAAATCGATCAGGCGGTTCGTCTTCATCCTCGCAATTCCACAAAAAAGAAGAAGTAAATTCCCCAATTGTTGCTTCCTCATCTGTCTTTACTTGCTAAACTCCCTTTTTTACACAATGTTTCTTGGTTCAAACTGCAAGTTTTGATGTTTATTTCATCACATTTTAAATTTCAATGGGTGCTTCGTGAAGTAAATTTCACGAGGAAACCAATGGCACCATTTTAGAGCCTTAAAGTGTGATACGAGATACGCCTTCTGGCTCCAAGTCTGTTCATCAGCGCAGTCTCACTTCATTGAGGCGTTCTTGGTTCGGAAAAAAATGGGAAAATCTTTGACTTTTGGCCTTTTAAGGCAAGTTGAGTGTTCGCTAACGCCTCAAATTTACCTTTTAGTTGAGTGGACTTTGCAATACTCTGTTTGACTCGGTTTAAAATTTGAGTACACACACAGCCCTGAGAAAAACAACACACTCGACTTGGGTGCCAGGTCCCTGGGCCACTCTCACAATATTAAGGACTTATAATATTATTATTTTATTATAATTGACAAATGACAAATAAAATTAATTTTTTAAATATGTTTTTAGCGTTTGTTTATAACTATCTTTGTACGTAAGTATTGAATAAACGGAGTTATAATCGTTTAAAATTTCCAAATTGTGTCCGACCACTCCTATTGACTCGATCCTGTGTGCGCCGAGCACAGCCGCCGCGATCGGGACGGGACAATCGTCTCTTGATCAGAAACTCTCCTTTGAAAGAGTGTCTCCGCAGTTTTGTGTTAAGTGGAGTTCTGGAAAACTTAATGAAGGCCCCGTGAAAGCCGCGTGATTTCTTTCTCGGCGCCCGTCGAGTGCTGTCAATTTTCATTTGAAACCGGAGAATCCTCCCCGCGCCGCTCCCCCTTCGACTCATCGGATGTGATTTGCCTCACCTTGATGAAGCTTTTTTCCTCCCCTGCCCCCTGCCGCCGGATTACTTTTCCTTGTTTCCCGAGCCGCGCGGCTAACTTCTTCCGTGAAACTTTCGCTCCCGCAGCCGCCGTGCCCCGCTGAACGCGTTTCTGGTGGTTGGTTGGACCGCGTTGAACAGAAAGGAACCAAGCCACATCAGCTATTGCCAAATTTAATTGGGCAATTTAATTTGTAACATGGAACAGTTGTGCGGATTTCCGTGCACATTTCAGTGAAAAATCTCCATAGTTTGAAGCAAATTCCTTAAAAATTTCGAAGGAATCCGCACAAACGTTCTCTCGTAAAAAAATGTATTGCCCAATTAAATTAGGCAATAGCTGATGTGGCTTGGTTCCTTTGTGTTAAACTCGGTCCAGTTGTATCACCGAAACTTCAAGATCCTCGCATACCACCGGCCAGTTGAACTTCATCTTAAGTCAGTATCACGCAAATAGGCGATGTTTTCTTTATTTTGTTTCTGAAAATGTAAGCGGCCATTTTGAAGTTGAATTCTTGATATCTGAGCAGTTTCCAGAGCAAGACAGCAGTGGACTTTTTTGAGTGGATACTATCAGTGCCTGTACTTAGCCACTTCTCTAATTTAAGCCTACAGTGAATGAAGGAGTGTGAAATTTATTGGGAAGAAACACACTGAGAAAAAACTATGGCTTATAAACCTATTAGAGGTAAATATGGAACACCACTAATAGTAGTACCTCTACATATAATAATAGCACATATACCTTAGTTATGGTCTCTGTACCTTAATTAGGTACAGAGACCTTAGTATGGTTCACAGACCGAGAATCATTAGTTTATTTACGACTATTATAGGTGTTCCATATTTACCACTAATAGGTTTATAAACCATAGCTTTTTCTCAGTGCAGACATATTTGAGAAATGTTGTTATAGATGATTTTGAAAATGGATTGTTTCATTGTGAGCAAGGCAAAAAAATTGACACCTTAAAACTCAATTTAACGTCACAAGCTTTGGATTCTTTATAAAAATTGTATTACTAATTTGCTGGTCTGTGTTCTTTTACTTTTAGAAAAAGGAATATCATATGATCTAATCGAACACTTGGACAATGGGGCACTCTCAGAAATCATCACACCCTTGAAAGATAGGCTTACATTCAAAAAATTCTTCGCTACCTCAAAAGCGGAAGAGATTTACTCTCTGGTACGTATTTTTTGGATGACGCTTTCTATTCATTTCTACACATCGCTGGCAAAAGTAGAAAGACAGCTTCTGTTTAACATAATTTGTTATCTATGCCTCACCTGTGCAACCCTTTGCACTTGTAAAATCTAAACAAGCGCAACATGCACAGGTATGTGTTGCCCCTGCAAAACCATTCCAGGAGAATCCAGCGCCGCCGGATTGAGGAAACAACACGACACCCCGAAGAAGCAAGCCAGATTCCTACGGCAAGCAATCGAAATCTGCCCAGCACTAATACCAAAATTCACACGGTTCCTCGAGACTCCGTCTCAACCGTATAAGAGGAGTACTGAGGCGGCCAATCACCGCCCTTCTAGAGCGGCGCGTTCCGCGCTCGCCGATGTGATTGGCCAACGCACTCCCCGGGGGTGCAAGAGCGGCGACCGCGGGTTTCCATCCTCACTATTGCTCAGTCTTTCGTTGACTGCCGTCTTGGTTTTCGTTACCACGCGGAAAAAGCAGTACCACAGGGTTCCCCTCAAATTGTGGTACTGACCCAATTTTTGAAAGCTACAGACAGTACCAATTAATTGTGGTTGTTGTATTCATTTATTCCCTCTTTTGGGAAGTAACGTAAAGTTCTTCGACAGAAGGAAGATTTTTTTGAAGTAATAATTATTTTAAAGCATTACTACAGGGTTCCCCTCAAATTGTAGTACTGACCCAATTTTTTTAAAGCTACAGACATTACCGATTAATTGTGGTTGTATGCATTTATTCCCTCATTTATTCCTAGAAACGTGAAGTTCTTCGAGGAACGAAGATTTTTTTGAAGTAATAATTATTTTAAAGCAGTACTACAGGGTTCCCCTAAAATTGTGGTACTAACCCAATTTTTCTATAGCTACAGACATTACCAATTAATTGTGGTTGTATTCGTTTATTCCCTCTTTTGGGAAGTAACGTAAAATTCTTCGACGGAACAAAGATTTTTTTGAAGTAATAATTTTTTTACGGTTTTGAAAGTAAACGGCAACATTTGTGGATGCTCATATTTCTTCCAACAGCCCCTAGTCCCCTACCTCCTTTTTTCCGTGCAGACGAAAATGCACAACGATGTCTAAAGAGAAGTGAACCAGATATTTTTGGTCACCGGAAATCTCGATGGAAATTTTGTGATCTTCTACACACTTATTATCATTTTATTTATTCAATTATCCCTTTGCTGAACTTCGTGTAATCATTTTATGAAAATGAAGAAGCGCACACCCGACGCAAGGTATACTTCCGGCACCACGCTCCGAAACCTGGGAGAGGATCTTTTACTCTCCGATCGGTGATTTTTGTTGGCGCTGTCATAACGGTGGAAGTTTTTACGGCCTATTGTCCTCTCTCTTAATAGCACGTTAGGAGTTGAAACCGGGTCCGTCAAAAAGCCCTCCCTTATGTCTAGAGCTTTTTCAGCCTAGTTAGGTTTTATACGCTGAGGAAATTGAATTCAATAGCTTCTTTTCAAAACATTGAACCGCCGCCAAAAAATCTTTCATTATTTTGAAGAAATTTTATGTGGCGTGAAATTTGATGGCCTGTCATAATATACACCGTATATGCGCCTTCTTCTCGTGTCGCTCTGCGTATACTATGAGCTAAAAGTAGTTCGGTTGGGAGCATCCTTGAACCTCATCCTGTAATGGAAATTGGCCCTAAAAGTTCTAATTGTTAAACTTCGTGTCGCTCTTTTCAGAATAAAGAAAAGCCTGGAATCAAAGTTCTTATCAATTTGTTAGGCAGATTTGCTACTTGAATACAGGTGGCTAATGGTTTAATGAACGTATTGTTAGTCAATGATTCACGCAGAAGGAAGAATTTTCAATGCAGTCTACTTTTTGATTGCCATATAAAAGGACATTCTCTAATGTAAGAAAAAGTTGGCTGTGGTCCATGTTTCGAAACAACCGAGCGTTTCAGTTTAATCGACGTTGAGAATTAGATAAAGTATTTCATTTAGGTAAAAGAAACGTTTTGGTTAACCCTCGCCAATGTCCATTGGTGCACATGAAGCTTGCGGCTTGAATAAGGAGGAAATATAGCTTGACCACGGTCAAACTGAATAATTACATTCATTACGTAAGCATTTTTGAGTAAATTTACTCCATCTTTAGCGTAATAAAAAATAAGATAAAAAAATTTAAACTACAATACAATAAAAACGTATCACGGTACATGACTGAGTAACAAGGAAAAAAGCGATGAGTTATTAATAAAATAATTACTTAATAAATTTAAAAAAAAAAAAAACGAAGAGACAAACTGATTACAAATAAACGAGATTGAAGGCTAAGTAAGGATTGGCTAATACTATAGGAGACGCAAGGAAAAATACTTAGAGAAGCTTACCGACGAAAATGAGCTTATTGTACACTGGAAAAAAAAAAAAAAAAAAAAAAAAAAAAAAAAANAAAAAAAAAAAAAAAAAAAAAAAAAAAAAAAAAAAAAAAAAACATTGAATCTGGAGTTCAGACTCTTGAAAACATCGACAAGAAAAATTACTCTGGATTTAATCAGATTCAAGCTTAAATCAAGAACCAAGCCTCTTAATTTGAGCGGATTTTCTTTTGATTTAAGCTTAAATCTGATTGAATCAAGAGTCCTTATGTTCTCCTTATTAATTTGTGTAAAAACGACGCACAGTGCATTTCCGTAGGTACCTTGGGTCTTTGCTCAATTTGACGTCCCACCAGCTAATGTCCCTCAAGTCTTGTAATTGAGTACGATGTCCCTCATCGGGGAAGAAACTCTCCGTTTCGGGTGGAGGGGTGTGGGCGGAGGTGCTAAGTTCTGCCGAGCGTCGAGTGTGGAGATCCGTGCCGCCGCCACCGTTTTCGCGATGAAATCCCAATTATATCGACTGCCAAGACCGCGCCAATTTCCATTGCCCGAGGCCTCCGTCCTAGCGCGTAAGTCCCCGCGAAATTGAAATGCCGCGCGACAGCGTCGATTCACCCCGATCGGCGACCCCGCCGGCTGCCCAACTCCGAGGTTAACCCCCCCCCCCNCAACACCAATTCGACCCTGTTGAACAATGCCATTGATTCCCGGTCGTTCTCCGTGCTCGGAGATTTGAGGAGACGGGTTGCCGATGGAATTCTCGAGGAATTTTACCGGTTCCTCACGGCGCCAAAAACGCTGCGTCAGTCGACGTTCAGTTAAAATGTTTTGGACTTGGAAAAATGAGAAAAAGCTAGGAAATCATTAGAAATGTGGAGCTGAAAAGTGTCAAATCGAAGAATGACATACTGGAGGTTATTGATTCGATATTGCGATTCCTGCGGGCTGATTGCTGAAATTGATGGATAGAGAAGACGTACGGAGTATGGAGCGATCCTGTTGATTGAAATGGGTGGTTTCTGTAGACTACGGGAGAAAATGGTGGAATAATTATCGGGTCTCCCGTGGGTTGTCGTTAGTTAGTCGAACACCTCAGATGATGTTACCTAGATCCTTTGTCCACTGCAACCACCCGCTTCCATCAATAGAACCCGTCAATATCCTTGTTGTCTTCTTCGTCTATTGCTTGGTCTACCAATTTCAACAATAAGTCCGCAGGAATCACCAATATCCAATCAACAACCTCCGGTATGCGATTCTTTGATGACACACAGGAGACGACTGCTTTTGAAAGACATTTTTTTCCGTAATGTGTTGGCAATTTTTAAACTCTCGTCACTTCTTATTAACAAGTTTATGATCGATCGTGCCTTTGAACAGTGTGCCATGCTATAAGGCGCGTATTAGCGCCTACGAAAATGCGAAAATACTTTCAGCATTGCGCGTACATCACTAGCCGGTAACCGCGCATATTGGCGCCTGCCTAACTGCCAGGATACTTCACGCATGGCACGGATATGCTAACTACGGTCTGGAGCGAGTGATTCCTCAAATCATTGTTGATAATCAAAGTTTGACGTAATTGTCATTTTAAGGGCCAGGGCCGAGGAAATGTGAAAGACCCTCGACAGGTTCATGTGTCTACACCTCTTCCCTGAAAATAGAAAATCACATGGATGACTTGCTAATATCCTTGCAACATCCTCGAAATAAGGAGGTTTCTTCCAAGTTTTCAGATCCTTTCTCAGTTTCATACAGGACGTATAAACGCCAAAAGATGGGAATAAGCATTAAGGACTCATTCCCGCGAGGAGTTCTGAGGAGAAGAGAAACCTGCACAAATGACAGATCTTGAGATTCCTTCTGTGTACCATCGTACCGAATTCGTACTCTGAGAGGCAGGTGACGCAACATTCCATATTCCTCATTGGCTGGAAGAACCCATTGAATAGCCACAACATCGTTAATTGAATGCACGATTCTCCGGGGGGCGGTGCTCGTTACGGTCGGCGAGAAAAAACCAAGAATCACGAATAAAGAGCCTTAATTAGGGTAAAAGCTAAGTCCCGGGCTGAGGTTAGCCGGTCGGGGGGACCGGAGCTTGACGGAAATTTCCAACTTGTGTTTTCATTTACTCGGGACGGCCCGGGAGGGGCTTTGCCTTGAGCCCGGGACTCATTCACTTAACTAATTAAACAAATTGATTATTGACAAATTCCGGGCCGATGCTTTGACAATTCGGCGCTGCGTCGGCGAGCGCTCCTCGGTGTCCCCCACAATGGAACTGGGGCACCCTCCCGGGGAGCAGCCATCCATCCGCCGAGCGGACAATGCCGCGGGCTCCGCTGGACCCAAGACGGGTGCGCTTCATTAGCGGTCGGGCGAGGACCCCATTGAAATTTAGGACTTGCGGGAATTTGAGGAGCGTGGTCTCCTGTGCAGGGTGTCTACTAGTACCACTTTTCTTAGAAATAAATGGAGAATTAACACGCAAATTTTGACGCTTCATCTGACACTGGAAAAAAACACATTGGATCTAGAGTCCAGACTCTTAAAAACACTGACAAGAAAAAATACTCTTGATTCAATCAGATTTTTGCTTAAATCAAAAGGGAATCCGCTCTCAAATTAAGAGGCTTGGTCCTTGATTTAAGCAAAAATCCGATTGAATCAAGAGTATTTTTTCTTTTCGATGTTTTTAAGAGTCTGGACTCTATAGATCCAATGTGTTTTTTATCCAGTGTGAGAGTGCTAAATGATAAGTCATAATTAAGAGCTGAATTCGCCGTATTTATTTCAATTTTGCTCTGGTGTGGAAAATAGTATCAAAATAGATTTAATTATGAATAAATGCACCGCCTAGTGACGTTATCTAGCGGCACTTCCCACTGAAACGTATGTATTTAAGTGGATCGGGTAATTTTGTGTCACGTCTCCTCTTGTATTTGAGAATTTATGAACCAAGGGTGTCCTTGTGTTCAGTTCACTCGGTGGTTTCCACCAAAGCGCGAAATTCACCAAATTTTAGACACTTGCAAATTCTCCATTATCAATGATTCTTTGGGCTACGAAAATTTTTTTTTGCAGAAATGAGATGATCGATGCTCCGCAGCCCGTGACAAAATATGAAAGTAAACAGCGGGTAGCAAGGCTAATTTTCACATAAATACCACCAAAACATTGAGAAAATCCTGATTTTTTGAGAAGAAAAATTAGAATTTCTACATAAGCGTATGCGAAAACAGGACTCAAGAATTAAATTCTAAGGACTTTTCTCAAATCCTAATTTTAAGATCGATTTTTCTTCAAATCCTGATTAAATCGGGATTAAATCCTGATTGACTCGGGAAAATCCTGATGCTAAAATTTCAGCATAACCGTATGCGAAAGCAGAACTCAAAAATTAAATTCTAAGGACTTTCCTCAAATCCTGATTTTATGACCGATTTTTCCTCAAATTCCCGATGAAATCGGGATTCAATCCTGATTGAATCGGGAAAATCCTGATTGAATCGGGAAAATCCTGATGCTATACACCCTGCCAAGCACCTCTGTTACCCCCACACTGGAAAAAGACACATTGGATCTAGAGTCCAGACTCTTAAAAACATCGACAAGAAAAAATACTCTTGATTCAATCAGATTTAAGCTTAAATCAATAACCAAGCCTCTTAATTTGAGCAGTTTTCCTTTTGATTTAAGCTTAAATCTGATTGAATGAAGAGTCCTTTATCTTATCAATGATTTCAAGACTCTGGACTCTAGATCCAATGTGTTTCTTTTTCGAGTGCATAAAATTCCACGTTTATCAGAAAGATAGGACCCCTACTCAAGACACACGGTAAAAACTCGAGCAGCGGGAGGTCTGTGGACAGAGAGCGCGACCGCAGCGGCCTTGAAGGTTCCGTCGGGGGCGGGAGCCAGGGGTGGGAACGGGCGCGGATAACAAGATAAAGAAGGGAAACAAGCATTCGATTAGGAGCACAAATTAAACGCCACCGCGCTGCAGATGCCACCGCACGAACCGGGCGACGGAGGCGGGGAGAGCGCGGCGATAGACTCATCGGGCCGAATTTAAAGCTGCAACAATTGTTTTCAGCTCATTGGCTCGTTTCAGATTTACTGCCGTTCTTTATCTACCCCGACTTCCGCGGCCCCCGAAAGCTTTTCCTTTCTTCACGCGCGTCCGAAACCGCTCCTTTTCTTTTTTCTCGCCCCGAAAAGGAAAGAAACCCCCGCCCCGCCGCCGCTTCCCCCGACGGAATAATACATTTTGAGCGGCATTAAAAGTATGAAAAAAGAATTACTTTGTCATATTAGCCCCCGCTTTTTCTCGTCTCCGTTATCGTTCGGGCTCGGATCCTCCTCCGAGGTTGCCATGATGCTCCACAATTTAGGAATTTAGGATTTCAGTCCTTGCAGGTATTTCACCTCTCTTTCTAGACCAAATTTTCGCCGATAGAACCGAACGGCGGAAATCGATTTAACATAGGATATTGTTCGAAACCAATTTTAGTAAAGATTAGGCGCCAATTGCCTGATGATCTCTGGGAGGAAAGGGGGCAATGGCGATTGGGCGTCGAAGAGCGCGAAGCTGCGCTGCGAAAGCGACTTAATGTATGTGTGTACTAAAGATTAAGTTAAATGGTACAATAATATTAGTTTGTCAAATTGAGGTCAGAATATCAAAACTAATCTTTAATTATAATTAAAAGACAAATAGGTCAACTAAAGTATATCAATTACACTGATAAAATGATTGAATTAATTGTCTACACTGGAAAAAAAACACATTGGATCTAAAAGGCCACACGCTTGAAAACATTGACAAGAAAAAATACTCTTGATTCAATCGGATTTTTGCTTAAATCAAGAACCGAGCCTCTTAATTTGAGCGGATTTCCTTTTGATTTAAGCAAAAATCAAAATATTTTTTATTTACTGATTCCCACACACTGGAAAAAAAAAAATTGGATCTAGAGTCCAGACTCTTGAAAACATTGTCAAGAAAAAATACTCTTGATTCAATCAGATTTTTGCTTGAATCAAAAGGAAATCCGCTCAAATTAAGAGGGTTAGTTCTTGATTTAAGCAAAAATCCGATTGAATTAAGAGTATTTTTTCTTGTCGACTTTTTTAAGAGTCTGGACTCTAGAACCGGTGCGGGAAATCCCATCGCTTTCCCCGACTGCGGCAACTCTGGGATCCGTTTATGCCCCCCTTGTGCCCGCCCCTGCGTCATTTCAACTCATCAGGTTTTTATGCTTCACAGTCCGTGCCCTTTGACTCCCGGCCCCGACTCCGCGTCGACGCTGCCAAAACGCGGGCGGGCGCGCCAGGGAGACCCCCCGAGAAACGGCGGTCCCCGGCGATTCGCGCATCAGCGCCCGCGCCGTTTTTTCGTTTTACCGCATTAAAAATTATTTATAATGCTCCGAGGTTAGCCAAGCTGCAATTGACTCCGGAACCGAATTAAAACTCTCGCGCTCCCACGCCAACCGCACTGATCGGCGTCTTCGCTTCGGCGCCCGAGATGCCGTCGCGAGTTTTCTCGGCGATGCATCACAAGTTCCTTGAGAAGGAAAGGAGTAATGGACTTGATCAAATGATTTGAGAGGATAAATCGAAATCGTGAACAACTAGGGGACTCTGGCCCCTGGCCGCTGAAAGGAGGCAGATCTCCCTCTTCACTAGAAAAAAAATAAAACACATTGGATCTATAGTCCAGACTCTTAAAAACATTGACAAGAAAAAATTCTCTTGATTCAATCAGATTAAAGCTTAAATCAAACGTAAATCCGCTCAAATTAAGAGGCGTGGTTCTTGATTTAAGCTTAAATCTGATTGAATCAAGAGTATTTTGTTTTGTCGATGTTTTTAAGAGTCTGGACTCTAGATCCAATGTGTTTTTATTTTCAAGTGTTCTCCGCTTTTTAGGGCAGGTCCGGGTTCACTACGGCACTTCCTTTAATCCTACGTTTACACCAAGGAGGCTCTGCGGACTAACCTTACCGTATGAGAACAACCGAAGCAACTTGCTGGATATCTAATCACCACACGCGACAAGGCAGCATCGCCGGTTCCGTGGCTAAGGTGTTGAGCGAAAAGTTACCGGGCGTAGACGTCAACACGCAAGTCTCAGCAGCTTGAACAGTCGGCTGCTGGGCGAGCACCTTGCATGTATTGTCCATTGCCCAAGTTCCTGGTGTCAGGACTGCACATGTGTATCAGCTTAATGGAGCGAACAACTTTTCGTTATCCGCTGATGCACTTTTCAGGTTCACAGGTTTACCGGCGGGAACACATATGTAGAATGGGTGTTGCACTAGGGGCTGCTTCTCGGCTTATAAAAAAGACACTTGTGGCTTCGTCTCCATCACCGCGGGATTTTGTGTCGATTCCGCCCATAGTAAGAGCCATTCAGGCAAACTGCGTTGGCCATCTCATTGATGCTGCGCGTTCCATACAACGACACTGAAGACGAACAATATTTAGGACGTCTCGGTGCATTTATAATGTCGCCAAAAAGCACGCTCGCACGAGGCCCCTATTTTTTTCACATTGGTGCTGCCTACCTGACAAGCAATCCCTCAGTCGCTACGCGGCCCAAACCCCGGGGCGAAATCGAAATCACCCATCGGCGTATAATGGGCAAATACTTTACATGGAATATCAGAATGATGCTTCAAAGGAAAACGAGTTATACATAGCTTTGACGGAAGTGGGATTTCTGGTACTTGAATAGAATATTACGTCAAACTACGACGTGGTGGGTGAATAATTGACGTCAGCATCCTTCGTAAAGGCGATGCCCATTGAAGCAGTCGATGATAAGATTTTCGCGTTTCGGCGAAGAAAACAGCAATCACGTTGTTCATTTCTATGTTTCAGGGGCAACATGAAGTACTTCGTTTTCTCACTCTCTCCTCCCCTATGACGTATATCTTGCGATCATCATGTTTACGACTATTAAGTTTTTGTTACGTGTGCCTTACTCCGGTCGTTGCGTGATACAACCCACGAAAAATCCCACAGTTTGAAAACGAACTAACTGAAAAATGTGTAGTAACCTTTGATTTTCCTTTTAAATTCTGTCCATACAATGTTAAAAGTGGGATGAAAATGTTTAAAATACTTTCAAAGTACCGGAAAAAGAGGCACCAATATTCAGTTCCATTGTAGGACGCGAGGCGAAGTTCAGATTTAGATAACGGCAACTTGCGGGGGATGTTATTCGGCAAAATTGCAGTGGTGCGTATCCCGACACGGCCGGTGTCGGTGGAAACTGCATGGTCCGGCTAATCAAACAAACGGGAGACCATTAAAAGGCTACAATTATGTCAGCGAATTAATGCCACTACGCCGTTTAACTCTGAATGCTGCGGGCACGGCCCGACACCGTTAAAATACATCTCCGTGAATCGCATCCAACACATGGATAAACCCCGCAGGCGTGTCCGTTGTCGCTGGTTCCGATGCGAATCGTCGAATTTTTAGCAGCGTTAGACAAACCTAGGGAACCTTACGCTGATAGAGCGAGAGTATTTAGATATGTTGTGGAAACATTATAAGAGATGCCCAGAATGAAAAGACGAAGTTGTTTTGCCTGAGCGGAAACTTCAACCGAGGGCAAATATTTTGTTGCCAGGCGAAAAATGCCACGATCGTGTTAGACAGGACATCTTGTCTGACTTAGTTAGTGGGGATTGTGTCCAAGTGGAATATTCTATACATTTTCTCAGGGCCCTAAGCAAGGGAGAAATATTAGGAAATATGGATCCCGTAATATTCCGCACAAAAATTGTGTGTCATTTCCTATCTCTGTGTCCAGACACAGGATTATCAACATCTTCATAAAGGTACCTCAGGGGCAGCAATTTCAACCCAAGAAGTTTGAAAAATGCCCTAAGGGGGGAAAGAGGCTTATGCGTTCGTGTTGGTTAATTTTTGTCGGTTTAAGTTTCTTTTCCAGTGCTGACTAGTCCCTCGTAAATAATCACGAGCAAAATTATCTCTTTCTTGTAGATCCCCTCTCTTTTCGCATTATCAAGGAAGAATCAGTAAGTTCGACTCGACGACGTGTTACACATCGTCCGCATCATGTTCGACTACAAAAGCTCTTGCGGACTGATAATTTACTCCCACTCGGCGCTTCAAAACAATGGCGCTTAACGATGCGTATTTTTGCTCCACCCTGTCTCCCTTCTTGCTCCAACGAGTCTCCCTTCAAAGAAGTTACGGGCGCATCGACGGCTCCTCATACCAAATTTAGTCTCGATCGGAATTTCTAACATTTCCGTTTCATAATACGAATGGATCAGGCAAATTTCTGGTAACAATGCACAGGAAAAAAACACATTGGATCTAGAGTCCTGACTCTTGAAAACATTGACAAGAAAAAATACTCTTAATTCAATCGGATTTCTGCTTGAATCAAAACGAAATCCGCTTAAATTAAGTGGCTTGGTTCTTGATTTAAGCTGTATTCTGATTGAATCAAGAGTACTTTTTCTTGTCGATGTTTTTAAGAGTCTGGACTCTAGATCCAATTTATTTTTTTTTCCAGTGTGGGATTCTACTAGAAAAGACGTAAATCATCATTTTTCCCGGCTCTAAAAATTAGGTAGACGGTGATTCTATTGTTGGTCTGGATTTACGTTTGACGCCATACATACATTCCGGTGGCACAGTGGCAATCAGTCGAATTGCAAAATGTCGGCTCGACTTGGTTCAGATTGAGATTGGGGATATTTTGAGGTCAACATTGACGAGGCATCATAAATAACAAATTTTGGCGGAACGTGATCAGTTAATTTGGCGAATAGATCCTTGCGATTAGAATGATGTGCATCGGCAAAAAATTTCAATCACTAAGCACGGGAAAAACAACACATTGGATCTAGAGTCCAGACTCTTGTAAACATCGAAAAGAAGAAATACTCTTGTTTCAATTAGATTTAAGCTTAAATCAAGAACCAAGCCGCTTAATTTAAGCGGATTTCGTTTTAATTCCAGCAATAATCCGATTGAATCAAGAGTATTTTTTCATGTCGATGTTTTCAAGAGTCTGCACTCTACATCCAATGTGTTTTTTTTTTTTTTTTTTTTTTTTTTTTTTTTTTTTTTTTTTTTNTTTTTTTTTTTTTTTTTTTTTTTTTTTTTTTTTTTTTTTTTTTCTTTTCCAGTGAAGAAAAAATTCTGCGATGTCGACAAACTCACAGGTAGGTAAAGGAACTACCTCCAAATCTACAAAACCTAAAAAATAATTTCTTATCCACGTTACATTTTTAGCAGTGCCAAAATCACAACGATCTGCCGTCCTGGGGACTACGCGAGGAGCAGAACTTTTCAGGAACGCCAACATATGAGTGCAACTCGTGAACTCAATCTGGGGGCATGAGCATCGACTCTTCCGTTCGACATAGACCGAAGTCTCCGCGTTTCAGCGGGCTGCTCGCTGCTCGTTGCAGCCGCATTGAAGACACAGGGGGCGTTGCAACGCATCCCGGAATGGAATTGAGCTTGAGGAGGCTTGCTCGGGAAAATCTGAATAGATCGAGAGTTGGGCAATGTAGCTCCAATTTGGCTCACCTCTTGACATGTTAATGAACCAATTGTCTGAGACCCTGTCTTCGGCGGGCGCTGGTTTGAGGCGAGGGCTAGAAGTGCTGTGCGTCGCCCTCTCTCCGGATTATCATCAACGGCGTCGGCTTTTTGAGGCCCAAGACCTGAATAAGTTGACTCACTGCTTCCCAAGCACGAAAGTTTCGAGGAATTTTCTTCTTCTTCAATACTGTATCCACATTTCAAGCTAATTTCGTGAAAAAATGCCTGACTATCAGGTCCTTCGGCTGCCTTTTACCAGGGGCAAAATTGTTGTCGATTTATTTACATATGAAAAAATTAAACACTGAGAAGTGGCCCGAAACTGTACGTAACAAGGTGGAGAAATGGTGCTGGGTTCACACCATTTCGCGGGGAATCAAAGCCAAGAAATACCAAAAATTAAAATTATAGTCAAAAATAAATTTTTAGAACTCTAATGCGCACCAGTACGAGACTGACCGCTTGCGGTACCATGCTATGAAAAGACGCCGTATGAACCTTCGTCAGTAGGCAAATTTCCTTAAATTAAACACGAATTTTTAGGAAAACTTGTGATTATTTTCCGTCCAATTTCTCAGAGAATTTCCATGGTAATTAGAAATAAAGTATCTGGAAATTACACTAGAAAAAATACATTACCATCCCTACAAATAAACAATTTGTTGGAGAAAATTTGGCAACTCTCGAATGTACATACGGCGTTTATCCTCAGCACAGAAAAATGTACCCTCGCACGGCTCAGCTCTCGTCGACGGAAGCGGAGGAGCCGGGCCTCGAGAGCGTCTTTAATTAAAGCAGTTAGCGCAAAAAATACTTGTAGTAACTTTTTAATGTCTCGCACTCGGCGGCGTCGGAGCGAGGTGTCGGCGGGGGGCGGGGGGCTATCC
Organism: Bemisia tabaci; assembly: GCF_001854935.1. NCBI lineage: Eukaryota > Metazoa > Arthropoda > Insecta > Hemiptera > Aleyrodidae > Bemisia > Bemisia tabaci. Next base: position 790,885 of record NW_017548003.1, read on the forward strand.
GCCGAGATCTGATTTTTCAATTAATCGAGGCGGGATGTTTTATCTTGGTCGGGGAACTTTGGAGAAAAACGTTTAAACCGCGAAATCCGCGGCCCCGGCGCGGCGTCGGGCGAGAGGGTGCGAAGTGCGGTTACGCCAAGGGTCGGAGTGCTGCGGAGGACTCATAAAAGGAGGGGGCGCGGCTACCCACTGGATTGAATAAAAGTTGGGAGAAATTAGACAAGTTTTAATTAGAGCATTTAGACAACAGTCGTGCTCTAACTTTCGGCAGACATGTGCTCGACGCGGCTCGCGCTCGCCTCGGAATTTCTATCATTTTTACTCGGGAAATCCTCGAACCTTGCCCTTCGCTGACGTAAATTTTTCGCATGACGGGGTAAGGAAAGGGTGGCATGAAACGTAAGAAAAAACTGAAAGATTGGAAATTTTAGGAAAAAATTTCATGAAATCTCACGAGGCTGTGAAATATTTCATTGTTTTTCAGGGGCTAGAGTATGCAACCCGCACTCAAACACACGAAAATAGAAGGCCACGCGGTTTTTTACTTTCACGAAACATGAAAAAAAGCCGGTATTTTTCAAAACTCCAACTCTGCACTATGCTTCAGAGCACAGTTTCGCAGCCGTCGCGCCGCAGTTGGATAAAGCATTACCGGGCAGAATCTTCACAGACGGAGAGAGATTGTACGCATGCGTTGGAAGGTGCGGGAAATCAACAATGGAGAAGAACATAGTTCTGGAGGTATGGAAACGTGTGGAATTTCACGAAATATTTCCAGAGAAATTCGAAGATTTTATTTTCATGAAATTTCGCCACCCTGGTTAAGGAGAAAAACAAACGTGAAATCTCACGAGACAATTCATTTTTCGAATTAAAACAGCTTAGATGGATGAAGCATATCCTTCTTCTCAGACATTGAATATGCTATCTGCTTAGCACAAAATGCTGAGACTGCAGGTGAAGATGTAGCTAGTGATTCCGATTCTAGCATTAAAGAAACGAGGACAGTTATTTCAGTGCATTTACTTGACTCCATGTTTTAAAAGGATGCTGATCTGAATACGAGTGAACGCAATGAACCTCTAGACAAGGTACAAACTAAAGCATTATGATACGTGTTTCATGACCAGAATTTCACGTAAAACATGATTCTCGCATCGAAAAGTAAGCGGAGAGTGACATAGGAGTGAGGTTAGGTTTGTCACCCCGGGCCTCTCTACTCTTTTCTACGGATCTAGAAGCATTCCATCTCGTAGTCTCAGTGAGTTAATGAGATTATTGAATTAAAGTTCAGATAATAAAGAAAGCCGATGTACCTAAATTCCGTTTTCAACCGAACAACACTTAGGTCAAAGCTTGACCTACAACATTTCGAACGGCTTAATAAGTTAAGATCGAATTCAAATAGAAATTTGATAGACTCAACGCGAGCCAAATCGCGCACTACACCAGTTTTGGCAGGCACATTTATCGAGAAATATTCTCACCCGCCATGTGTTGTTCGAAGTGATGACGGTGTGCAATAGCCGAGTCGAAGCACCGAAATTGAGGACGATATTTTTCTATACCGCAGAGACTGGTACGGTAACTACGGTAACATTTAGTGAGCGATTAGACTCGCGTAGACCATATCGTTTACAAGAGCGGGAACTTTGAATCCACGCGTCATGAAACTTTAAGTATCTTCGTTAGAGGTCAATTTCAGTGATTGTATTCGTTCCGCGAATCGTGAAATTTTGATCAAGACACATGTATCAGAATATATCTTCGTTAGAAGTCAATTCAGTGATTTTCGTTTGCGTGAAATTTTGGTCATGACACATGTATCGGAATACTTAACCAGGGTGTCGGTGTCTAGTTTATTTTTCATTGTTGGAAATTCTGATGAGATTCTGATTTTTGACTGCTAAATCCTGATTTCATAATGTTTCAAAATTCAGATCAAATCCTGAGTTTTTGCGGAGAAAAATTAAAATGTCTGCATAAGCGTATGCAAAAGCGTAAAAAAATCTGATCGGGCAGCCGACTTTTCTCGAATCCTGATTTTACGACCGAGTTTTCTTCAAATCCTGATGAAATCGGGAAAATCTTGATGCTAGACACTCTATGTTAACTACTCACCGTTCCAGAATCATGTGTTACAGTAGCCACCTCCGGACCAAGTCTAAACTAGAATTATAATTACGGTTCATGGACTATCAAATTGCATTGATTTAACGAGTCGAATATACGGGGCGTAAGGGAAGAAGTCGATTCCCCTGTGTCGCAAATACAGGAATTCTCTTTCAGAGACGGCATGCACACAGTGGATCGAGTCAATCAGCAAGGTCGGACATGACATTTTGACTGAATCTGCAAATGTTGCCGTGTATTTTGCCACATTTAAAATTTAAAGGGGTGTTTCTAGTAGACCATTTCAGGAGGAAAGCAATGGGACCACTCCTACAACCTCAAAGTTTTGCATAAACGGAGTTATAAGCGGTTGAAGTTTCCAAAGTGTGTCCGACTTCTCCTATTGACTCAATCCACACTGGAACAAAAAACATATTTGATCTAGAGTCCAGACTCTAGAAAACATTGACAGTAAAAAATACTCTTAATGCCATCAGATTTAAGCTTAAATCAAAAAGGAAATCCGCTCAAATAGAGAGGCTTGGTTCTTGATTTAGACTTAAATCTGATTGAATCACGAGTCTTTTTTCTTGTCGATGTTTTTAAGAGTCTGGACTCCAGATCCAATGTGTTTTTTTCTTCCAGTGAGACTCTTAAAGACATCGACAAGAAACAGTATACTCTCAATTCAATGAAAATCTAGCTTAAATCAAGAACCAAGCTTCTTAATTTAAGCGGATTTCGTTTTGATTCACGTAAAAATCCGATTGAATCAAGAGTATTTTTTCTTGTCAATGTTTTCTAGAGTCTGGACTCAAGATCCAATGTGTTTGTCTTTTCCAGTGCACTGTGCGGCCTAACATTCAGAATAACCATTTTCCTCAAAAACCTGGCACAGATTTCACAATAAACCCAACATCTGCGTCAGCGAAAATGCTTCCACGGCCGCTAAAAGCGCATCGTCCTGAAAATCCCCGCGATTCATCCGAGGCGAGGGGCGCGGGTATTCAAGAATCCGAATCGCGGTAATGAGTATTGCGGTGACGACTCCGGAACGCAACAGGGAAGCGGGGCCGAGCACCCCTCCCCCGCCCCCCGCACCGGAGGGACTAATACGGAAAAACTCGGATATAAAAACGTCGTGAATACTCTCCAAGATAGCGGTTGTGCAAACAGATTGCCGAGGCAGGGATCGCGGGGCCCCCGACATTAATTTCGGATCGGGAGCCGCGCATCCCCCCGCCACGTCGGGTAGGAACCGCTCAAGTATGGCGCGATTGCTGGAACGATAGGCGGTTTTGGCCCGGCGGGGCAGCCGAGCGAATGGCGGGAGCTCGCCGAGACTAATCGTTCACACTTTTATTGGTTTCGGCGGTTCGACGGCCACGCTTCGCCGAGCCTGTGTTGGCCCCCTCCTCCGCGTTGCCGGCTCTCGGGGGAGGGGGGTTATCCCACCCCGGCGAGACTCAATTCCGTTCGAGCGGTGAATTTCGGAAGCGTCTATACGTAGAGGCGAGGTGCGAGTGATAGCGATACAATTTTCCCACAATGAAAAAAAACCACATTGGATCTAGAGTCCAGACTCTTGAAAACATTGACAAGAAAAGGACTCATGATTCAATTAGATTTAAGCTTATATCAGAAGGAAATCCGCTCAAATTAAGAGGCTTGGTTCTTGATTTGAGCTTAAATCTGCTTGAATCGAGAGTCCTTTTTTTTGTCGATGTTTGTAAGAGCCTGGACTCTAGATCCAATGTGTTTTTTTTCCAGTGCGATTATTTAAGTATCATTTCAAACACTTTATATAGAATTACTTTTTTCTCTGAACTGCTCAGTTTCCGAGAAAATAGATGATAAAAATCGTCCGTACCGACCTGCGCAATCAAAAAATCGAGGGTCTCCTTTTTCTTCCACATGCCCCAGCCCATCGCCGTCGCAAGTATGCACGGAGGAAAAAAACTTGGTTACAGTACATCTAAGGTAATTTTTCCGATTATCGTTACCGCACAAAATGCAAAAGCAACAGGAAATATCGAGTGCAACTCAAACGTCTTATACTTACAAATACACCACTCGCTTGCAATTTATGGAAGAAATAGCAAGCATTAAGAAGGAGTTGAAGTACAAGCATGCAGATGAAAATTGAAAATTCACGGACGAAAATCTGGATTCTGACGATCCTTGTTGGACTGCTGAGTAAGGTACACTGAGAAAAAGCTATGGTTTATAAACCTATTAGTGGTAAATATGGAACACCTATAATAGTCGTAAATAAACTAATGATTCTCGGTCTGTGAACCATACTAAGGTCTCTGTGCCTAATTAAGGTACAGAGACCATAACTAAGGTATATGTGCTATTATTATATGTAGAGGTACTACTATTAGTGGTGTTCCATATTTACCTCTAATAGGTTTATAAGCCATAGTTTTTTCTCAGTG
>NW_017548003.1:795968-814542 GCF_001854935.1 Bemisia tabaci
AATGAAGCGGGTCCCCCTTCGTCTCCAGGGAAACAAAATCTTTAGTATAAAAATTCTAAGCTAAGCTTTTTATGTGTCTGTAAAAATCATCTCCAAAAGTTCAATCTAAAAATCATCTTCGTCTCTCCTCATTTGTCTTTTGCCCATTTTCCGTTAAATAAAAGGTAATAAATTCCAAATCAAATAGTTCAAGTTCTCCAAAATTTCAGTCATAAAGCTTCAAAAACTTCGTTAGAAGTCCATTTCAGTGTTTTTCGTTGCGCGAATCGTGTTTACGTGAAATATTGGTTATTGGTATTATTCCATACTGCAGAGACTGTCACGGTAACGTTCAGTGCGGGATTATACTCATGTAGACCATAGCGTTTGCATGAGGGGGAACTTTGAATCCACGCGTCATTAAACTTCAAATATCTTCGTTAGACGTCAATTTCAGTGTGTTTCGTTGCGCGAATCGTGTTTACGTTCTAGAATATTTAACCGGGGTGTCTAGTTTATTTTTCATTTCGGGAAATCCGGATTTTTGATTGCTAAATCTTGATTTCATAATTTTTCAAGATCCCGATCAAATCCTCAGTTTTTGCGGAGAATAATTTAAAATATCTGCATAAGCGTATGCGAAAGCGTAAAAAAAAATCTGATCGGACAGCCGACTTTTCTCAAATCCTGATTTTACGACCGATTTATCCTCAAATCCTGATGCTAGACACCCTGTAAACTTCTTGCCTCGATATCGACTCGATCCACTGTGCGGCCTAACATTTAGAAAAACCATTTTCCTCAAAAACCTGGCACAGATTTCACGATAAACCCACGATCTGCGTCAGCGAAAATACTTCCACGGCCGCTAAAAGTGCATCGTCCTGAAAATCCCCGCGATTCATCCGAGGCGAGGGGCGCGGGTATTAAAGAATCCGAATCGCGGTAATGAGTATTGCGGTGACGACTCCGGAACGCAACAGGGAAGCGGGACCGAGCACCCCTTCCCCGCCCCGGAGGGACTAATACGGAAAAACTCGGATATAAAAACGTCGTGAATACTCTCCAAGATAGCGGTTGTGCAAACAGATTGCCGAGGCAGGGATCGCGGGGCCCCCGACATTAATTTCGGATCGGGAGCCGCGCATCCCCCGGCCGCGTCGGGTAAGAACCGCTCAAGTGTCGCGCGATTGCTGGGTCGATCGGCGGTTTTGGCCCGGCGGGGCAGTCGAGCGAATGGCGGGAGCTCGCCGAGACTAATCGTTCACACTTTTATTGGTTTCGGCGGTTCGACGGCCACGCTTCGCCGAGCCTGCGTTGGCCCCCTCCTCCGCGTTGCCGGCTCTCGGGGGAGGGGGGTTATCCCACCCCGGCGAGACTCAATTCCGTTCGAGCGGTGAATTTCGGAAGCGCCTGTATGTAGAGGCGAGGTGCGAGTGATAGCGATAAAATTTTCCGAATTATTTAAGTGTAATTTCAAACACTTTGTATGGAATTACATTTTTCTCTGAACTACATACCATTTCCAAGAAAATAGATATACACATTTTTATAGAGCAGCCCGAGACAAGGGTATAACCGTTGAAAAACAAGGGAGTAAAAACGGGAAACAGGGCTAAAATACACAATTAAAAAACACCTAGACGTTTCGACTCAGTTTTGAGTCGAAACGTCNACGTCTCGGTGTTTTTTTAATCGTGTATTTTAGCCTTGTTTCCCGTTTCCCCCCTTGTTTTTCTACTGTTTCCAAGAAAGTCGATGATAAAATTCGTCCGTACCGACCTACGTCATCACTACTCACGTCGCCACTACGTCGTCGTCAGGGTCTACTTCTTTCTTCTATACGCCCGAGCCCATCGCCGTCGTAAGTACACACGGAGGAAAAAGACACGGTTACCACGGTAGGAATGTCACACGGGATTCCACTGTGGTAAAACCGTGGATTGTGGTAAGATTGATGATGAGCATAGTAGCATAACCATGCTCATCATTACAATATGGTCAAAATCCGCGGTTGAACTACCTTGGAGCCCCGTGTGACATCACTACCGTAGTGACCGTATAACAGGGTCGGACTGGCTCGTATCTGAAGGCGTAGACCCTTATTGGCTGATTAAACGGGCGTAATGTGATGTTCCGGTTGGAACATCCCCTACGTGGAGGGAGGTCCAGAAAATTTTGGCAAAGCAGCACAACTTTGCGCTATTTTCAGGTTCGAAGTTGATTAAGCGTATATAGTAAAAATTGCAAAATTGAAAGTCGAGATTAGAGAGAGAATAAAAAATTAAAACCGTTAGACGCATCCGAGCACAATTATTTCCAGAAGAACCCGGTCAGTGCTGCGGATTACACGAGCAAAGGACGTGGCGTGGGTCTGCAAATCCACCCTAAAAAAGAATCGGACACGCATTTGAAAAAAGATGAAAGAGGTGAGAAACAACACAGCCGAGGACAGGGGAGACGCATTCGTGCCTCTTCTTTAACGTTTTCCCCGAATCTGAGCGACACCTCATTGACAGAACAATGCTCGAGTTCACGCTTCGCGTCAAAGCGCCTTCACTTTTTCAGATACATCACGGACGTCCATCAAGTACGAATAGTTGTATCTCTGCGCCGTCGTAAACGCGCGCATCCTTTCCATAGCTCTATTTCCATAACGTGTTGGTTTCCGTTAGTCTTATTCATATTGGTGCTTCAAGCACTACGTGAGTAGCACATCCGCAGATAGGAGAGTTGTATTCGGGCCTCGTTTTTTAACTTTTCTCCCGAATCTCACTCGCAGCATAGAGCAGAGCATTGCGAGTTCACGACTCACGCAATCGCGCCTTAAATTCTCATGTGCAATGTGAATATCCATCTCACGGGAATAGTTGTATCGCGTTCAGATGCGTCTCATTTTTGAGATTTGAGATAAGTAAAGGTTACGCGTGCTCGAAGTATGCTATGGTATGTCCAAATCGAGAGTCATTTTGAAAAGGAAGAAATAGGTTTAAAGATACCTATCTCAAGCTATCTAAAAAGGACGCATACGTCTAATGAATCGAAGCGACCATCGCTTCTCAGGGGCTTACACATAGCGGCTGAAGGAGAGGGACGATGTTGTAATTTTTCAGTACGTACTCAAGTAATTTAGTACCTCTTCTAACAGAAAAATTCGGTACTTTTTCGGTACATTCATTGGACGAAATTCGAAAAATTTCAAAAATTTGAAATTGCGACAATAATGACAAAAAATTAAAAAAATCCCGGACCTTTAAGCGGAATTTCCGCATTTTTTCAGTACTTCCGGACCGCACTGAGAAAAAACTATGGCTTATAAACCTATTAGAGGTAAATATGGAACACCACTAATAGTAGTACCTCTACATATAATAATAGCACATATACCCTAGTTATGGTCTCTGTACCTTAATTAGGTACAGAGACCTTAGTATGGTTCACAGACCGAGAATCATTAGTTTATTTACGACTATTATAGGTGTTCCATATTTACCACTAATAGGTTTATAAACCATAGCTTTTTCTCAGTGCGCCCTTAAAAAACCAGTGCTATTTCCGGACTTGTGGACACCCTCCTTTCGATTAAATGCCAAACCCGGACGAACCGACAGCGACGCGACGGCTGGACCTCCTGAGCGCGAGGCAAAAAGTTATGATGTTGAATTTTGTTTGTATTTAATTCGGAGCGCAAGTCCTTCCGGAAATATGCCAGCAGCTGACAATGCGCCCTTTCGGACGCCCCCCCCCCCTTCCTGGCATGGCGGACCGGGGAGCCGGACCAAACAATGAATCACGAATTCATCGGATGATTGGAAACTCTGTCAACTCTCCAGATGGACACGCTCGACGGACTTTCAACGGCCTCGGGTTGAGATTTCGGTTTCATCGTCTCCAGCAAATTGCTTGGATCGCGGCGAAATTTGACCGCTTATTCTTCGAATTTGACTCGGTGAGTAGCATATCAAGTCACAGGTGGGCTTCGGAATTGAGGTTTCGTGAGCAAAAGGCGTCGTTGTGCTTTGAAATGCAGCTAAGCATGTAGAATCCAGAAAAATCCAGTTATAGTGGTATTTTGGTAAATCTGTTTAAGTCAATGTGATGGATACTGCTCAGAAGATGGGAGAGCCCTGAAACGGCGTATAGTGGATGGAGTCAATGGGAGTGGTCGGACGAAATGTGAAAATTTTAAAAGCTCATAACTCAGTTTATACAAAATTTTGAGGTCTTAACGATGGTCTTATCGGTTTTCTCGTAACATGTTCTTAGAGAATCACCCCTGGAAATATAAAACTTGACGAAATGAATATCTAAATTTGGAATTTTAGTGAAACATTTCATGTCCGACCTCTCCCATTGATTCGGCCTACTGTGCGGCGTTAGCAGGATATCGACAGCGTAAGTCCGCAATCACATACCTCGTTTGCGGAGTCTGAAGATCTCTGCCTTTATGTTATTTTTTCAAAGGAGAGAAAATTGACATCATTCCTTGGAGTTTTTGCAGAATTTTCGTCGCACAGAGAAGAAAAATCACGGCGGTTGTCAAGAGTTACCGTTGAGTAGTTTTCCGTTTTAAAAATAAAGTACATAAAAGGAAGTCTGCGACGCGACGTCGCCAAGAGTTATGCGATCGCCAACTTACAACGTCGATGTGTGATTGTAAATGAATAATACTATTTTCAATAGATTTGCGATGTTTTAAGCTTGCAAAAAATTCAAACTTACATCAACATTATTGTCAACGCCCTCGCTTGGTATCCTCGCCGGAGTGTCTACTAAAACGGGCTGGTCAAAAATAAGTACTTATACAGTACTTTTTCAGTACATTCTCAAGAAATTCAGTACCTCCTCCACCAGAAAAATTCCTTCCTTTTCAGAGCCTCCATTCGACGACATAACAAAAACTTCAGAACTTGGAAACTGCGACAAAAATGACAAAAAATGTAAAAAAATTCCGGACCTTTTTTCGGAATTTCCTCACTTATTCAGAACTTCCGGACCACCCTTAAAAAATCAGTACTATTGCGGACATTCCGGAATTGTTGACACCCTGCTCGCGGACACAGCTTTGGCACCACTCCGCACTGGAAAAAAAACACATTGGATCTAGGGTCCCGACTCATAAAACCATCGACAAGAAAAAATACTCTTGATTCGATCAGATTCAAGCTCAAATCAGAAACCAAGCCTCTTAATTTTAGCGGACTTCCTTTTGATTTAAGCTTAAATCTGATTGAATCAAGAGTTCTTTTTTTGGTCAATTTTTTCAAGAGTCTGGACTCTAGATCCAATGTTTTTTTACCAGTGCGTGCAACCTTCGGGTCGACCAGCTTCAGGTTCTGATCGCCTGCGAGAGCGAACGGGTTCAGCTGGGGAAAATGGATCCGATATCCGATGCCCCGCGGCGCGGGAAGACGAGCTGCCTTGTTTTTTCGCTCCAATAAAATCGGGCGGCGGAAGCGATCGCGGTTAATTGTTTACGTGACGCTCCGAAGGCGCCGATCGTTTCCGTTTCCGGTCTTGTTATTAGTTTTTCTTGTCGGAGGGGCGGGGCGGGGGGTCGCGGAAATCTGGGCGCATCTTGGTGGTTCCTTCGAGTTCCGGCCCCACTCGGGAGCCCATTGTCCGAGGGCGACGACGACGACGGGTCTCCCCGTTTAATTAAACCCCTGATGCCTCCTCAGCGACCACCCCCCCCATCCTATTATCATTGATGCCAAATTTACTCTCATTTCATCCATGCTCTCGTCCCCTGAAAGATATTTGCACCTCCTCTGACCACTATACGTAATGGGAAATATTGGAGAATTGAATTAGCATGCAAATTATAAATAGCTTCATCTGAAAGTGTTGAAAAGGCTGATTTCACAGTACTTCTTATAATTTTTTTCTGATAGGGAAAAGAGTATAAAAATAGATTTTAAAGTGAGGAAATGCACCGCCTAAGGACGTCATCTGGCGGCCCCATTAAACACATGTATTTTATCAGATTAGATCATTTTGTCATATCTTCTCGAATAATTGTTCAATTCATGAACCAAGGGTACCTTCGTGTTCAGTTCACTAAGTAGTTTCCATTTAAATACAAAATTCATCAAATTTCAGACACCTGCAAAATCTCCATTAAAGCATTACAAAATATATTTCCAAATTCCATACAGAAGGCGCTACACGCGATGAAAAAGCTCGCACTTGAAACAAGGTATTAACTTAGCGTAACAATCAATCTGCTTATTCTGTGAGAACAAAAATACTCATTTTTTTCCATTAAGGAATAAGCACTAGCTGTGACGTCATGTCTAAATCTTGTCTCGAAGCTTAGAGGTGCTTCATGCCTAACACTCATTCGAGGAAATTAGTGTTAACGATTAACATCAATGTCAGTTAATTAAGACTTTCTATTCGGAAAAACCTCAAAATGAAGAAATAAAAATTGGTCATCGAAGAGAAAATGATATTATGCAACATAAATAGCTGACTCTGGATTCCTTCAAAATGATTTTCACAGTTGGATGCAACAAGAATGCTTGCTACCGCCGTGCGCAGTATTTATGAACTTGTTAAAAAATTTAGCACATAAGGAAAATTGTGACGACGAACACTGAAACTACATAAGTTTTAATTGGTATTTGAACTTTTCGGTCAGTGGATTTAAAGAAGGAAACACATTTAGTATTTTTTCAATATTCATAAGGTATTTAGCATTTACAATTGTTATGCCGAAATGTTTTGCCTTGCTAGGTATCGTTTGGACACATCACTTTTCGTGATAGCTCTAGGACTGTCAAATCGTGGCTTTCACACCTGTGTGCTGAGGGGAACTGATAACACACACGTAATTTCTAATAAGCTGAGCCATAAATTTTTGATAATTAAATTTTAATTTGTCTTTAAACTGGAGCCCATCTGACGAGTCCGCAATACATCACGCAGATGACCCTTGTACTAAAATAGTCGATAGCCAGCATAGTATAGTCAGTACACCGAATTTCACATGATAGAAAACATGGAAGGGGACGAAAAACTATAAATATTTCAAATTTTAATGTTCGTAGAATCATTGAAAAAACCATCTCCTACATCTTGAGCTTACAAAAATGTTCCATAAACCTAATTATCTTTGTATCCCTCAAGAATTGGCTTGTGGGTCCAGAGGCCCATTCTTCTAAAAACTACAACTGAATATCTCAATGTGGCAGAGTTGAACATACGGTTGATGAGAGCGTTGTATGTATTCATTTCCACTCGTCTAATATTTTGTCTCCTAGTTGTAGACATATCCAACAAATTAGCGCTTTGTCAATTGAGTCTGTCTTCGAATTAAGTGCAGCAGGCATTTTCAAGAAATGAATAAACTCAGTAATCCTTTGGTCATCATTTAAATTTGTCGCCAACCGCAAGGTAACGAACACTTATTTCACTGCAAACTAGAAAAAGTACTTCATTGCCTTCTTAATTATACTTACTAATCGGAAAAAGTAGTCTAATTGGGGTGGTTAATTGCCGATTCTTGAAAATAACTTTCCCACCGCCCGGGTTCACATTGAATAGCCACCGAAATTCGGCGGGTTTCAGTACAACGGAGTTTTATCCGGTGCTGGGCATCTCCCGCCCTACGGAGAATATCTAGAGCGCGAATGTGGTGAGATTTCATGCTCTGTCAGAGGCAGTGTCGCTGGTTTGGATGATGCATTCAATGGGCTGGATAGCCGGCTGCGGCGGGACCCGCCAGTTCAGCGACATCGCGAGCCGAGAGGAGATGAGTTTTAAACTTTCAAAGCGGAGAACCGAGCCATAAATTCGACTCGATCAATCACTACCAATTGCATTTTCGCGCTGCAATCTGGGAGTCAACTTCTTTTTTCCCCTTCGTTCGCAAGGGGTGAATGACGCATCGTTGTACCCGAACTCCTCGTTTCGAACTTTCCTCTGATGTAGTTAGGTTTTTGGGTTCGCACTTGATAAAATTTGAAAAATTATTTAATACCGCGCTGCAGAAACGTAAGGTAGATCTTTTGACATTGCTTTTGAGGAGAAATGCCGTAAGGGTATTCGAACGAGATTAATTTACTAAGATAACGATTCGCAAGAAGCTTCCTCAACTTGTGATGCTTTAATTTATTAGGGGCTTTTATTTGTCGCTTCCATAGAAAAATAATTTATTTACTACATGATAGAAGGGTCTGATCCATTATCGATCTGAATAAAATAGCTACCGGGGAAGAAAAGCGGTACCACATCACGGCACTGCAGTGGTTTCTTAACACTTCACGGCAAAAAAGTATCACAATCCCGACCAAACTCCTGACTGATTCCGGTGGCAGGCACAGGAGTAGTTGTACCAATCAGAGGTACGGTTAAGTCTGCCGAAAGTGTGATTGGATAAACCATACCTCGGTTCTAGTGCATTTAATTCTGACACATAGCGCCAAAATCATTGAGGAGTACATAGCTATTGCGATACTTTTAATTCGGTGCTGCTGTATTCTCAAAGAAAACTTTCTTGAGAAGCCCCGATTTCCTTCCGTCTTAGAAACACCTCGCTTTTCTGGTCTTGTATCGACGGTCACCTTGGGGAGCCGCGCAACCCCGTTGCTACTCCTAATACACTTATTCCAACTTTATTCCCCCAATAGCCAACTTTGTGGCTTGAGATTTTTACGGCATATTCTGCTGACATAGAGAAAAAAATCAAGGAAAATTTATGGAAATCAGGTTTACTGGTTTTTTCTTTTAAATAAAAAATGTATTTTTCCTCTTCTTCCACTATAACGACTAGGGCATAACCCTGTTTGTCAGGCCATCCAGTATCGAGCAAAATAAATTATATAAATATTAAAAATCTAAAAATCAATAATAATAAAGGACTCGTAAAATCTATTAAAACATCATAAAATCCTCAATCATGTCAGGAGAAGAGAGCCAGCTTTGTGCCCATCTCGACCGGGGCCTGGCACATCTCGGTGCGATTCGATTCGCGAAAATCGATTTTTCGACGGTGAAAAAATCGATTATGAATCGATTTTTTTAAAAATCGATTTTTCAGGCGAATCGATTCTCAAACTCCAATAAATCGGAAAATCGAAAAATCCGGCAATTTTTTGTTCAATTTAAATTTATACCAAAATCAACAGTCACGAATCTGAAATAAATATCGAAGCTGGCATGCCACATGCTGTGTGATGTTACAACTTTACTTTTTTCCAACTATTGTACGCAATAGAACCAATATCACTGACATTATGAGTGAAACCACTTGAAACCGCTACAGCACGCTCTGTAAAACAGCATGAAGATAAAACGATTTTTTTAGACGATTCGATTCTCAAAATCGATTTTTTTGACCGACGTTTTCCGATTTTAATCGATTATTTAGAAAACATCGATTCGATTCGATTAATCGATTCTTTCGAAAAAATCAACATCCCTAATAGGAACAGACGGCGGCGCCGCCGTCGCCGTCAAGGCGTCAACAAGAGGTTGTCAGATCTGCCTGTGTTGCCAATTCTAAGAAAACCAACTTCCAGTGAACTTTCCTGAGTGGAATTTCAAGTTTCTTTTGGCTGAGAATTTAGCGGCAACCAGCACCAAATTACCAAAAACGTAAGAAACTAAAAATCTCCTTAAAAATCAAAATTTTTCATGCTAAACAAAAATGTCAAAATAGAGTTTTTCTTGCTGTTTTTAAGCGGTTCAGTGTTCCTAGTGCAGTTCCTGAAGTTTCAGAGAATATCATGAATTTTGTTTTTGTAAAATTTCATGATTCGTTTTCGGAAAATTTCATGAAATTCGTTTTCGGAAAATTTATTAAAATTCGTTTTCGGAAAATTTCGTGAGTTACGTTTAGGAAAATTTTATGAAATTCGTTATCGTTGAAAACATGAAATTCTTTTTCGGAAAATTTCCTAAAATTTCTTCATTCTTGAGAGGGGGATGAGGAACGTCAGCGTCCTAAAACCCGAAGTCTCTTCGCACGGAATTCGACTGAACACCGGTAATATACCCACACTCGACTGAATTGCTCCGCCCCTCGGAACAAGGTTTGACAATAGTCGAAGTTATTTTACGTGGTTTGATATAAATATTGAAAAATAGCATAAATATACGCACAATTTTTGAACTCGGACCGTGAATAATGGTGTTCGGTATTTATAGCAATTAGTAGTGATGAATCGCTATGTATATTTCACAACTAAATCAGCATTTTTCAACATTGCTACAAATACCAATAAGTTGTTATTTGTTGCGATAAAATAGCAATAAATACCCAAAAACACCATGAGAGAAATTTTAGATATTTTCGAGTGAAATTTTTTCAATATTTATTGCTTCAAATATGCTATTTTGGAATACCTCTGCTGATTGGGTACTTGTATATTTCGTCTTCTTCCATGTGTTCTATCGTTTCTCCGTCTGTACAAGTGTAACTCTCTGGGTCTCGATTTCCGTGTACAATGTGTTGCACTCTACATTTGTCCAGTCCGAATTCCATTTGGATGTCATTCAAAAATCCTTCTGTCTTCTCCATTAGACTATTTAACAGGGTGGCAAGCATCAGTAAAAACCGGAAAAACCGGAAAATATCAGGAATTTTGGTTGCATCAGGAAAAATCAGGAAAATATCAGGAAAACCAGTCTTGGGAACAGGAAATTTGTTTCTTGAAAGACTTTCCGTGCAATTTTCTATACTTATCTTCAATCTTTCCAATGCCTCAGTCCGTAAAGTTGAAAAAAAATTTAATTTCCTTTGCGCGAAAAATCAGGAAATTTGTCTTAAATTATCAGGATAAATCAGGAAAATATCAGGAAAAGTCAAAATGACATTTTACTTGCCACCCTGTTTAAGCCAGTCTTGTTTGCACTATATAATTATTATTATTATGTTCAGAAGTCCAGTTTTTTTTTAAAAAATATGTTATCTCAAAAATTGAGGTAAAAACGAGATTTTTAGGACTTTTAGATTTTTTTTCAGGGTCAAATTACCATCCGATGACCTTGAATGTTTTTCTAGAGAAACAACACTACTTGAAGAAAATTCAGTAAAATATTGGTGCATTTTCGTCAAAAAACACAGTGAGCTACAAATTATAACTTAAAAATACCCCTAAAATCCCTCTAGAACAGATTTAGGGGTCCCAGAGAGGAGGGGAGGTGGGGGAATTTTTTTTTTTTTTTTTTTTTTTTGCAATAAATCTTAGTTAAAGGTCCCTAATAACAACTTTTTTTGGTTAAAATAAAAATCCGAGGACAGGGGCATTGCATCATGCTTATCCTGAGGGACCCTTTCACTTAGTTCAGTTTAGCATACTTAATGCTGTCCAATACGCCAAGTTTTTAATATACGCGAAAATCCTGAAATTCTAGCGGTTTCTTTTAATAGGCTATTAAACGCATTATACGCAATGGAACTTTTTGCCTTAAATGACACGCGTCGCGTCCCAACTTTCCCCAAACGGAGGCCCTGTTCGGCAGTTTTCTTTCCATTATTCATTTTCTAAATTTTACCCAAATTTTCCTTACATTCCAGAAACAATCCAGTCAAAATTTTAAGTACTACGCTTACTGAAATTGCATAGATGGCAACATGGTGGCATTGTGAATAGTTGTGTTTTTGTATGGTACTGGGGAGTACCAGTTCTATAGTAAAAAAAATGCAGTAGTAGTGTAATTGACCAAAAATCTTCACGAATTTGACAACTTGCATGCTCATCACTGGCAATGTTTAAGTACCGGTCATATTTTGGTTCTCTGAGCAATTCCAATTAAAATCTGTTTGTCCCACAGGTGGGGAGGAAGCAATCTGTGATGTCTGCGGCAAGGCGTTATCCACCGTAGGAAACCTGACAGTGCACAAGTTAATACATAAGGCACCCATTTTCGACAAACCTTTCCCATGTGAATATTGTGACAAAAGGTTTAGACACAACTCTTCGTTGAAAGAGCATATTCGGATTCACACCGGTGAAAAGCCCCATGGATGCGATGTAAGTAAGAGAAGTCTGTTTTGGGCATTTGAATGTTTTTATCAAAAGGAGCTAAGTTGGAGTTAATAAATCTTTCTGAAATCGCTATGGCTATCAGTTCAACATACATTGCTAGAACAAAACGGATGTTGCCATCTCTCCTCATTTGTTTTATGTTTTTAAAAGAGTATCAAGCAACATCATTGTTTGAACTTTTTGGAGAAAAACCTGTTCAGGATGAAGAGAATTCACAAATAATTTCAAACGATAATGTTCGTTGATTTTTGGAAACCAATCAAAAGTGAGGAGCCGTCACCCGCCAAACCATATACACAATCATAAAGAAAAATAGAGAAGTGATCGAGGTGAAGCACAGCTTTGATTTGACTGACTGATGCAATAACCGTTCATAAAATAGGAATTTCATCTCGGGTACACAGATTCACAACAAAAGAAAATATTCAAAGAAATAGAGGAGCAGTTGAGAATTCTAGACTGAAAATAGAGGTATTAAAACATTACAATTGACTGCAAAATCGTGATACTTCTTGAACATATAGATTCAGATCAATAGAGAATAATTCAAGCAAATAGAGAAGCAATAGAGAGGTATACAAGGAAAGTACAGGTACATCGAAGTTAAATAGAGGTATTTAAGGACTATGCCCACGGACTAAACCTAGATTTAATGTAGGAAATGTGGATTCGTGAAAATAGTATTATACAGAAAAAAAAGTGCTGTTTTGCACTTTTATATGGCTATACATTATTGCGATTTGATCCAGTTTCTCATACTTTCTTTATGCCAGACTCAATAGAATCTCTATTATGCAAAATTATACTCTATAATACTCTATTAAGCTCTATCAATGCTACTAGGGCAACTTGAAACTCTGCGTGTTTCCGAATCCCATCTATAAGAATTAAAAGTTTTACTATCTTTGCAATGTTGCAAAGTACTTATCAGACTTCGGTTCTAAAGGCCTCATTCTTTTGCGTTCATGCTTAAAGGAACATTAAAACTTTTTTTAATGACCATGCCTTCTGATTCATCTGTTACAGATGTGCGGCCAAAGCTTCCGGGCACGGGCAACCCTGGCAAAGCACAAATTATCCAAGAAGCTTCACCACCTGCAGGTGCATATGGATAAAATGTAGTCAAGCCCGGATAAGCTAGTAACCCCCACCTATCGAGGGCAAATTTTTCCATCTTTGAATTAATGAATGCCCCTCTGCTTGCTTAACAGTCTCAAAGAGCTTGATGCAAAAACGGCTTTTTTCGCCCCCCCCTCTGGAAGTTCTTCAGACTTTGTCTATTGACGACTCATACTTAAGCGCTTCTTTTCCCAAATTTTCAGACCCCCAAAAAATTTTGGGGGGGAGCTAGGGGGGGTGGAAGTTAAAACCTGTGAACCTCGATATCTCTTGAACGAAGAAAGATATCGAGGTCCGGTTTGGACGAAAAATCGTCTAAAATTGCATACATTANCGAACAATTTAAAAAACTGGTTTTTGTTCAAATAAAAAATTGAGATCTTTGTAAATTTTTTGTTTAAAAGAAATTTTCTAGACCTAAAAACTGGAGAAAAGCACATATGTGGACTTAAAAATGTGATATCGGGATTTTGACCTTTGGAATCTTAAAGTATGCAATTTTAGACGATTTTTCGTCCAAACCGGACCTCGATATCTTTCTTCGTTCAAGAGATATCGAGGTTGAAGAACTTCCAGAGGGGGGGGGGGGCGAAAAAAGCCGTTTTTGCATCAAGCTCTTTCTTCACAACTCTTTCTACGCTTGTTTTTTTAAGTACCTATCCATTGACTTTAATCATAATTTTACGGCAGTAAAGACGGATACGAATGTTTTCTTCATAATCTAGTCTAGTAATTTGTTCGTTCGGAACAGTAAGCCATTTTTGCAAATATTTCAAAAAAATTTTTTTGGGGAGCTGAAAATTGGGGAAAACGTCAACGCCTCACGGAAAAAAAACGGATTGTTGAAATCACAAATAATAGATTGTTGAATTTAGATTGTTGGAAAACCCACCACAGTGGTTAAAACTTCTGTCAAAATTTGTTTTGTAATTACTTGTCGAAAAATTGTTCATTCTGCAAAATACCAGTTTTGTACACTTTACAAATAATTAGGTAAATTGACAACCTAATTCGTCACCTGAACAATCCATTTTGCAGTACTGACAAAGTGAAGGGTTTGCTAAACCAACAACAAACTTAAATGCAGATTTCACAAACCCAGTTTTGTTGATTTTACGAACCAGTTTGTAAGGATTGCATATTACATTGTTCGTTTTCCTCATTTGTGTTGGTCAAAGAGACAAGCATATTGATTTGTTATTTCAACCTATCAATCTGCAGTTTTTACATTCCTCCATTTCTTAAAATTACTAAACGTTTTGTAAAAGTTACAATCTGTGTTGTATAGTCTCCAATTTCCTGTTTCTCAAGGCTACATTTCTTCTGCAAATTTATCTTTGACATAATATCTGTTTTTCGTACTCACGACCTGCGTTTTGATTTATAACTAAGCATTTAGTACAGGCAGATAGCCGTTTTGTTTTTTCAACACTTTACGCTTCAACTTAGAGCTTTAAATTTGTCTGTTTTGCTGATTAATATTTGTTCTTTTTATACACGCCGACTAGGCTTGAGTCAAAAGAATCATTTTCCCCCCGTGTTTATATATATATTTATATATAAACCTTTTACATAAACCACTCTCGGCTACGATGCGAACTTAAAAGGGGTGGAAAGATAAGTGAATTATCTCTTGTTTTCAGTTTCTTTTCATTCAAGCTTCATGTAGAAGTGGCCTCAGTCAGGGAGAATGCATCTAAGTCTATCTCAGAAGTTCAATTAGAAGTGGGTGCTGTTAAGCTGCACGTACAGTCTCTGCAAAATCCTGGGGTTGGGAGTCAGTCATCTAGTGAATCTATCATCCAGGAGGTCTGCGAACGGCAGCGTCGTGCTAACAACATTATCGTCTATGGGATGGTACCGGATTCTGGTAGTCAAGATGACTGCGTTGCTGTTGGCAAACTCCTTGATAAATGTACTATAGAACATAAAGTTGTTTCCGTGCGTAGGTTAGGTAAGCCAAAGGATGGTGTTGTCAGGCCTTTGTTGGTGCGGGTTAGCTCAGTTGAGGTCATTTCTTGGTTATTTAGTAATAGACATTGTTTTGATAAAAACCTTAAGTTTGGAAGGGATAATACTCCCAGTCAGCGAGAGCTTTATGCCAGGGCTAAATCTGAGCTGGCCCGTAGGCAAGAGTTAGGGGAGTCTGATCTTGTGATCAAGTTCGTGCGCGGTGAACCTCAGGTGGTACCTTCTGGTGCCCCAAAAAACGCCTAGGATTCAGGTTATACTACCAGAACGTCAGAAGCATAGGTGTTGGTAAAAGGGAGGAGTTCCGTGCTAGCCTTGCTTGCTCATCGGTTGATTATGACCTCATATTTTTAACAGAAACCTGGCTTGATGAAACTGTGTCAAATGATGAGCATTCGTATGCAGGGTTACACGGTTTATCGCTGCGATAGAGATAAGGTGGCATCTGGGAAGCTTTCTGGCGGTGGAGTCCTGGTTGCGGTGAAGTCAGAATGTTTTGTTAGTTATGAGTTGCTCTCTCACTCGTGTGAGTGTGAATTCATGTTTGTGAAGGTTAAAATTCACCGTAAGTGGTGTCTTCTGCGCAATGTATATTTTCCTCCTGGGGCATCCTATGCCAGTTATAGTTATTTTGTTGAGCAGCTGGAGATTCTCCTAGCCCAGTGTCAGTATGATAAGTTTTTAATACTGGGTGATTAGTATTAAAAACTTATAGGTTAATAGAACTCACGATCAGATACACGAATACATGAGCTACACTGGAAAAAAAACACATTGGATCTAGAGTCCAGACTCTTGAAAACATTGACAAGAAAAAATACTCTTGATTCAATCAGATTTAAGCTTAAATCAAAAGGAAATCCGCTCAAATTAAGAGGCTTGCTTCTTGATTTAAGCGAAAATCTGATTGAATCAAGAGGATTTTGTCTTGTCGATGTTTGTAAGGGTCTGGACTCTAGATACAATGTGTTTTTTATTCCAGTGCAGGAGGAAGAACAATAAGATCGATTTGATGATATCACTGTCGGAGGCAAATACTGAATTATTCCGACTTGGAGATGTATGCCAAGCCCTATAACCAAGCCGCTTAATTTGAGCGGATTTCCTTTTGATTTAAGCTTAAATGTGATTGAATCAAGAGTCCTTTTTCTCGTCAACGTTTTCAAGAGTCTGGACTCAAGATCCAATGTGTTTCTTTTTTGGAAAATATCGCATTCCCTACTGATATCGAAAGTGCACTTGAATGCGATATTTTTCCTCCGAAAAAACCACGCCTGTATTACGTTGAATTTGTTTGTCAAAATTGATGAGAATTCTTTAGTCTCCTGACAACAGAATTGCGATCTCAAAATACGAGAAAAATTACTTGGAGCTGAAAAAATTGAATAATCGATGCGATGTATGGCATGTCGTTCAGACACAAAATATGGCGTCCATCGAATCACCTTAACTCTTTATTGCTTAGCGTTGCATGAAAGCAACAAATGGTTTTTAGGTTTATTTCTATGCTGGAGTATTAAATTGAATCAAAGCAAAAAATGATTTTTGGGGAGCATTTTAAGTCTGATCTCCTAACTTAAAAAAAAAAAAACCTCAAAAATCGATTTCAACCGACTCTATTGTCGAAAAAATACTGTACGATGTAGATCTTCTCTCAAAAATCAACGATCAGCTCATGCGACAAAGGGTTAAACATCAAAAATTAACGCTTTTTCAGTGTAGACGCAGATTCACGAATCGTGTGATCAGTTCGGTAGGACTTTGAGCGGGTGGCTTTCTCGAGTGCGGCGCAGCAAGAACTCCGACTTGCGGAAGACGCTCCCCGATTTTAAATTCACGGGAGCGTCTGTTTTAATTGAAATTTAAATCCCCCGCGGAAGCGAAGCCGAGCGCGAGTTGGCGGCTTATTAATTGGTAGGCATAAATTTAAATCGTCAACTTTCCGACGCCGCGCCCGGGTATTTAATCAGATTTTATTGTGAGCCCGCGATCTTGATTTATCGGACGGGAACTTTTTGTTCGACCGAGACACACGCCTCTTTTCGGGGCTCGGCTTGTGCGGTTGCCTTTCGTTTTCACTCGTGTTGCCCCAAGCAACAAGGGCGCCACGGAGAATTTGCACACAAAAATTGTATTGCTTCATCTGAGAGCGCCTAATGAGCTGAGTGCGCAGTATTGGGTGTTCAATTATTTCAATGTTTTCTGGCAATGCACTATAAAGTTGCACAAAATTGCTTTTCATGACTTGTTAATCTACATTGTCGTCTATTTTCATGTTATTCATATTTTGGTTTGTGTAATCAGGACTCTTCCTACCTATTAAAAACAAAGAGAAACCTACTTTTATTAATAAAGAGAAATGAACGAGGTTATTGTCGATGGCTCTACGAGAACTTGTATAATCTAATTCATACAAATTTCTAAGGATTTTTTTTCGCAGAATGATAACTTCTTTCTCACTTGATGCGCCACCCCGAAAGATGATTCCGTATTTTAACGTTGAATTTACGAACACATATTATATTGAGAAAGTCCTTTTTTGACAGAATATTTTTAATTGGTACAGCCACAGGATTCTACCTTTTTACAACACTCTTTAGGTGTTCTAGTCAGGACAAATCTTCGTGAACAAACAAATGTTCGGTTACTTTAGCTCTCGCCAAGTTACTTCACCTCGGGTTGAGATGCCAAAACTACACGAGGAGATAGGAGACTAAAATAAAAATGTTGGACTCATACAGGGTTATCCAAAAGTCACTGACCACCCCTGTAACTTTTTTCCAAATTGAGATAGAAGTTTGAAACTTTGGGAATGTTCCTCGGTCTAAGGTAGCAACTTTTTGGTCCCCCCAAAATTTTGGGGGGCGGCCCCCCTTAAGGGAGGCGGGGGCTAACTTTTTTTTTTCAAATGGCAACCCCCCTTTTGTGATACCTCATTCGAAAGATAATAAAAAAAGAAAATTTTTGGCGCAAACCGCAAGTCAAAATGTTGATTTTTGACAAAATGGCGGCCGGTCAAAGTTCAAAATGGCGGAAATTTGGCATTTCCGTTTTTTACTGGCGGATTGGTCTGAAACTCGGAATCTAAGGGTTTTTTGGGACGAGAAAGACGATTCTGGCATCGGTTTTCCAGAAAAATCAGTCCTTTTCAAAATGGCGGCGGTCAAAATGGCGGCCTAGAGCGAGAAGTGGATATTTAGGCTGCTTATCGCTGGATTTGCATGAAACTTGGTATCTGGGGGTATTTCGGCACGAGAAGAACGAATCTTTCATTGGATATCTGAAATTCCGACGAATTTCAAAATGGCGGCTAAAATATGGCGATAAATCAGTTTTACGGCTGTTTACCAATGGATTTGCATGAAATTCGATATCCTGGTGGTTTTTGGCTGGATAAAAAGAAATCTTTCATTAATTCTTGAAATACTAAATAATCGATATCGCATTTCATGCAAATACATCGGTAAACAGCCGTAAAACTGATTTCTCGCCACTTTTTCGCCGCCATT
>NW_017548003.1:817712-916352 GCF_001854935.1 Bemisia tabaci
ATTAGACGTAATGGAGAACTTGCATGCACATTTTCCATAGCTTCATCTAAAATTGTTGAATGAACTGATTTCACAGAACTTTATATAATTTTTTTCTGATATGGAAAATAGTATAAAACTAGATTTAAAAGTGAGGAAATGCACCACCTAGTGACGTCATCTGGCGGCATTTCCCATTTGAACACATGTATTGTAGCAGATTAGATAATTTTGTCATATCTTCTCCATTAATTGGTCAATTCATGAACTAAGGGTTCAGTTCACTCAGTAGTTTAAATTTGAACACAAAATTCATCAAATTTCAGATACCTGCATTAAACACACCATTGAAGCTTTACAAAATATATTCAAATTCCATGCAGAAGACGCTACACACGATGAAAAAGCCCGCACTTGAAACAAGATATTGACATAGCGTAACACTCAGGCTGCTTGTTCTGGGCGAGCAGAAATACTCATTTTTTTCCTTTAAGGAATAAGCACTAGCTGTGACGTCATGTCTTAATCTTAACTCGAAGCTTAGAGGTACTTCATGCTTAACACTCGTTCGAGGAAATTAGTGTTAACGATTAACATCAACATCAGTTTATTAAGACTTTCCACTCGGAAAAACCTCAAAATGAAGAAATAAAAATTGGTCATTGAAGAGAAAATGATATTATGCGACATAAATACTTGATTCTGAATTCCTTCAAAACGGTTTTCACGGTCGGATGCAACAAGAATGCTTGCTACCACCGTGCGCAGTATTTATGAACTTGTTAAAAAATTTAGCACATTAGGAAAATTGTGACGACGAACACTGAAACAACATAAGTTTTAATGGGTATTTGAACTTTTCGGTCAGTGGATTTAAAGAAGGAAACACTTTTAGTATTTTTTCAATATTTATAAGGTATTTAGCATTTACAATTGTTATGCCGAAATGTTTTGCCTTGCTAGGTATCGGTTGGACACATCACTTTTCGTGATAGCTCTAGGACTGTCAAATCGTGGCTTTCACACCTGTGTGCTGAGGGGAACTGATAACACACACGTAATTTCCAATAAGCTGAGCCATACATTTTTGATAATTAAATATTAATTTGTCTTTAAACTGGAGCCCATCTGCCGAGTCCGCAATACATCACGCAGATGACCCTTGTACTAAAATAGTCGATAGCCAGCATAGCATAGTCAGCACATCGAATTTTACATGATAGAAAACTTGGAAGGGGACGAAAAACTTTTAAATTTTAATGTTCATAGAATCATTGAAAAAGCCATCTTCTACATCTTCAGCTTACAAAAATGTTCCACAAACCTGATTATCTTTGAATCCCTCAAGAATTGGCTTGAGGGTACAGAGACCCATTCTTTTAAAAACTTGAACTGAATATCTCAATATGGCAGAGTTGAACAAACGGGTGATGAGAGCGTTGTATGTATTCATTTCCACTCGCTTCATATTTTGTCTTCAAGTTGTTAACATACCAACAAATCAGCGCTTTGTCAATCTAGTCTGTCTTCGAAGTAAGTGCAGCAGGCATTCTCAAGAGATGATTAAACTCAGTAATCCTTTGGTTATCATTTACATGTGTCGCCAACCGCAAGGTAACTAACACCTACATTCATTGAAAACTAGAAGAATTACTTCATTGCCTTCTTATTTACACTTACTAATTGAAAAAAGTTGTCTAGTTGGGTTGGTTCATTGCCGATTCTTAAACATAACTTTCACTCCGCCCGGGTAAACGCTGTATAGCCACCGAAATTTGGCGGGTGTCTGTACAACAGAATTTTATCCGGTGCTGGGCATCTCCTGCCCTGCGGAGAATATCTGGAGCGCGAATGTGGTGAGATTTCATGCTCTGTCAGAGGCAGTGTCGCTGGTTTGGATGATGCATTCAATGGGCTGGATAGCCGGCTGCGGCGGGACCCGCCAGTTCAGCGACATCGCGAGCCGAGAGGAGATGAGTTTTAAACTTTCAAAGCGGAGAACCGAGCCATAAATTCGACTCGATCAATCACTACCAATTGCATTTTCGCGCTGCAATCTGGGAGCCAACTTCTTTTTTCCCCTTCGTTCGCAAGGGGTGAATGACGCATCGTTGTACCCGAACTCCTCGTTTCGAACTTTCCTCTGATGTAGTTAAGTTTTCGGGTTCTCACTTGATAAAATTTGAAAAATTATTTTATTCCGCGCTGCAGAAACGTAAGGTAGATCTTTTGACATTGCTTTTGAGAAATGCCGTGAAGGTATTCGAACGAGATCAATTTACTAAGATAACGATTCACAAGAAGCCTCCTCACTTGATGCTTAAATTTATTAGGGGCTTTTATTTGTCGCTTCCATACAAAAATAATTTATTTACCACATGATAGAAAGTTCTGATCCACTATCGATCTGGATAAAATAGCTACCGGGGAAGAATAGAGGTACCACGGCACTGCAGTGGTTTGTTAACACTTCACGGCAAAAAAGTAACACAATCCCAACCAAACTCCTCACGGAAAAAACGAGGTTAGGGTTGGGACCTACATGTTAGTGCTGGACACTAACGAGGGTTAGATCAAATGGAGCCAGCAAGTCAGAGGAGTGCTGGGCATTAAACAGCTCGAGGCTGGGTCACTAAGGAAGAAGTAGTGTCAAGCCCTAAAGTGACTTCGGAGCGAGCGTAAAATATGAAACGCCTCCGCCTGGGATCGAACTCGAGTTGCGCCGGTGGAAGACCAGCGCGTTACCACCAGACTATGGTGGCTCCGACGTCTCGCGGGTGAATTTACACCTGTTCAGCGCAACTACGTCTCGCGGCATCTGATTAGCACTACTCATGTTCAGTGTCCAACTGAACTGCCTTCCGGTGTTGAGCTGTACAGCGCTTAGACGCCAGCCCTCAACTACTCCCCACTAAACGGCCAGTAGTGCTCAACACTAGTCTTGTTTTTTCCGTGCTGCCTGATTTCGATGCCAGGCACAGGAGTAGTTGTACCAGGAGTAGTTGTACTCAAAGAAAACTTTCTTCAGAAGCCCCGATTTCCTTCCGTCATAGAAACAACTCAATGAACCTTTTCTCGTCTTGTATCGACGGTCACCTTTGGGGAGCCGCGCAACTTCATTGCTACTCCTGTTCTACTTATTGAAACTTTTTTCCCTCAATAGCCAACTTCGTGGTTTGAGGTTTTTACGGCATATTCTGCTGACACAGAGGAAAAATCAAGGAAAATTTATGGAAATTGGGTTGCCTGGATTCTTTAAGAAAGAATGTCTTTTTCTTCTTCTTCCACGAACGACTAGAGCATAGCCCTGTTTGTCAGGCCATCCAGTATCTAGCAAAATAAATTATATAAATAAGGTATATAAATATTCAATATCTAAAAATCAATAAAAATAAAGGAATCATCATATCTATTAAAACACCATAAAATCTTCAATCATCTCAGGAGAAGAGAGCAAGCTTTGTGCCAATTTCTTAGGCCGTCGTCCAGCTAATCTTTCCCCTAAGGGTTGTCCTGTCATACAAATTGGACTGCATTTTGCAATTAGGAACTATAAATTCCGGCCCGGTTTGAAAACAACGTATAAGCCGTTAGTTCCCTTATGATGAACCAGAATTTATAGCTCCAAATTGCAAAATGCAGTCCAATTATCGATAGTCTTACAGAATAATGATGGAGTTTTTCAGCCATCGTGCGTAAAAAGTTCAGCTTAAAGCACGTATCTCATTATAGAGGGAAAAAGCTCACACACAAGCAAAATTTTCCCGTAAAGAAATACGTTATTTGGAGCAACACTGAAATACGTCCATTCAGGAAGGCAACTGCAGACGCGTTTTGGCCCTGCTGGGCCAGTCCCCAGTGCAACGCAGCCTCCTGAATTTTCCGCTACCAAGCTCGAGAGGGCATGAAAAGCTTTAAGCTGAACTTTTAACGCGCGATGGCTAAAAGCCCGATCATTGTCTTACGAGCTGACAGCCCGTTCGCTTACCGCAATCAGTTTGGGTTAAAAAATAATGTAAAAGGAGGAAATACGTGGTTTCACACTGTCGGAAAGGCACAAGAATTATAGGTTACTAGAACTTACGATCAGATACACGAATTTATGAGCTACACTGGAAAAAAACACATTGTATCTAGAGTCCTCTTGAAAACATTGACAAGAAAAAATACTCTTGATTCAATCAGATCAAGAATTAGAGGTTAATAAGAACTCAAGATCAGATACACGAATACATGAGCTACACTGAAAAAAAAAAAACACATCGGATCTAAAGTCCTGTCTCTTGAAAATATTGACAAAAAAAAATACTCTTAATTCAATCAGATCAAGAATTAGAGGTTAATAGAACTCACGATCAGATACACGAATACATGAGCTACACTGGAAAAACAAAACATCGGATCTAGAGTCCAGACTCTTGAAAATATTGACAAGAAAAAATACTCTTGATTCAATCATATTTTTGCTTAAATCAAAAGGAAATCCGCTCAAATTAAGAGGCTTGGTTTTTTATTTACGCTTAAAGCTGATTGGATCAAGAGTATTTTTTCTTGTCGATGTTTTCAAGAGTCTGGACTCTAAATCCAATGTGTTTTTTTTTTCCAGTGTAAACGCAGATTCACGAATCGTGTGATCAGTTCGGTAGGACTTTCGGCGGGCGGATTTCTCGAGCGCGGCGCAGCAAGAACTCCGACTTGCGGAAGACGCTCCCCGATTTTAAATTCACGGGAGCGTCTGTTTTAATTGAAATTTAAATCCCCCGCGGAAGCGAAGCCGAGCGCGAGTTGGCGGCTTATTAATTGGTAGGCATAAATTTAAATCGTCAACTTTCCGACGCCGCGCCCGGGTATTTAATCAGATTTTATTGTGAGCCCGCAATCTTGATTTATCGGACGGGAACTTTTTGTTCGACCGAGACACACGCCTCTTTTCGGGGCTCGGCTTGTGCGGTTGCCTTTCGTTCTCACTCGTGTTGTCCCAAGCAACAAGGGCGCCATGGAGAATTTGCACACAAAAATTGTATTGCTTCATCTGAGAGCGCCTAATGAGCTGAGTTCGCAGTATCGGGTGTTCAATTATTTGAATGTTTTCTGGCAATGCACTATAAAGTTGCACAAAATTGCTTTTCATGACTTGTTAATCTACCTTGTCGTCTATTTTTATGTTATTCATATTTTGATTTTTGTAATCAGGACTCTTCCTGCCCTATTAAAACAAAGAGAAACCACCTATTATTAATAAATAGAAATGTACGGGGTTATTGTCGGTAATATTTTATGCCTTTTAGAGATGGCTCTACGTGAACTTCTATAAATACAAATTTCTGAGGATTTTCTCTCCCAGAATGAAAACTTCTATCTCACTTGATGCGCCACCTCAAAAGATGATTCCGTATTTTAACGTTGATGTTACGAACACATGATATATTGAGGAAGTCCTTTTTTGACAGAATATTTTTACTGCATAGCCACAGAATTCTACCTTCTGTACAACACTCTTTAGTTGTTCTAGCCAGGACAAATCTTCTTGTACAAACAAACTTAATGCTTGATTAATTTAATTCTGGCCAAGTTACTTCGCCTCAGGTTAGGATGCCAAAACTGCACGAAGAGAAAGGAGACTAAAATAAAATTGTTGAACTCAAATATTCCAGGTATTAACAACGTACCAATGGTTATCAAATATCGGATTAACTAAGAAGGCTGAATTTGGCATCGCTGGACACATCATGTGGAATCGCAGGAGACAGCGCGGCGTTCCGCTCGAAAGTTGCACGCTGGATTAAAACAAGTTAAGTTGGTAATATACGATTAGCGCCGAAAAAGGGTTTGCAGATGAGTGAAGAACTTCGTTGCCAAATTGGGGCGCTTCTCGCTGTAAACGATATCAAATTTTAAAAGAATCTCTACCACAATCAGATTGAGGGCTAGGAGGGGCTCATTAATAAACTAATTTTACGTAAACTTGTAGCGTATGAGCGAAGTTGCAAAATTAGGGCGCTCCTCGCTTTAAAGAAATATCATATATTAGAGGAATCTATATCACAATCAGATTGAGGGCTTGGAGGGGTATTAGGGCGCTTCTCGCTGTAAAGCGATATCAAATTTTAAAGGAATCTCTATCACAATCACACTGAGAAAAAACTATGGCTTATAAACCTATTAGAGGTAAATATGGAACACCACTAATAGTAGTACCTCTACATATAATAATAGCACATATACCTTAGTTATGGTCTCTGTACCTTAATTAGGTACAGAGACCTTAGTATGGTTCACAGACCGAGAATCATTAGTTTATTTACGACTATTATAGGTGTTCCATATTTACCACTAATAGGTTTATAAACCATAGCTTTTTCTCAGTGCATATTGAGGGCTTGGAGGGGCATGAGCAGTGGCGTGGCGTGAATTGCGATGTATCGATTGTTATGCCATTTAAACCTATGGTAAAGAATCGATTATTAAGGTGTTCGCTGCGAACACCCTGTTTATCGATCCTTTTACATGGGTTTAAATGGCATAACAATCGATATATCGCAAAGCATGCCACGCCACTGGGCATTAGGGCGCTTCTCGCTTTAAAACAATATAAATTTTTAAAAGAATCTCCATCACAATAAGATAGAGGGCTTGGAGGGGCTCATTAATAAACTAATTTTACGTAAACTTATGACCTATGAGCGAAAGAATGCTTTTCGCGCCACGCGTAGTTCACTTCCTTTCCGGCGATTTTTTTGAAGCATTGCGGTAATGCCCTAACCGGCAGACCGCTTAGCGTTTGGTTAGTTACAGTTAAGAGACACTGGACAGTGGGTACTGCTGATTAGAAAGCTGGTGTGGTTAACAGTAACTTTGAATATAATCCCGGGCATCAGTTTAATTATTATTTATTTTTCTATGTCATTTTTTTTCTTCCCTCAGGCCTCGACCCGAATGTTCGTCTACTTTCGACACCTGGCTGTAACCAACCAACCAATTTATTGGATATAGTCATCGCTGTGCGAGACACGGGAGCTGTGAGCAGCAGTTTCTTCACTGAGAAAAAACTATGGTTTATAAACCTATTAGAGGTAAATATGGAACACCTATAATAGTCGTAAATAAACTAATGATTCTCGGTCTGTGAACCATACTAAGGTCTCTGTACCTAATTAAGGTACCCCGTACCATAACTAAGGTATATGTGCTATTATTATATGTAGAGGTACTACTATTAGTGGTGTTCCATATTTACCTCTAATAGGTTTATAAGCCATAGTTTTCTCAGTGTTGGGTGCAGAACGGCACCGATTGTCCTCCTCAGACCAGGATTCGGTTACAAATTTGGCCGGGAGATGGAATAGCAAATTGTGATGACACTTTTTCGGGGGGGAGGGGGGGGGGCTCAATGCCCAGCCGTATAGGAGATATGAATTTTAGCAGAAGTTGCCATTTTTTCGTGACAGCGAAGCGTTTGAGTTGAGCCGACTGAGCGCGCACCTTAGAATACGATCTGAATGTCGTGCCTGCCACATCAGTCCGATGGCGCAGTGACAGCGCGAACGCCTCCGGATCCACAAGCCTTGAGTTCTAGTCTCATCCTAGGTACACTGTTAAAAATTATTCTGGTCTGAGTGGTCGGAGTGAAATATTTCGGAGCTGACCTACTCAAACCATTGCGTGAAAATTTTTTGCTTTGAGTAAAATAACTTGCTCCGACGAGAAAAGCTCCCAGCAGAGCCATTCAAGTGCTTTGTGAGCTAAGCGCTATATTGACGAAACCCAATGACAAGTATCACTCCAAAAAAAACAATGATCGTTCGAGAGGAGATCTTCCAGCTCTGAGTCTGAATGATTCATGGATGAAGAAAGCTAAATTATTTTGCGCTATCTCCACACGCAGCAACCGTTACCGTATTCGTCTCCAAATCGCGACGCGTTGGCGCCAGTCTCCGTGAGTAGCCCCCGAAGAGAGTGGCGAAGTGCGTGTCAAGTAGTGGTGCAATACATAGTGCAAGTGCGATCATTGAAATTATGGATGTAAATGGACCCAAGAATCCTGTGCCAAAATTGTTCGTAAGGTGTACTGGTTCTCTAGAAAAAGAAGGCCCAGTATATACTCACACCTGCGTGAATTCTCAGTTTCTTGAGCTCAAAGTTTCCATACTTATGTCGGAGATTTTTAACTCAGAAAAACTTGGCCCTGAGCGATGAGTGACTTCTAAGCGACTTCCTTATACATATGTATAGATCGCGCGCTGAGTTAAATTTTTTTAACGGTGCATGTAGAGTATTTTTTGTAGTGTATTTTTCAGAGTAGAGTTTTTATTTGAGTTTATTACTTGTTTATTTTCTTGGTATAGTTCTTTGGATTTTTTAGGTTTTTAGCTTAATTTTGTTGTTTCAGCCGCAGAGGAAGGGGTTGGTTGTTTCGCCCCGAAACGTACGGAATTTTGTATATGTGTTTACAGCTTTTATCCCAAATTTTATAGTATTTTTTAACTGGCTATGCGGTTTCTTAATTGCCTCACCGCGACAGATTGTATTTAGTCATCCGAGTACCCCGACTCATCAAGCGTTCCAGCAGTCTTGCCACCGTCGCCCTGCACCCAAAAAACTGATGATCACAGCTCCTGTGTCCCCCACTGATGGTCAGGGATGTGAAAACATTCAACTTTGAACTTTTGATTCATTCCAGAGGTTTAATTTATGAACGTTAAGCACGAAGCCATAAAACTTTTTGACAGAAACAGCTAAGCATCAACAAGAGGTAAAGGGATCAACAATCAACATGTATCGTTCTTTCTCCCTGAAAAAGGAGGCAGAATAGGTTTAACCTCCTTGCTGGGAGGAATACAAGAACGAATTGTAAACCATTTAACAAACCAAGATAT
The DNA here is from genome assembly GCF_001854935.1 of Bemisia tabaci. Classification (NCBI taxonomy): domain Eukaryota; kingdom Metazoa; phylum Arthropoda; class Insecta; order Hemiptera; family Aleyrodidae; genus Bemisia; species Bemisia tabaci. The sequence continues at coordinate 826,568 of NW_017548003.1, forward strand.
TATGATTTGTGAGGCTTATTTCACCTGGCCACACCTGGCGGCCATTTTAGACTTCTTCATTTGTCGGGATAACTTAATTCAAGTATTTTACTCGTTAGATTTAAGTTTGCTCTCTTATAAATAATGCATATTACTCGTTACGTAGAGGTTTTATAAAATTGAGGTAACGCGTAAGGGCAGGGCGGGCCTCAATGTTTGGAACCAGGACCTTAATTCTACACTAAGCCAGAGTCAGACGCACTGACCACTGAGCCGATTTAAATAGGCATCGTTATGCTCTAGAGGAGTGAGAGCAGGGTGTCTACTAAAATAGGCTGGCCTAAAATTAGTACTTTATCAGTCGTTCCCGAGAAATTCAGTACCTTCTTAGCAGAAAAATGCAGTACTTTTTCAGTACCTCCAATTGACGAAATTTCGAAGATTTGAATTTCTCGCATAAAACGCGACAAAGATGACAAAAAATGAAAAAAAATTCCTGACCTTTTTGCGGAATTTCCGCACTTTTTCAATACTTCCGGACTGTCCTTAAAAAAACAGTACGATTTCCGGACTTGTAGACACCCTGGAAAGAGGTGAGAAAAGATCACTAAAGTTACTTAAGTTACATTACGTTACTTAATGGGTAACGAGGTAGATTCGGTTTCGAAACCGAATGCAGTTCGAGAGCAGGTCATCAATTGACGCAGATGTCATGTTAGTTCAAATAGCAGGATACGAATGATACGTAGAATTTATCGACTGGAAAAACATCCGAATATTAAAATAATTAAAGACGATTGGATAATTCCAGAATTTTTGGTAATGAGACTAGGTTCCAATCCATCAATTCTAAGTTTTTCGTGATCTTATAACAAAAATCACCCACTTAATGATCGAAGATCAACATGAAACACTTGCAAATTTAACTAGAGTAACGATGAAAAAAGCGATTCTTCAACGCGAAAGTTTGAATTCGGGGACGAAAGTGAACGTGGTGCGAGCTACTTACGGAGAGGCTTGCCGGGACCTATATCCTGTTGCACTGGAACACTATGTCAAAAAATCTCGACCTGTGCACAAACTGGAATTTGATCTTCACCGTGAGAAACTCCATTGCGACCGGATCAAACAGACAAAAACGAAAAAAGAGAGAAAAAGTCACAGAACAGCAGTCATAGCTCAAGAAGTAAGAGAACAGGAAGATAAAACAGGAGAGGAATCTCGTCAAGAAATCGAAAGCTGCACTACAATGAGACTATAGCATCGGGATACGAAATACGAGAGGAACACGCGCGAAACCACGTGGCGGCTTGGCGCGCCGGGCGAAGCGCGGGTAGGCAACACGAGCTACGCGACGCGGGAGTACGCCAACACTGAGGATGAAGCTGTTCGGAGCGGAGCAGGGGTGTGGGATGGGATGGAGCGGAGATAGACTTGCGCCCAGCATCCCGGGGGGAGGCGACTGTCATTTTTATTACCTTGCCCACAGCCACACCGCCGGCCTCCGAGCTCCGACCTTCTGCCGGAATCGCGCAACCCCCTCCGCACATCCCGCAGAGTTAATCACTGCAAGTGAGTTCACGGTAAGTTGAAAGGCTGCCTCCGACGAAGGCACTTCACGGGGAATCCGACGTAAAGGAAAAAGCGTAAATTTTCGGTGTTTAACCCTTGGTCGCATGAGCTAATCGTTGATTTTTGAGAGGAGATCTATATCTTACAGTATTTTTTCGACGATAAAGTCAGTTGAAATCGATTTTTTTAGTTTTCTTTTATAAGTTAGGAGATCAGACTTATAATGCTCCCCAAAAATCATTTCTTGCTTTGATTCAATTTAATTCTCCAGCAAAGAAATAAAGCCCGACGAAGGCACTTCACGGGGAATCTGACGTAAAGGAAAAAGCGTGAATTTTCGATGTTTAACCCTTTGTCGCATGAGCTAATCGTTGATTTTTGAGAGGAGATCTACATCGTACAGTATTTTGTCGACAATAGAGTCAGTTGAAATCGATTTTTGAGGTTTTCTTTTATAAGTTAGGAGATCAGACTTATAATGCTCCCCAAAAATAATTTCTGGCTTTGATTCAATTTAGTACTCCAGCATAGAAATAGAGCTGAAAACCATTTGTTGCTTTCATGCAACGCTAAGCAATGAAGAGTTAAGGTGATTCGATGGACGCCATATTTTGTGTCAGAACGACATGCCATATATCGCATCGATTTATTCAATTTCTTCAGCTCCAAGTAATTTTTCTCGTATTTTGAGATCGCAATTCTGTTGTCAGGAGACTAAAGAATTCTCATCAATTTTGACAAACAAATTCAACGTAATAGAGGCGTGGTTTCTGCAGAGAAATAATTTCGCATTCAAGTGCAGTTTCGATATCAGTATGGAATGCGAAATTTTTCCTCTAAAAAACCTGAAGAATTTGTTTTTCCAAATTGGTAAGAGAATTCTTTAGTTTCCTGACATCAGAGTTGCGATCTCAAAATACGAGAAATATAACGGGTAACTGAAAAAATTGAACTAATCGATGTGAAATATCGCGTGTCGTTCTGACACGATATATAGCGCCCATCAACTACTTGTCAGTTTTTGATAGATCAACGCGGTAAACGGGACATGTGAATGTCTTCTATATATAAGGGAGCCACATTGAATTTGAAACAAAAAACAGGAAATGAAGAGCTAAATGCAAGAAAATAGAAACGAGACAAGTATTATGTCTCTCGAGATCTCCCAGCGACTTGAAATTCCTTCGTCTGCGAGCACATCCAAAACTGGCGCTGGTGTTACCCTATGCGTTTCGGACGTGAATTTAGCACATCAAACGTCACTGAAAAGACCCTTACGTTGAAACCGAGGGCTTCCGCAAGAGCTTCCGGTTATATTCAAAATATCAAACTGCGTTGGAGCTCACTAACTTGATCTCAAAATGGTTTTTAATGCTAGAACTCAATCTCTCTCAGATGTTGAACCAATCGTGATAGGTATTAATAAATTGCGTCGCGACCGACGAAAATTGAGGAAAATTGTGCAAAAATCACCAGGTGTGCCAGAGGGCAATGTTAGGGGGCTATTTTTGATGCACTGGAAAAAAACACATTTGATCTTGAGTGCAGACTCTTGAAATGATTGACAAGAAAAAGGACACTTGATTCAATCAGATTTAAGCTTAAATCAAAAGGAAATCCGCTCAAATTAAGAGGCTTGGTTCTTGATTTAAGCTTAAATCTGATTGAATCAAGAGATCTTTACCTTGTCAACGTTTTCAAGAGTCTGGACTCTAGATGTAATATGTTTTTATTCCAGTGCGGAAGAAAAGATAAAACCCTTCATATTGAGGTGGGTGAAGATGGTCACCATCATTTTTGGACTATCAAAGAGGAACAGATCTCAATTTTTACTGAGCCTGGGTCTTCTTACGTAGGTCATATGACGCCAGAAAGAGGCACTTGCTTTAGATATTACTTAGAGGAGATTGAGGCGGACATTTATCTTTTAGCTGCTGTGTTTGTAGGTTCGGATGACACAATGTGAACACAGGAGTAAATAAGGGAGCCATTGCACTATTGGAGGAAATTCTCTCGCACCCGTTGCAACGGTTGATTTGCCTGTTGCATTTTAAAGGGCTGCCGCTCCGCATATTTACCGTTTATAGATGGTTCTACACTTGTACCGCTGACTATTTGCGCTCGAATGTGCAAATCACTAGAAGATTGCACGTTGCTCACGGTCGTTGAATTTGAGGTGATTTTTGCGGTTTGCCTCATTTAGGTGAGGTTAAATCTCAGCTCCGATCAACATTATCTTCACGATATATCCCGTGCAGAGTGCACCCCCGATCTTGCTTCCAGGAACACTGGTGCAATGCGTTTAGCAAGCTGGCTAACCACTGCTAATCGAGCGTTGCGCTTATTCATTGCCACAGAAAATCCAAGCGGACGACTCAAGTCTTTGTGATCAATCATTCAAAATGATGCCACCCTATGTGGTTTATATTAAAAGACTCGTGTGCACATACACCACAGCATCTATCATAGATTGGAGTCATTCCTTGGAGCCACAATCGAAAGCGGCTGTGCACGACGGTAAGAACATGAACTGAACTGCCGTGCTAAGGAACAACGCCGTACGAGCCTTCAGGCGTTGCCAAATTGCCCCTGTCAAAACACTAATTTTCAGGCAAATTGTTGAATATTTGTCTACCAATTTCCCAGATGATTTCGTTAGGAATTAGATCTAAAGATTCTGAAAATTTCAAGGGAAAATATTCATAATGGAGATGTTGCATGCGTGAGGAATTTGCGATTTGACTGTTGATACTTATGTCAAAGTTCGCGAGAAACACGACGGTGCCACTGGTTTTCTCTGAAATTGACTCCCAAGCTCAAAAAAGCTCTCAAGTTGAGGCCAAAATGGAGGGGATATCCACGCTATCCTGAGAGTCCACCTCTACATCGAGACAAACTCTCCATGCGAAGATAGGGAGCAAATACATTGGCAGAGCTGCCGTGTTTTCAGTTTTGGAGTCCCCAAATAAAGTGGCAGCCCTGTCAATGTATTTGCTCCCTATCTTTGCATGGAGAGTTTGTCTTGATGTAGACGTGGACTTTCAGCATGGAGAAAAAAAAGGAGATATTTGCATCTTGAGGTTTCTTTACCTGCTTGTTTATAATTGTTCAATATGATCATGACGTAAAATGGCGTTTGATGAAGCAAAACCGTAAGACGTCCTCACAAGAGATGAGAATGAGTTATTCTGACCCTCTTCGCCGATTTGCGTTAGGTTGGTACGAATACCTCAAAGGCCATGCTCCTCGCTAATTTTTAAAAATTCCAAGAATAATTCATTTTTATGGAGTAGTTTTTTGAGTTCCAAAAATATATTAGCTCATTATATTTTCCCCCCTTAAAGTTGTTCATACATAGTGAAAAATCGCTTCCCATTATTGCACCCACTTGAGTTTGGAATTTTTTCTCTAATTGGACGTATTTCTATCAAATAGAACTATAGGCAGGTAGGAAAGATGGGGGTGTGCTCGTTAGTGCTTGGGCCATAAAATGAATAGGAATGTTAAAGCGCCAGTTACGTAGCCGTTTGCTGAATTAGAAAAGCGGGATTTTGCATTCTGTCAAACGGAACTATGTTTTACCGTAGTTCAACGTAAAATTTGCGTTTAAGATCTATACGCGCGGATCTAGAATCAGCTGAAACACGTTGAAGCATGTTGAGATGGCTCCTCCAGGATTCGCTGGATGACAAGACAGGATTGTACTTGTTCATACATGTAAAGTTTTGTCGCAATTCTTCCAACTATGCTCAGTCGACGGCAGTTTTCTATTTGGAGTGGACGCATTGTAGATACGCGATTTATTATGGTTGTTTCGATATTGACACGCTCTTAAAGTTTAATTAGTCATAATGCCCCAAACTCGACGCGATACTTCGATATTCTTGATTGGTCATCATCAACCCCAAATGATTGGTAGCAAACTACCCTCCAACGCTAACGGTGATGTGTTGCGAGTTCTATTTTTTAATATCCATGAGGTGGGAATCAAAGACGTGCATGAAGGTGCATTTCTAGTTATAAGTGAAGCTTTAATATTTAAAGCCAGAATCACCACAAAACATCACCACGATTGCGTGAAAAAATTAGAAAATTTACATGCGGCACATAGAAATCTGACTAAAAGTAAAAGTAGGAATTTTCCTGCTGACATTCGTAAGAGACAGGATTTCGTTAATGGACTGGACGATTTATTCGACATTTCTCATGCAGAGGCGCTTGTAGAAGGATCAGCTCATTATGTTGGACTCGAAGAAGATAGAAAGTTCCTGATTTTATTGATTGCCGAACGCGTAAATTTTTTGATAGGTTCAAATTGTCGATGGATTTTATGCAAAATGACCCCCGTCAACATGGGAGCAAAACAAAATCTTTCAGGCAAATCCGAAAATAATAGACAACTTAAAGTCGGTCAACGATACGGCTGAAAGAGCTGTATCAAACTTGTTAAGGAATACAGTGAAAAAAAATTGACAAGAGATGAAGAGGAGCGGCAGCACATTATCCAAGTAGTAGCTGAACATAGGAAGCAATATCCTGATGTAAAGAAAAGCACACTTCAAAAACCTTACCTTTAAATCAATATTTACTGTAGGTATCCTGTCATGTCATTGTCATGCATTGTATTATTTTCCCCGGAAAAAGTATATTCATGATTGTTTAGCAAAGTCGAAGTAGTTTTTTTCATTCATGTCATTTTTGTATATCCATTGCGTGATTTTTCATTTGGGCCCGAAAAATCGTGTTTTTCCGTAACTTTGAGGGTTTGAAACATGCATTTGCATAATTTTTAGCCCAAATCTGATGATTTCACGTGAAAGACCTCTAAAAAATGTGTACTAGTGCAAATTTTCATACGTCTACATGCAATAATGCGTGCCCAAAGTTCAGGGCGAAATGCCGTGAAAGCCCGATTTGCTGAAAATCGTATTTTCGTGCGCCGCAACTTTGGCGCCATTGCGACATGGGTAAAATTTTTTTTTTTTCCTTTTTTCCCCCGATATTTTTTCATATAAAGGAACCGATTGCAGGGTTCCGAACTTAGAATTTCTCAAAAGTCCAAAATAAGGACCACCCTAATGTTACAACTCCATTAAGGGGCGTTTTCGTAGATAAGAGAGCTAAGTACTGCATAGAAATTGGAAATTGATTGGGACCCTCCTTTTTTTCAAAGATCTTTCAGAAAATACTTTTTGTTTCCGAATCCATGTTCCAAAATCAATGAATTCAATGAAAAGGTGACGTAACGTCATTAATTGTTTCATATTACCGTCACTCAAAGACATTTTCATTTTTTCACACATGTCACATTTTTTTCAGCCGAAAATAAATGGAAACAAGGCTCAGAAACGAGGAAGGTCGTGTAAGAATTTACAATCATTGAACCGCAGATACCTGAATTCACTGTTGGCGCATTCCGTCTTCAACCGCCCATTCTCTTTGCCAAACTCAAAGTATGATCGGACAGCCACTGCATCCAACGCCAATGCATCTCTTCCAATTCCTAATTTGCCGATTCCTGGTCACTCAACTCAACAAGTAAATACTCCATCAATATTTTCACATACCGTGTTCCATCGTGCTGAAACTTCAGACAGTAATATCTCTGTAAATGCTCCCTCAACACCGGCGTGTTCCAATTCCACAATTCCACCTCAGACTCCATCGACATTTTCCAACCTGAATTCATCAACCGAAGAGAACTCATGTCCTCCTTTAGAAGCGCCAATTCCTTCAGAATCTGAACACTCAAACTCGGATGAAGAAAACGCAAGCTCCCCTCCCAGACAACTGAACGACTACATAGATTTTTATGATGAAGATGAGCTTGAATCTACTAAAACCTGTTTCTCAAATTTAAATCGGGTTCAGCAAAAGAAGGCAGTTGTTGGTAGACTGAAACACGCGTGTTTGCAAAGGCACATGAAACACGCGGACGAGAAGGAACTCATTAAAGCCCTCCGTTCAGACAAGAACTACACACCTTTCATCCCTGAAGACCCAAGCACTTTCCTTGGGACAGATCTAGAAATTGTCAAATTTGTAAATGTCGACTCGGGAAAATATGCTCATGCTGGCCTCATAGAGGGTTTAAAACTGTTCATAAGGGAAACGAAAAAAAATGCGAAGACCTGGATGATAAAGAAGAACTATCCATAGTAATATCCTGCGACGGTTTACCTAAAGGAAAAAGGCACATTTGGCCCATCTTGTGCGGTGTCAATTTGTACGGCGATACCAGATTTATGTACGTTTTTACAGTTGACGTGTACGAGGGCAAAAAAAAATCCTGTGACCCCCGGCCTTTTAGAACAACTAACGAATGTTTTAAAAGAATTGATCGAAAATGGAATAGTGGTGGATGATTCGCATTTCGATATGAAATTAAAGTGTTTATGGCGGATGCACCCGGAAGATCTTTGATGCAGAGTATTAAAGGTCACTCAGGATAAAGGAGCTGCCCGCGGTGCAAAATCGTTGGAACTTATGTAGAGCTTCCCTCTGATGATTCCGTAGAAGTTGTAGATATGCTTTTGAGTGGCAAAAAAGTTAATGGACAAAGTCAGGTTGGTCCTTCCACAGGTTCTAGCCAGAGTGCCAAGATACAGAAAAAACGAGGGGAAAAAAGCGGCGTAGTGTGTTTTTTGGATACGGAGCCTTCCGAACCTAGGACGGATGCGGAGGCTGCAAACCTTGAAGTCAGGCACGCTGATATGGCCCGGAGGGATAAAAGATTGAGCCATTACATGCAGATTACACCTCTCATGGACATTCAGGGCGTTCGATTGGTTTCCCAATTTCCGATCGACTACATGCACACGGTGTTGTTGGGAATGGTAAGGACCATGGTAAAGTCGTGGATAACACCTAAAACTCGGGACGAGTTAAAAATTCATCCCGATGCTGAGAGCCGTATTAACAATGCTCTGCAGAGCATTTCAACCAAAGGTCTGGCTTTCAATAACGCCCCAACTGAACTGAGAGATAATTGGAAGGCTACTATGCAGGCAATTTTTATTATATTCAGGCCCCGTCGTCTTGAAAACTGAGCTTCCAATCCCTGTGTATAACAACTTCATGACTTTAAGCGCTGCCATGAGGATTGCTCCGAGTCCAACACTAAGCTTATGTTACAGAACCGAGGAAGAACAATGGGGTAGAAATCTAAAGAACATTATAGTCCCCCAAACAACGGTGCCACATTTGAAATGCCACAAGACTCATGTTCCCGAATTGCGCCGTCCCTTGAAGCAATTTGTCAAGGGTTATAAAGTCATTTACGGGGATCACAAAATGTCTTTCAACGTCCACAGCCTCCTACACCTTGCTGATGACGTGGCGGAGTACGGTTGCCTCGATAATATTAGTTGTTTCCCGTTTGAGAATTATTTGGGACATTTAAAGAGAATAGTTCTTCAAAACTCGACTCGCCCGAGTGCTCAGCTGATGAAGAGGGACAGTATGAAATGTGAAGAAACTCCTGTATCGAATTCAAGCCAAAGCAGAAGACCAAATACTTACTCAAACGACCCATGAAGGAAGCTTTCTCTTTGAATGGAAAAACACATCAACAGTTCAGAGAATGTATTATAGACGGTGTAAAAATGACAACTTCTTCACCTGAAAATGTGCTTGGTCTTCGTTCTGGTGATATAATTTTCATTACAAACATATTGCTTACAATCTCCGAGAAAGGAGAAAAACAAATTATGCTGGTGGCAAAGAAGTATATTGATGCATCGCCTTGTAATTTTTCCTACAGCAGCAGTTTAGACGACGCAGTATTCGGAATGAAGTCAGTTTCAAAACTTGGAGATTGTTAAAGTTAATTTAATGATATACTTATATATTTTACTCCCCATAATTTTGATATTACATATCAATAATTATTCATAATAAGCAAGAATGCTTATTATCCGTTAGAATTACTATTAAAACTCATTTTACATGTAATAACAAGTCAATAGATACTAAGAATCATAGTAGTAATAGTGACATATTTGTATTGTTAACATAACAATAAATTAATAATAAAAAAAAAAAACTTGGAGAGGAGAACGTTTGGCCAATAGTGGACGTTACTCAAAGATACTGTGTATTGCCATTTCAGGAACACCATATTACCCTTATTATTTGGGGACTCCAAAACTGAAAACACGGTAACACTGCTAATGTATTTGCTCCCTATCTTTGCATAGAGAGTTCGTCTTGATGTAGAGGTGGACTCTCAGGAAAGTGTGGGATATCCCCTCCATTTTGGCCTCAACTTGAGAGCTTTTTTTGAGCTGGGGAGTTGATTTCAGAGAAAACCAGTGGCACCATCGTCTTTCTCGCTAACTTTGACATAAGTATCAACAGTCAAATCGCAAATTCCTCACACATGCAACATATCCATTTTCCTCAAAAATGAACATCTTGTAGAAGGAAAGGCGACTCTCAAATGATCGGAGTTAAACAGAAAGGAACCAAGCCACATTGGGATCGAACCGAGATAAAGAGGTTTAAAGTTTGGCTCCTGCATAAGACTCAATGTAAAAGATAAACTTCAAGTTCAATTTCTGCAAAATTTGCTCCAACAAGAACTTTGAATTTTCGGCGATAAATAGTAGAGCAGTGGTTAAGTTCAAAACCACTCATAACTCAATTTTTTCCAAAATGTGGGTTGGTTCCTTTCTGCTTAACTCAGTCCAAATGTTCATACGTCGTTCTTACTTAGCACGGCAGTGAAGTCCTCGACTAGCTGCGAAATGAGCGACTACGAATCTCGCCCGCCTACTACGTTCGAAGTTGCGTTGTTCAACAGGTGCGACGCAACTTTAATTACGGAAAGTTGGGCTCTTACGTTCGTAATCTTCCGATACGTCTACGCTCACGTGCGGCGGAAAAACTCGGGAGCGCGTTCTCCCTTATCGGCGCCTTTTGTTTCGCCGGGGCCGAGCGATGACTCGGCGAAGATGAAGCACCCGGAACAGATGTTCCGCGGAAGTGTCGAAAAGATATGGAGTGGGCCCGGCCCGGCTGCCGGATCGCATCCCCGTCAGTACTGCCGTGCCAAGGAAATACGCCGTATGAGCCTTCAGGCGTTGCCAAATTTCCTTTGATAAAACACAAATTTCCTGGTGAATCAATGAGTATTTTCCGATCATTTTTCAAAGATAATTTTGTACGCAATTTCACCTAAAGTTCCTGAAAGTTTGAAAGGAAATTATTCACAACTTTCTTCAAAAATAAACATTTAATCGGAGGAAATGTGGCTACTCTCGAATGTTCATACGGCGTTTTTCCTCAGGCACGACAGAGTAGTATCCAGGACCCTGTGTACTACTCCCGTCCCCGACTGAAACCGCGTCTTCGGGTCGTATCTACGATCGCATTTGCGTGATTTTCGGGTGCGAGCAGGGACCCAGACCCGACGATCACAAAACCGCGTGGCTTCCGTTCGCATCCCGGAACGGATACGCGGTTCTGGCTCCGGACGGCCGGCAACCGAGGTTGTGTTGCTGGCACGCTGGCGCGAGATAGCGCAAGTCGCGCCCTGATGACGGAACTGCCAGTAATTAAAGACGCCCTTCGTTTCGCCGACTTGAGGAGCCCCACCCCTTCGCCGCCCCTCTTAAGTGATTAATGCCGTTTCCCCCTTCCGCCGCCAGCCGCTGTTTTGCAGTTTTCTCCTCGCCGGATGCAGACTTTGAATGCGTGACCGTAAATGACTGGTTTAGCTGCCCGGTTACCCAGCACGTGCGGGAAATGATGTTCAAGTATCCATTATACGTACTGAACATCGGTATCGTTTCTTCCTGAAGGTCGAGATAGTAAAACAGACGATAGCATGAACTTTTCTTGAAATTATTCCATTTTCAAATGAAGAGGAGTTGTTTCACACATACCGAGTACATATGGGTAAGCTGGCCTGGAAGTTGACTGTCATCCGATTTACCGAAGACACAGGACTACGTATGAAAGTAAAGCCGGTGTCACTGTAAGCTTACTTGCTTGCACACTGGAAAAAAGAAACATTGGATCTATAGTCCAGACTCTTAAAAACATCGACAAGATAAAGTACTCTTGATTCGATCAGAATCTAGCTTAAATCAAGAACGAAGCCTCTTAATTTAAGCGGATTTCGTTTTGATTCAAGCAAACATCCGATTGAATCAATAGTGTTTTTTCTTGTTAATGTTTTCAAGAGTCTGGACTCTAGATCCATTGTGTTTTTTTTTCCAGAGCAAATATTAAAGTGCTGATGTATGAGTACAGCACTTACATACATTAAAACTGCTTTCATAACGCAGCCTCGCGCTCTGCGACGCCCAATCGCCATTGCCCCCTGGAGTACCTTTATGGTAACATTTTTTGCTTGCTCTCTTTTAGGAGATGAGTCTCTGCTTTTAGCCTTGTTTCAATTTTATTTGTTCATTTTTCTTTGTTACTCTTAGTCTAAAGGGCCACTATAAATTTTATTTCTCTGTGTTTATTGTATTGCTTTCTTCATTCCTGTTTTCCTTTGATTACAGATGGAGATGAGAAATCTTTCTTGACTCTTTGTCTTCTGTCCGCCTTGATTGAGCCTCTATCCTCCAAGAAAAAACACAAATTTTCCCGCAAAGAAATTTTAGATGATTTTTTTCTCTTCATCCCTTCTTCAGGGGAAAAAAGAATAGAACTTCAAAGAAGACAAGACAGACTGAAAAGTGTGGGTGCAAAACCACAGCCTGTGCCAGTCGCTGTGGGCACAGAAAATCCTCAGTATTCAGTGGAGCTGAATGAATACATTTACGACGTTGAGAGCCCTATTGAAGCAATTGATACTTGTTTCAAACTTATAATGGTTTTGAATGCTCAGTACTCTCCTTTTAGCCATTATGTGTGGCTTTTTATCCAACAGCATTTCTTTAAAATTGCCACAAAATTTGATTCTCCAGTGCCGTCCCTAGAGGCGTTGGCTGCATCATTAGGATTAATAATTTAAATGAGTGATTTTTAAGCAGTTTTCAAAAAACTTCCTTGCGCCTAATTATCAATATTAATAACATTTATTCAATATTTATACTTAATATTTGGACAAAATGCCTAAATGTTTTAAATGTAAGAAAAATTTCTTAACTTTCAATAATTTAAAGATCCACCTCACTGCTACTCACAGCATAACATCATTAACTCCCATTCGATGTGAAGAGGAAGGCTGCTTAAAAGGATTTTCACAATTGAAGCGTTTTGAAAAGCATTATAAAAAGTGTCACAACAATAATCTGAACAATGTTGATGTAGTAAATGAAAATATAGGCGATGAAAATTTAGTTATGGATGTTGAGATGGAGCTTCCTCTTTTTGAACAGGAAGCTAATGAGCATCTCAATATTTGCACTGAAGTAGATATGTCCGCCTATGTTTTGAATCAAAGTTCCCTTTTTGTATCAAAACTTATTTGTCATCCAACAATCCCACAGAATACTGTGCAAATGATTCTTGAAGATTGTGAGCTAAATGCAAGTTCAAATTTGTCTGTTTTACAAAGTAAAATTAATTTAGCATTTAAAAGAGAGAGGGGCCCTATTGAAGAGGACATTCAAGAAATTAATGCATGCTTCGCAATTTTAAAGAATCCCTTCTCTTCTTTTCGAACCGATTATCAACGGCGTAAATTTTTAACTGAAAAGGGACTTTATATTGCCCCCATTTCGGTCCCAATTGGCAACAAGAAAGTAAAGAGAAGAGTGAAAAAAGTTGTTCGTGATAAAATTATTGACATTACAGCGCAGATAATCCCATTAAATCAAATGCTCCGCCTTTTTTTTCAGTATGAGAACATTTTTGATGAGACATTACAGTACATGAACAAATTATACGCTGAAAAAAATACTCTAAGTAACATAATACAGGGTAGTGAATGGCAAAGTACACTTGCAAAATTTAAAGAAAATAATCGGGGAGAAGAAATTTTTTTCCCTCTTTTAATTTACACCGATGATTATGAGACCTCCAACCCACTTGGAACGCATCGTGGGAAAAACAAGCTAACAACAGTGTATGCAACTGTCCCTTGCCTTCCGCCTACCATACAGAGCTGCCTAAATTCTATTATTTTATGTTTATTATTTAAATCAAAAGATCGCTTACTTTGCAGTGCTGAAAATATTTATGGTACATTTATTGAAGAATTAAACCGTTTATATGAGACCGGTATATCAATCCAAATAAATGGATCAGTCAAACATATTTTTTTTGTTGTTGCTCTACTTGTTGGAGACAATTTGGGGATGAATCAGATGCTTGGGCTGGTGGAATGTTTCACTGCAAACCATCCATGTCGGATTTGTAAGATGAAAAAGTTAGATTTTCATAAAGCCTGCCGCGACGACCCTTCCCTGTATCGCAATCCTATCAACTATGAGGAAGACCTTCTACAAGGGAATCCATCAGCAACTGGTGTCAAAACCTCCTGCGTTTGGAATTCAGTCAGTGGAATACATTCTACATCTCACTGTGCAGGTGATGTAATGCATGATGTACTGGAGTCTGCGGCTGGTCTAGATATTATATTTGTCCTCAACTATTTAATAGACGCCCAGCTTCTTTCCTATGACACCCTCTGTATGAAAATGTATGATTTTGACTATGGTATTGATGAGCGAAACAAACCTCCTGACTTCGCAGATGTTTTCACCAACGATTCTCTTTCGCTATCAGCAGCAGAGATGCTTGTCGTCATTAGATATTTACCCCTCATTTTAGGCGATTTGGTACCACGTAATGATCCTGTATGGGAATTGCTGATACTTCTTCGAGAATGTGTAAATTTGATCCTAGCTCCCTCCCTTCAAAAAGATTGTGGTGAGCTTCTTCAAATTACCATAGAAGAGCATCACAAACTTTATTTGAAACTAACAAAGAATAATCTCACATTCAAGCAACATATGATGACGCACTATCCATCCTTACTTTTGAAATTTGGTCCCATCAGGAAAACCTGGTGCATGAGGTTTGAGGGAAAACATAGCCCCTCAAAAAAAACAGCTGCTGCAGTGATATGTCGAAAAAATATTCCCCTAACAGTGGCAAAAAAGCATCAGTTGCGTTTCTCACATTTCTTAAATTCCTCCTCACTGTTTCATGATGCTTGCGAGTCTGGCCCGAGTATTTCAGTAAGGAAGGAGTCTTTGGAGCTACAATTCAACGTTGCTCTAGAAGGTTTGCATGATACTTGTTTGGATACATCATGGATTGCCCACTATGGGACTGTGTACAAACCCCTCATGATGTTGTTTCAAGATTTTGTAGATGACTTGCCTTGTTTTGTACAGATTTCCAAGTTATTGCTCTCCGCTGGAACTGCTTACTTTCTTTGTGCCAAGTATGAAACACTTCTATATGATCGTCATCTTTGCGCTTATAAGATTAAAAAATGCAACACATTTCTTTGCCTAACACAGACTGATCTGTTTGACCCTCTGCCTCTCTCTCGCTCTCAAGTTGCAAATGGAGATTTTTATGTAACTTTACATTATGCCCCTTGATTGGGTATCCAGACAAGTATCATCCATCCATCAGACATCCTCCTCAGCCTCATTCCAGTGGTGAATAAATTGATCACCCCAAACTTGTCTTTAAGAACTTTTTTTTTATTGTTTGTTTGATTTTTTTTTTTAAAATTTATTAAGCATGTCTTTGAAATATTTAGCACTATTACTTTAAAAATAAATTACATATCCTAGGATTATTTAACTAGTAAATGATACTATGAGTGGATGATGAGATGTAAGATAAAGGAGTGAATAAAAGAAGAACTAGAAAGCTTGTAATCTAATTAACTAACCTACTTACCAAGAGATACTTGTAAAAACTGTACGTACAAATAAACAATAAATAGCCTGTACATACAAAGAAGCGTTATGTCTTTTACTTCACTCAAAAAGAGCTACTGAGTCTTATTGGGTTGGCTGACTAATGTAGTCAACAAAATCATAGACCAGATCAAGTGGCTTGTGCCTCTGAGTTTTATTGCATGTAAAGCGGGTCAATAGAAATTATGTGAGCGTTGATTGTTTAACTGTTTTTGGCACTATTTCACTAGTTTGAATTATCTGATATTTACCTATTAATTTTATTTGGATTTGGACATGGACACACTACATAAAAAGGAGATGTTAGTATCAAAACTAGGTGTTTCTTTTGCAATGTTTCGATGTATATCTTTTTATGATTTTCCTTCGACTGAAAACTAACCAAATGCTCAATAATTTTAAAAAAAAAGTGTTATACGTATGAATTAGTTATTTTTTCTTATATAAGAAAAAAGCACTAATTTATACGTAAGTTTTTCTTTTTTTTAGAAAAAAAGATAATTTTTAGAGTTAGTGTACTACTCCAATTAAAAGTTAGTGTAGTGCACCAATCAAGTTATTGTAGCGCACCAACTGAGTCATCGTGGTTCACCAATTTCTTCGTGCAGGGCAATAACTGGTTTGTGTAGTACTACGACCGGATTAGTGCTACACGCTAACTTGCTTGGTGCAGTACACGTACTGGGTTCGTGTACTGCACTAACCCTGTCCTCACGAACTTTGGCTAGTGCACAGCACAAAAAAGGCATCTAGGTCCATATCAGATAATATCAGGTTAGTGTGGTAGTGCCGTATTTGATTGCACAGCACTAACTCTTTTTTTTTACAGTGTAGACCATACCCAAAGAGCCACCAGTAGATGAGGATGTGAGATAATTGCCATGCATGAACGTCTACTTTTCCATAATGACCGATCTAAAATCTCGAATCGTCAACTTTGAACATTATAAAACCAGCTTTTGTTAATATTTGCGTTAGTGCTTTTGTAAGTTTGGTAGACCTGATGTCGCTTTCGGAATTAATCCCCAAAAATTTAAACATTTTATGAGCTTTTTTTCCACCTGGAAGCAAAATTGCTCTCGTACTTAGACTGGGAATTGAAGCTCACAAGCACGGTGAATATCTTCATCTTGAATGTAGTCCTATTAGTTTTCTTCATTTAAAATTTCTTACTTTTGGTTTTCTTTTTGGTTTCAAGTTTTGTATTGATTTCGGTTCTCACCTTTTGTTACTTCTCTTTCCCCATTAATTTCCATCGCTTCCGCAGCTTAACTGCATTCAAGATTCTTGTAGTCATGATTTAGTCCGAGATTCGTTCTTGGTCCACATTGTATCCGCTACTGCATGGGCTAAATCTGCAATGATAGCCCAAATTCCAGAGCCCAATGTACCCAATTATTTAATCACGCTTCCTCCTATTAATGGATCACTCGAAGCGGAAATAGCTGTGGGGATCGACTCTTCTCTTTCTGACGAACACCGCCTGCCTGTTCTGACGGACGGCTCGTTGGCGAGAGCGGTCTCGTTCGCAGGAAGCTGGGCAGCAGCGCAGATATTCGCAACACATGCGGCCCAAGATCTGCTAGTCAGCGGAGCCATGGCAGCAACGATGTTCGGTCTATGTAGGAGTTGATGAGAAGTCGCGCCGAGGATGGAGGTCAGGGACACCTCCGAAACGCGTCCGCTCCCAAAATTGAAATCGTTTATGCAAGGTATTTTTTAAAAATTGATTTAAAAGTTTTTAAATTTTCGTAATTTTCTTGAATATTTTCATGCTATGCAGGAGTTCAGGCGGCGCGCCGGATGGTGACTGGATCTCAGTTCCTGCTCCCCCGGCCGTTTCGGAACAATGGCCTCCAGCCCCAGCACATACCTACACCGTAGAAGCACTTCGATCTGCTCTCACTGTCGCAATTGCAACCAAGGCGAATTGGTGGTTGTTCAACCATCATACCGGCCAGGGACGGATCACAGGGATTAAATTGCGGATTTTTATTGCTCATAATATGCTTAATTTCTTTTATTTCCATGAGGTAAATTTCGGCAATGGTACCTGACAGGGGCGATCCCATAGCAACACCATTTTGGGCTTTGAAATATTTATTTTTGTACCTAAAATAGTTTTGATCCAAAACACATTTTATAATTTGAATATTGTTGTCGACAAGAAACGACGCTCTAAGGCAAGATACTATCTTGAGAAAAAAATTGTTAGTGAAATTTCAGCTAACTTGGATTGACTGCTAATTATACCAGAAAAGAATTGAGCAGGGGCGTATTATGATGCCTCATTGCATCCCATACTCAGAATCAGGGATTGAAAATGATCAGAACTGAAAAATTCCGTGGGTTTTTTTCTTCCTTGAAGTAATCGCGGGCTGCGGCTATGGAAATTTATCTTCGGGGGACGGTTACTTCACTAAATTCTCATAGAGCGTCCATGTTCCTGGCTGCGTCCTTGTAAATACCAGAAAAGGCGGAGGGTGAAGAAGTAAAATAACTCGACTAAAGACAGAAGACTGCCGCCGAGAAACAACCCCACAAAGCTCCCGACGGATACGACGAAATCTTCCACGTTGTAGAGAACGTTCCTGATATACCTCTCTCGCGAGAATTTTTGGATGTTCCAAGCGTAGCGGGAGAAATTCAACTCCACTTCGTTCGTCCTGGAAACAGAAAAGTTTCAGATCATTGACGGAGAGCGTCTTGTCCCTCGTTTTTAAAATTCTTGATTTTTATCAATCTCTGATTTTTCCTAGCCCTGTTTTTTGTCGTTCTTCTTCAAATACCGGTTTTAAAATGAAAATTTTACTTTCTGCTAACTATACCTAAATCTACTCAACACTTCATGTATTTTTTAATATGAGGTTCACATCGATAGTCGTCGTCTCGGGCCTGTTGCCACGATGGCTATTATTAACTATTAAACTTGCGGCAAGGGGTCTGATTTTACCCCCGCTAAGACCCTCCCTTTTTCGCACTTAAGTATACTTACTTAACACACGCCTTTCAAGCAGTAGTCATATTATTTAGCGTAAAGGCAACATGTTCGTTC
Source organism: Bemisia tabaci (assembly GCF_001854935.1). NCBI lineage: Eukaryota > Metazoa > Arthropoda > Insecta > Hemiptera > Aleyrodidae > Bemisia > Bemisia tabaci. The sequence goes on from NW_017548003.1 coordinate 845,015, forward strand.
CACTGTCAACTCCAAAAGATTGCTTGCTGAAATTCAGGGGGCTTCTTGCAATAGTTTTTGATTGATTCTTGATTCAGATCTCTACCATTCAACATTTTTTCTGAACAGGCGACTGGTATCTCACGTTACGCACGAGAAATATCAACAGCTTGTTCGGAACACATATTGAATGGTAGAGAACTCCAGCAACAGGTAGTAAGAGAGCAAAAGATGGAAGCAAAATAATTAACAATGGCTACGAGTGTTAACGAAGGAAATGGCATCTTAAGCTCGGGATGGAATTGACGACCTGACCTACCAAAACGGACAATATAAGCCATTATGTTCTAGGGTGAGGAAATACACCAGCCCTTTGGTTCAAGACAGTGGCATCATATTTTCGGTGGATCATTCTCTCGGTAAGTGCTTACCAGACCGTATTTTCATCTGTGAACGAGGTGACAAGGACTTCGTTGCAATTCGGGATGCAGCCACAGTTTATTTTAGAGCCGTTTGTGTCCTCAAACTTTAAAATGGACTTCAAGTGTTTCTGGATACACCTCAAACCGTGAGCGTCGCAGACTTGAACCGGATCTGAAAGATGGCCGAAAAATGGGTCCTTTGTAAAAACGATGAGAGTGAAATCATACGAATTTCGTGGAGTATAAGTCGGGTTTTGAAAAACTTCTCATACCACACTGGAAAAAAGAGTCTTAAATTTGCCGCCAAGAAGTATTTCTTCTTAAATCAAGAATTTTGCTGGTTAATATAAGCTACTTTTTTGCTTAACCCAAGCATTATTTTTCTCGAATCAAGAAAGAGTCAGCTTAAAGCAAGATAAAGAAAATTCTTGGCGGCAAATTCAATAATTATCATGCTTGATCCAAGCTACTTTTTTTTTCAGTGTAAACCACTTAAAACTCCATTCTGTTGAAGGGTCGGCCGAAACTTTCGGCCATTGTTATCTTTAAAATGTTGTAAGGGATTGTTCGCTTTGAGGGACTACCCTGTCACTCGAGGCTGTAAATTGATCGGAGAGACTAAGGTGAGTTGATAGTTCTATCCTCGTACGTNACGAGGCATTTATGGCGTGGCAAAAGAACGGGGAATTTATTAGTTCCGCAAGCGAATTTTCCCAAAATTTCACTAACTCTCCTCAGATATCATCGGGCCAACAGAATCGTCCAATGACGTCATCGGGCCATCAGAATCGTCAAATGACGTCATCGGGCCATCAGAATCGTCAGATGACTCCCCAAACCCCAAGAGGCCAAGACTTTTGTAAATTTTAATATTCGTAATAAACTGTAAAATAACATGTGATAATAATAACATGTAGAATGAGTGTCGCAATTTTTAGAACGAGGGATTTATGGCGTGGCAAAAGAACGGGGGATTTATTAGTTCCGCAAGCGAATTTTCCCAAAATTTCACTAACTGTCCCAGAAAACAATCGATTATTACATGTAACATGTATCATTATATTAGACGTAACCCGCCCCTATAGGCACCCACGTGCCGATGTCTCTTTATACTACGCGATTCTGGCAATATATTTGCCATTTTTTTTGTGTGGATATATTCAATTTTCATTCGGGCTTTGAATATGTTCAATTTGAAAAATCGTAAAGTATAAGTTCGTTTTTAGAGAGCTGGATATCCAGACCTCCGAATTTCTTTTGATTTTCGTAAAACCTTACCGCATTTCAAGTTTTTCCTTCCGCCATGAGTAGTTTCGCCTACTTAAAGAACTTGTTACACCGCAGGCCCGCACCTTCACCAGACGAGATATCTCTCGAGCGTTACAGTTCCTCCTCGTCTATTTCTCTTGAGCCTGAGGTTCAGGAGACAAGGTTCAAAATGTGGAAAACAACGCTGCTTACCTACCTCAGTCACAACTGTTTACGTGTCATTAAAATCTTGACCGTAATGCCGTTCGTCAGTTTGGTGCTATTGTTAGCATTTTACATCCATTCTTTCTTACCTCACACCATCGCCCAAACGAAGTCGAAGTTCGTAAGGACATGATAAAGAACATGAGAAACCCTTTCATCAATTATGAAATTGTTCGCCTGAAGGTTGCTGAACAGTCTGTGTCTCATACTGCCATCAGACTGTTCAACAACCTTCCCTTGAACCTGAGAAAAGCTCTTCAGAAATGGGAAGTAAGAGAGTTTATGGCTGGCCTAAAAGCCTTACTAGTTGGCAAGGCTTTTTATTCCTTAAATGATTTTTTTAATAATATTTAACTGTAATTTACTATACCTTTTATTTTATTTTGTAAAATTGTGTAATATTCTTAATGCTTCCCTGTGTTCTTACGTACCTATATTATATTAATGTGTAATATTTAGGGGGGGGGAGTTGACAAGTATTGTAGCCACAACGTGTGGCATTTACGTACATGAATTATAAATAAATAAATAAATAAAAGTCCTTCAACGAAACGGCAACTAGGAACGAGATCCTAAACCAGATTCTGGAAAGCAACCTCACTTACGTCAGGAATCCTGACCACTTCGGAGTATCTGATACCGCAATTCCGTGCCAGAAAATCAAGTGCCAAAAGTACGTTGATCCTTGTATTTTAACTTCCGTTGAATACGGCGACGTAAAAGTTTACACATGTTGCTCTTGTTTACCTGAGCCATATCGTTTACGATATTATTTCAAATCGCTCATGAGCAACACGGTCTCTCTTCTTCTTGAAAGAGATGACCTTGATGTTAAAACCATATCCCCTGCCGATCTGCGTGCCATTCCCAGACTCCCTAACCTTCGTGGTTCTTGGGATGTAGTGCAAATCGCTGACACGGGGTTCTTCCTCAGATACGGCTCCATCCATCCCGCTGTTAGCGGAGACTGACTAGCAGTGATGCTTGTCTTCAGGGTCTTTGGCCCTTCCACCACGCTATCTCCGGATGATTAATTCTCTGGTTATACCACTGTCGTATAGAAAACGCCTGTTAGACGCCCAGGAAGAGTATCTGCGATATAAAGCAGAACAGAAAAACGGAGGCGAGAAGGCCAAACCCTAAAACGTAAGTAAATGCTTATGTTTACTCAGTAACACAGAAAATATCACCCACTACCAGTCCAATACATATATATACATACATATTTGAGTCTTCTTGAGTATATACTCATCTGTTTCAGGCGATGCCGCGTATTTACCCCAGCATAGCCGTGCGGTACACCGAGAGCACATATTATTCCCCTTGTATCCACCCTTGTAGAGAGAGGTCCCTATAATATCATTGTCATTTCTGTTCTTGTTCATTTTTAGTCACTTATTAAAGATTATTCATCACCATTTCATTCGTCTTTATTTCATCTCACGTCTCCCGATGTTTAGTATAGCGGTTGGCTCTCTCAGCCGTTTTGCTAGGATAGCCACCCTCTGCACCTGACTCGATACAATGGACCACTAGACAAGGTACGAATATCAGCATTCTGATACATGTTTTTTCACCAAAATTTCACGTAAAACACGATGCGCACAACGAAAATAACCGAGATCAACTCCTCTCGAAGATATTTAATGATTCTTGGTGCGTGAATTCAAACCACCCGCTCATGAAAACTCAATGCTCTACGAGATTCACATCGCGCGCTAAACGTATTATCATGAACGTCTCTGCGACAAAAAAATCAGGCAACCTCAACCTTGACGCTTTGGCTCAGCTATAGCAAATTAATTACAGTTTGTAAAACACATAGAGGGAAATGAACATTGCTCGATTGAGAAGCTTGCTGAAACCGCTGTAGTGCGCGATTTGACCCACGTAGAGCTTTGAGTTTCTTGTGAGCGGGCAGTTCAAATTCCTCGTAACCAATGTGAAATAAAAACGATAATATCTTCGTTAGGAGTTAGTTTCAGTGATTTTCGTTGCGCGAATCGTGTTTTACGTGAAATTCTGGTTAAGAAACATGTATCAGAATGCTTAAATTCGCACCTTGTCTATTGTTCCATTAGCTTGAAACTTGAGATTCTCTGTACGTTACTGACCGACGTGAAAGTAGAGGTACGGAGAGCAGTTGCAAAGCTTGATGGCCAGTTGCTTCCTGCAGTGCATCTTGCAGATGTTGTAGCTGTAGACGGGGATGCTCGAGTAGGTGACGTCCTCCATGAACTTGCAGCCTCGCTGGGCGACCGAGAGGAACCGCACGCTATCCGCCGAAAGCATCTCCTGCGAAGTGAACTCCAGCCCCACCGAGCGGTGAGCCGAAATGAACACGTAACGGCTCTCCAATGTCGCCACCTCGAACGGCGAGTGGATGTAGACCTGAAATGCCGTTTACGCAATCGTAAGCTCCCTCAAGTTGATAAGGATACTTTAAAATTAGATTTTTTTATTGCCTATGTATATATCGAATTTATTGTCAAGAAAGAAATCAGTACAAAGAAAGAACATGACTTTTTAGAATGCACTTAAGAATTATTACAACAAATACCTCTGTTTAAAAGGTATCCATTTGAATTTGTAGATTAAGATTTTCTACAGAAAGTTTAGGGAGGAATTTTAGGCTGTACAATTTAATAAATTGCACATGAAAAAAACTAGGGAAAAATCCAATGGGAAAAAACCTAGTTTAGATGAAGGAGGTGTTTAAAATTAGATGGATACATTTCCACGATATTTCCTACAAAAAATGTGATAAATTGTGGAAGACTCCTCTCGAACCTCTCTTCGTTTCAACTCGGTAATCGTCCGCACGAAGCGAAGATGGAAACAAACTGCCTGCTAATCTGGCTGAGGTTTGCCAAGAGCCATTCAGGTTTGAAAGTTTAATTAGAGGGGGTATACTGAAGTATTATCGATGTTTCTTAGGTAAGCGAAGCGAAAATGGAAACAAGCGAAGATGGAAACAAACTGCCTGCTAATCCGGCTGAGGTTTGTCAAGAGCCATTCAGGTTTGAAAGTTTAATTAGAGGGGGTTTACTGAAGTATTATCGATGTTTCTTAGGTAAGTAATACGTTCAACTGTACTCGCCTTCCCGCCATCAAAAAGATTCTGCAATTCCATAAGACCATAGCAGCTGGCGCTGGTGTAATAGCATTGTGGGGGGTCGAAGTTGGTTGCGGACTCCGATTTGCTGCGACAGAGACATGGGATCATGAAACATATTTTGCAAAAAACAGAGCTGATTGAGCGAGGTATCTTTATGGTGGGGGGGACCTTGATGATGTGGAGGGTAACCCCCCCCCCCCCGGCCCTGCATTAGATGAGGAGGCATACCGGGTGGTATGTTCCAATTAGGTCTGGGTCCACCGGGATGTGGACCTTGCTGACCATTCCTCTACTTTTTTGTTTGCTCCCTGACAAAAGTCAAGAAACGTACGAAAAGTTATTTAAGAAAATATTGAACCTTTGCACAGACTGGACTCCTAAACGCATCATCGTTGATTTCGAAAATGCGATACATGGTGCCCCAGAAATATTTATCCTGACACTTTAGAAATAAAAGGATGCAGATTTCACCTGACTCAAAGTTGGTATAGAAAAATCCAGGTTCTTGGCGCTCTTGCCACATCGTCCGTTTAAAATAAGTAGATTTATTTCGCGTGGAAATGCGTTTTTCGACCGTGGATGAGTCCGGAGATCGGTCCTTTTCCATCGGTGGACGAATCCGGACCATAGAAAACTGACCGTGGACGAATCCGGACGCCCCCCCCCAGGGTTACCCCTTGGGGCATGAGAGGTCCACGGGGTGGTCCCTAGTCTAGGCATCATTTGGAACTGCATTCCTGGGGGTCCAGGGGGTCGCTGTTGAGGTGCTTGGGCCATCAGGCCTCGGAGGCCCAGAAAAATCACGCATGAACCCACCAATTTAGGATACCTGCGGACTATGCCACTGCTGCCGATAAGGAACTTGCGGAACCATATGGGGGACTGTTGTCGCAGGTTCAGCAATCCTGCGGACCACAGCTGGTAACCCCTCTCATTGTTTTCTCCTTGGTTGGATCCAACAGTTCCAATGGGAGGGGCGTAGTTAACCGGAAACGGAAACGTTCATTTTTCACGCAAATCCGCTTCCCGCTTTTCCCCCCCATTTTCTCAAGGTCAAAGAACCATGATTTTGTTTACATTCCATAACCACTTAATTCTGAGTAATATTGTTTCATCGTTTGAAGTTTGAATGAAGATGTCGGTAAGTTGAAAATTTTCCCATTAATTTTGTTCTTCACACTAGGACTGGAGAGGAATCTATGGTAGACTTAGAGAGGACGTTGGTTGGGTGTATTTTGGATGATAAGTTGGAAGATAAGTTGTTAAACATAAATACTGAAAATATGGATAATTGGGATAACAGTGTGGGGATATGTGGGGCATGTGGCTTGGAGGTAAGGGAAAATGAAAAAGCGATAAGATGTGATGGGATTGAACGTCATTTGGGGTTGCATCACACTGAAGCTATAGGAATGGGCCTTACAAGGCCCATTCCTTTAGCCCATCCCCGTCGGCGTTGACCCGTCTCTACCCGACAATCACAAACTCCCGATTCTCAGCAATGTTAATCTCTCTAGAGCTGCCGGGTATGCTGCGGCGTGGGCCAGCACAACATTTAGCAGCAACCCGCCTGAAATTAGAAATCTGTACGCGAGTGCTGCTGCGGGGATCGTTCTTAAAGGCCTCGCAGAGACTGTCGGCGCACGGTGGATCGAGTCAATGGGAGAGGTCGGTCATGGAGCGTTGCGCTTCCAATGTTACGAGGATAACGAATATTCCTGGTCATTTGATCGATTATGTACCATCAACCTCATGTAATTTTTCGCGTAGAATTCATTTTTTATGTTATTTTTGGTGAACAACGTACCTGAAGACCCGTATTTGTGTATTTTGTCGGGAAAACTATACAGGTGCAAAGTTTAGGCGTCTGTGTTTTACTTCGTAGGACGGAGTTTTTAATTTTTCATGATGGAACAGGCCTCGCAGAGACTGTCGGCGCGCGGTAGGCCAGACGGAGATTGGATGATCCGGGACAATACGGACCCTGCGATAACAGAACTCGCCGCCCCGGAAGCAGTCACTTCGGAGCCCATTGTAAAGGCCTTATCCATCGTAATTGCCACAAAGGCAAATCTCTTTCTTATGAACCATCATACGGGCCAAGGCCCCTTGCAAGGGTACGCCAAGAAGGTTGTCCTGGTCCAATATCCTAGCTGGCGAGAGAATGACACGGCGGTTGTCACATGTATCCACACGATTGGCCATTGGGCTTCGACACTTGCAGTGTTCCATATAGCTGCTGTCCCAAATTTGAGAGCTTTGTCAGGACCGACGTACAAGAAATCGATCACTGCATGGAATTGTTATCCCACGGAGATCAAATCGATCACTGCATGGAATTAGATTTTTATGAACTTCATTATCCACAAGAAATACTGCCTCATTAAAAACCTTAACCATATGAAAAACCATTGGATAAAAACATAGGCAAGGGAAAAAGAGTGCAGTGTACGGTTGAATACTGATTTTGGCCGTGTATTCCACTTTAGTGAAAACTTTTAATTTTCGTTGACGTCTTCTAAATTGCGCAGATGAAGATCACGTCGAGGTCACCATGTTTTTCTTAGTTTTTAATAAGAAAAATATATAATTACGTAGTAATTATAAATAAATACCAAAACAATTCTCGGTAGATGTCAAAGACAGACTGAAAACTTTTATTAACCTCTTAAGAGAAAATATACATTTTATTAGCTGATACTGACATTGTTTTCAGATGAACAGGCCTGTTTTCAAGAAATTACTGTGGGCCGATTGAAAAATGGTTTTTCAATCGGCAATGAAGTGCAGTTCTGATCCTCCCTTCGTTAGGAATAATGATGCCGAGCAATAAAATGCATACTCTGATGGGAACTAGCGTGGATTTACCTGAAGGAAAAGTACTCGGATAGAACCCCACCAAAAGTCTGACACAAACCCACTTCCAAGATACTTAGGTTAAACTTGGAGCTGTTGTACCCTTCTTGATGAACGTTTAATCTTGCTGAAAAGGCTTTCGCCACCTGAAAAAAGAATCAAAGCTCATGCAGAGGTCTCTTCGATTCAACAAGTTCACTACCGTTGTTAATATGCAAATGAGCTATAGATGGGAGTGAATAAGTCGTTGCTCAACAGTAATTTTGTGAGTTCAATTAATTACATGCAAATTTGTTGCAAATTCATTCGGTGTAAGCGGCCCCCCCGCCCCCTCCCCTACCTAAACATTAATAGTAATCTGTTACATTATCAGTCGTTCTGACCTAATTCACTCCGGTCATTCACGGTCAACCTCTATCATTTTTGCTTCCCTTTCTCTGTATTTTAAGAGGAAACTCAAAATTAAAAAAGGTACAAGTCTTAAAATTCAAGTTTTCTTTTTTTATCTGAATTATTAAATTCAATCAAAATTTCATTCGAATAGTTAAGAAAAACTTAAAATATTTTTACTTAATTGATCCGCATCCATGGCTGAAAATTTGCGCAGTTTACAGAGCATCACTTAAAAACGCACCTTCGATTGTGCAACTATATAAATAACTGATGTACGATTTGAACAATCCCACAATACGGGTGTGGGAGCTTATGCTAATTCACAAAGTTTAAAACAAACTTTATATCGTGCGTTGAGTTCATTGATCAATGATAAAATTGGATGACAAAAATGAAACCTTTGTCAATAAGGCTTGATTTAAACAACATCATTTTATTTGTATGTGAATAAGAACCAAGGTGTTAATATTTATTGATCACTGAGGTACCTTCCGACTTACGCCATCTTCGGAGTACAAATTCTTTTGAACACAAATCTATCACACTTTGTTTTACACAAATTGTCACAATAATACATCGTGGACATCTCACGAAGAGTCAAGATTAAGAGAAAGTCAAATAAGTTCAGAGCGTTACACCTATGAAAATCGTAAACATTCGAATTAGCTGATTGTGGCTACATGCACTGGTTAATTCACCGATACATGGATATTACGTTCCCTGGAACTTTCCTGCTTCATTGATAAGTCGCAGCACCTCCTGATGAGCGGGTTTGTTGCTCTTTCTATTTCCGTTTGAATATTTGAATATATCTGTTTTCATTTCTTATTGTGGCCACAGTTACTTCTAATTTTTCTAAAACTTTGAGTTGTTTATGCTCCTAAGAATTTGTACTCCGAAGATAGCATAAGCCGAAAGGTACCTCAGTCATTAATAAATATTAAACACAACACCTTGGTTATTATTCACATACAAACCTTTGTCCGGAATAGCAACTTGTTGCCTGATCCAGAGTGTACAATGCTGCCTGACACTTAGTAACTTTAAATTTTCGTTACCGTCATAAATTACCTGCATGGCGAGGTCTAGCATGTTAATCTTCATCAAACTGGAATCGTTAGCATAGATATCAAAATTCGAGAGGCTTTTTCGGTTTAAATTTAAATTCACCACTTGTCGTGTGAAATTCAGGTAGTAGTTGAATTTAGCTTCCGATTCGCTGACGTTCCACACCCTGAAATACCAAACCATCCGCGTTCAATAAAAAGGGGGAAACCATCAACGATCATGAAGTTTAGTGAGCTACCCAGACAAAAAAATTGTTTGTGCCAAATTCTTGTGAAAAAATTGTTGTTGTTTGAGAGGAGTGTCGATAACTTATATGAAAACCACGACGAACTTATCTACGTATGTTCCAGGACTAGTTTTACTTTGGATAGAACTGATCCAGAAGATCAGATTTTAGCATGGAGTTATCCCGTTTTGGTGAGTGTTGGAAGAATTCTGACCTCGAGTGTTTTCTGGCTTCAACCGGATGGTATGGGCGTTTACCTCGAAATTCTTAAAGTTTAAAAGTCATATCAAAACTGGCCAAGGTCGTCTGAACTTATTGATCGCATCTAATTTTCGGGAAAATGGCCGTCAGTGTACTAGTGTACGGTAGGTTGGATTTTCGTTGGACTATGAATTAATTACGCTAGTACATATTTTAGGCATAATAAGTTGCATGCAGTGCACTATCGCCGAATTTAGTTTCACGCATAGTCTCTGGTGACTATTTAGCGACGGCGCGACGCGGCGCGTTGCCTGATAACGCTCTCGTGAAGACGCACTCGTTCCTATGTGAGTGTTGCACAGTTTACATTTGATTATTGGAGCGGCCTATGCGCGAAAGTAAATTCGGCGATAGTACATGACGAAAGAAATCGAATCTCACGTTTTGATGACTTGGCGTGCCTTGGTATCGTTGAAAGCGTTGAGAGGGCAAAATGTGATGGCGGGTAAAAAGGTGCGCCAGGATCTGAAATTCTTATCGATGGATATGACGGTCGGATTGTTGCGGAAACGATGCCATGGTTTTCGCAGTAGAGCGACGATGAAAACCACCATCAACATCAACGTGAAAATCCAGAATAACCTACGAGCCGTGAACAAAATCCATGTAACGCAAACTAACAGTGAGTATTCCTATACATAGAAATACACGATTAAATACAGTTGTGGTGTTCATTCTTAAGAGTTGTGCGTAATTTTCAGCATAAAAATGAAAAAATAATTTTTAAATATGGAGAAAGACAGAAAGAAGGAAGAAAGAGCGCCTACAAGACTGCACGAATACTTCACGCATTAATTTAAGTCTTCACGCATCGAACAGAGTGCGGTCATTGCGGTCAGCGTAAAACGGATAGCGTGAACAAGACAGCGTGAATACTTCACGCATTGCGTCAAACACAGTGCGTTCAGCAGCGGTCGGCGTGAAACTCACGGCGCCTACAAGACTGTCGGAATACTTCACGCATTGCGCCGAACACGGTGCGGTCAGCGCGGCGCAGCGGCGGCGGAAGTTAAGATCATTAATCCACATTCACGTTTGTTACTTTCATAATTTTTTCGTTCATTTCCCATGAATGGAAGGCCTTGTCCACACAGAGATAGGTTTACGAAACTTAACTTTCGCACAAAGTTGACAGGGCTTTCCCAAAAAATGTGTTCAACACCAGTAAACGCGTCTTGTGCACCCCTCCCCCGCTGGCACGTTCATTTGATGGTTTTCAGTGATGTTTCAAAAGGAATGAGAAGGGGGCGGCAAGTAGGTAAATCCGGACCTGAAAGGGATGATGAAAATGCCATAGTTTGGACCTCCCTCCACTTGGCTATGCCGTCCTATTAAAATTGAATTCTTGAAAGAATCGGATGAAATCGCGATAGCTGAATAAAACAGAGTCAATAAAGAAATTGAAAATTCATGGGTCCTAAAAACCATGTTTTAGGACCCCCTGAAAGGCTATAGACCATTAAATTCAAAATCCGTGAGGAGGGGAATTTTGGTGCCCTTACCCAGGGGTACCCTTAATTCTGAGCCTTGCTTCCAGAGAGAGCTGTTCGCAAGCACTCACAAAATTTTGCAGCAGCTCGAACGATATTATTTTTAATTCATTTCTTCTTTTTTATGTTTTTTAAGGCTGTGGCGGCAACAATGAATTACGACCCAAACCAAGCGGCCATCCATCCGCCGGATGCTAAGCAAAAGCTTAGAGATGCTTTAGGTAAGCAATGGTCAATATTCTTGATGACCACAAATGTGCCCAACAATTTATAACATGCTCCACGGGTCCATGATTTTATATTTACTCATAGTACCAGTAGTATGAAAGTAACAGTTAAAGCCCGTATAATCCAGATACGACTTCTATTACGAGGTAGAGAGCAGGGTCGGTTCATCAGGCCGATTGCGAACGACCAAGTTTCTGATCGAAATGACGGTGCTCTCCTATTTCGACGCAATCCCCAGATTGCATCGAAATAGAATAACAAAAGTACAACCTTTCAAATTTCAGTTCTTCAAGTCTTAAGGTTCAGTATTATCCTTCAAGTTTTATCGTATACGAAGAAAACTGATTCTGAAAAATTCGCTAAATCCGCCCTCGACGCAGCTCGGATATGTATAAAATTGTACCCTTTGTATTATCTTCCATCCGCGGTTCATGACATTTGCTAAAGAGTACACACTTGCTTGCTTGCAGCCAATCCGCCCAAAATCTGCCGGGTCTTATTCAGTTCTTGTTTTTCTTCAATTTTTATTGTCGTCACCTGCTTTTTGCGCTTGCGTTTACTTCTCACAAGTATTATTCAGACTTTACCTGCATTTTAATCAAGTAAGTAATTACGATAGAATCCTATTCCATGGTGCGGAAATAATTGAATTTTTCTCGATCCCAATCGGTTCACTATCAGAGGAACCTCAAGAAGCGAGGAATAAAGAAGTTCGCAACACCCGTGAACATGACACAGCACACACGGAGAAAATGGAGGGAAGGTGTTTCAGGACATTCCGTCGACGACTTTTTGTCCACGTACAAATTTCGTTTAGTAAATTACGGTCATGCGTAAAATGGGCAACAGTGAGTACGTCCACGCATCATATTTTAGTCCGCGTGCTCTATTGGTCCGCATATTTATACGTCCATACTTCAACGTATAAGTAAGTACCTGAAGTTAGACATGGCAATTTTGAATCGCAGCAAAATCGACCGTACGTGCCCTGGGATAGCCAATACTTTATGCTAACATTCAGCCGTTAATGGGGATAGGCTAGCTTGCGAAAATATTTTCTTGGCATCATCGCTTGAGAACGGTAAACCTATGAGCCCATGATGTAGATAGAATCTGGATGCCTGGATTTGGCAGGGACGGACTAGCAGCACCGAAAGCGAAGGCGACCGGCGTTTTCAATTTTTGCAAAGTTGACCAAATTTCAGACGGCGTATCATATTCTGAATCAAACGATTCTTCCGATCCTGCATCACTTTCATCTTCATCCAATTCCTCGGATCCGGCATCACTATCAGCTTCATCCGATTCTAGGCATTGCTCCTTTCCTTTTTGCCAAGGTCTCATTTTGATATGGTGCGAATATGTACACTCGTGTATCAAAGAAAGGAGTTTCAAAATGTTCTCCAATATCTTGCGATGGAGAATATCACTTCATTGACCAAAATTGCAATATTTGCTGTCACAGAAGATTGACCGCAGACCAGAAAAGGATCTGAAAATTATCAAAGAAAGGAGTTTCGTCACTCCAGTTTGGTGATACCTTTATCCTAAATTAAATCGCAACAGTTCGTACCTTTCCGATAAGCTTGACTCAGAACTGTAGATGTACATTACACCTGGATTGGACGCTTTCTCTCCGTAAGTACGAAGAAAACCGAGGAAGAGGGCGCAGCGACCTTTAGGTCTCCGCGTCCATTTTCGCGTGACTCCTCTATTCCAGACCACCCTTAAAACAGAATCAACACACCAAGTTAACGTAACATCTGTGTTAGAACTCTAACTCAGTCTTCTTAAAGCTATTAACAACCATGAAGGACTTTTTTTCTTTTATTTCCTGTATAGATTATAAGGTTATAATTGAGGTAGAATTAATTCTAGGTGCGATAAGATCGACGACAACATTGTAAATTCGTGCTGCCGCGCGATTGGAACGGATAGTAGGTGCAGCAAAATTGCTGTCAGCTTCAACCCGCGACGATCGCAAATTTAGGGTCTTTTCCACTGGTAAATTATGTGTCCTCAAAGGCGGACTGCACGGGTTGAATAACGTATATTGCGATGTCGAAGTTACTCCAAAATAGGTTCAGATTACTGCAAGACAAAGGTTTCATTGTGAATTCGTTCTTCCATAAAAGTGTAGTATCGCGAGGACTCGAGTAAAACTACAAAAATTTGAAAAAAAGTTATGAATCCAGCCAATTGGAAACAATGGATTACAAACATGAAAAACTACCGCCACGACATGGAGATGGACCAGTAAAGGCCCGAAATGACGCCATAGTCAAGTTAGAAGAAGAGAAAGAAATCAGGACCTAAGATTAAAAAGTAAGTAAAACAATGAGTTAAAAAAGTTTAAAAATGCTGAAAGGTCCTGAGTAAATTAATAAAAACGATCATTACATCACCTTGGTTATACTTCAAAACTAAAATTAAATATGGTGTTGTTCAAATCAAACTTTAGTAAAAAATTCCGTTTGTACTTCGAAAAAGGCTATCCACAGAGATACGAAATGGCATACCTGCCGTCTTTAGCTCTGAATTCGTCAAATCCCATCATATTTGTGTGATGTCACATCACGCAAATATTTCACTCACCCCGTCCGTGGTCCGGACCATTAAATCAACGGGGTATGATGGCACATAACAAGGGGTAGTTCGTAACTGAAACAACCGTAAGCTGTGCAGAAGGCCGTTTATGTTCCTAGAGGTCACTTGAAGCCTTCAACTCGCCGCTCCTGGCTCCCAACCTCCAGAGATTACTCAGGTTTTCTACTGGAAATTGTACTCGACGAAATTGGTGCCCCGTTCGAGGAGATCCTGACGGAGTTGCCGGAGAAAGCACCGATGAGCGAACCCTGTGACACTATCAACTCGAGTCTCACCCCCTCTTTGTGGAATTTTATCTGGTAGCGTAACTACCCGCTATTAACAGCACGAAAGAAGAATGCCGCGTTGCAGGGGTTGCTACCCTATATTAACGTCACGAATCGTTCAGTGTACTTTCCTCTCATCGTTGGGGGTGCGAAAGTGGTCATATGTTCGTCACGGTATCAGAGTAAACCACTCGAACAATCGATTGAATGTTTCGTCATTCCGATATAGTGTCTATGCTAATTGTAAGACACCGCAACTATCCTAAAAAAAAAATTCGGCACAATTAAATATCCGTCTTTGGAGAAGAAAAACCCATAGGAGAGCGCGAAGATTAAAATCGAAGACCTGGACTACAGGAAAGTTATTTGCGAAATTATCATATCATCATCTTTTGACTTACTTTCGCTCTCTAATTTTTTTTTAACAATCTGTTTCTTATTTGGTTACCAGACCTCAAAATGACCCCAAAGAAAACGGCTCCGCACGTTCTCTCTGATTCCCCAGGGCCCTCCGGGGGTCGACGATGACTCCCTCAAGAGACTTTTAAATCAATAATTGCTTTTTTCTCGCTGTTTGGTAAAACCAGAAATCCTGATGATGTGCCCGGTTGGGCTGGTTTTATGGAGCGATCGGAAGCAGAGCTTCCCATTGAAACATCTTTCATTTCTCATTTGCCACTTATCAAATCACGACCTACAAATTACGGTAGTATTTACACTGCGCTTTCTACAGCATCTCAAAAGGCAACAGAATTGAATAAGGAAACTGCCTTCATTACTTTTGACCAGCCGTTATTGGGGAGATGGTAGATTGTTAAGGGAGGTTGATAGGAAGTTAATCATAATCAAAGGTAAGATAGGCAAGTAGAACTGAACGGGATTAGCCGATAGGCTATTTAAAAGAAAAAAAAAAAAAAATTATACACAAAAGCTCTTGACATTCTCTACAATGCCGCTGCAGATCTCCGACTTTCGAATATAGTTGTCAGGTTAAGTGGTTTTGACATCTGAATGTCATTTATAGGTTCCGCGGGATTCGTAAGAATGGCTGTGGTTTGAAAGATTATTTCACACTGTTTATGCCTTTAATTCTGAAGAGAACATAATGGAGGGGCATGCATATTCTCGAGCAGCAAGAGCGCATTCTTTAGCTTGTCTTGCAATTGCGAGAATTATTTTTGATACTATGTAGCTTCCTGTTGAACTCGAAAAGGATCCAAGGGTTTTTCTTCAAGTTTGCAGACCAATTCTATTCATGATATTGCTGGGATAGTGAGTTTATTCATTGTGAGGAAAAATTCGAGAGTAATCTCCAGAAACTTGAATAACCTGTGGGTTTCTTGTTTCAAATGATTTCACTTGTTAAACAATTTATTCAGGTTGAGAGAATGGGCGACTGGCCCCTGCGGGCGGCCCGTGAATCGACAAAATTATGTATTACATATTTTGTTGGATGAATCTCGACCAGTATTTTGATTCATTAAAATTCTTTCGAAACGCTGAATTTTTCTTGTCCATTTCTCATCATTCTTTCTTTTTTTTTATACTTATTTATTACTATTGCTGTCCTACACAGAAAAAAATGGATGGTGCTGACGACAGAACCTTTTGTTCATACGGCTCCCACAGTTTCTTTGTTACACTTACAGAACTTTTCTGTCGTGAGAACAGAACTTCTGTCGTGGGAACAGAGTACTCTGTTCCCACGACAGAAAGTTCTGTAAGTGTAACAAAGAAACTGTGGGAGCCGTATGAACAAAAGGTTCTGTCACCAGCACCATCCATTTTTTTCTGTGTAACGTTAATTAACTTGAGACTTTGATAATTCAGTCGTCTCATGTTGTAGTGAAATCTCAGTTCAATGTGTGTTATTATCGTGCCGTTTTTCCTGTATTAAATCCTTCTACCTCATCATTGTTTGTTTCTCTAGTTAGAAAATATCCCTTTTCCATCACATTACATGTTTTCTGCGAAAAACCGTAGTTGTGGCACGAGTTGACTTTCATTTATGAACCAAATTTTGTCTGCTCCGGTGTAAGTTGAGTTGTACGCTCTTCACACATTTTATCTATAGGCGCATAAGTTGAGTTTTACCTCTATATGCCAAAATCTGTACGAGAGTAAATTGAGTCCTACGCTCTTTACACAAGGAAGGTGCAGTAGCATAAGCTGAGTTTTGCCTCTTAGTGCTAAAATCTGTATTTGTGTGAGTTGAGTTCTACGCTCTTTACACAAATTATCTGTAGTCGTGTGCGCTCAGGCACGTGATTTGAACCCATGAACAAGTCGCAAAGTTGAGTTTTGCACTCTTTATGCCGGTCATTTACGTGTTGCGAATTTAACACACTTCATTTCGAGACTGCCCAAGTGCAGTATAAAAGTCATGGAACTTTAATTATGATTTAAAATAATTTAAACAAATAAATTAATTTATAATTTATCAAATAACCAGCCTCCTCGGCACTTCTTAACAAACCTGAAAAAAACATTTAAGGAAAACCCATTTTAAGCTGCGAAGGAGCTGTTAGAGAAGAAAAAAGAATCTTGAAGAAACAGCATGCATTTGCAAGAGGCACATATAGCCTCCTGGAATTTCTTAACGTTATGTGCTACAGGGTACCACACCACTGTCGAGCCGAAACTAACATGCCGCACTTAAGGGATGAATTAATCGTCCAGCTCGATCTGCCAGAGCAAGATAGCTCATCAGACAGCTCATGTAAGAGTAGACATAAAAAAATTTCATTGTATACAAAATTTCTAATTTTATCACGAACAACTCGTATGGAAAATGTTAGAAGGTTCACGAATTCTGTTCGAATTTCGGTGTTTAAATCTGTAGTGATGTATAAACATGTACTGTAGCTATGTGTAAATTGTTTTGTGTAAATAGCTGAAATGTAATTATACTGACGTTTATTTTGGCCCTACAAAGAGGAGGCTCCAAGTACAAATAATTTTTTACTTGTAGTTTTTTACTATTAAAAAATTTGTTACTTGTTTTATTCGTGTTTTTTGCGGCTGAAAATAAGCTGAAAACAGCTCGAAACGTCCTGCCTATTAGTGCTTTAAATGTTTTAGCGTTGTTTACCCATGTTTTAATTATCTCCGTTGCTTGGTTTCGAAAAGATATCACACAACAGCATTGAGAGCACAAGCATACGCAAGATTGGTTCACCGTAGAGCGCACGGGTTGATCGCTGAAGCTCCAAGTCCTGAAGATCGTGGGGTTGCGCTTCAATAACGCGTCACAGGGGCAAAAATCAAAAGTTGGCCCAATCAAAGACTTCCGCTTAGGGAGAAGGGGAGTTGTGAAGGAGAGAAATTAGGCATATATTTATCTCCACCCCACAATTAATAATTAAGGAGCGGAGAGGCTCTAAAAAGAGGGACGAAAAAAAGGTTGGAAGGAGTTCAGAGAAGCTGGGCGCGGCGATGAAAGGCGGCAAATGAATGAATGAACTCGGTAACCCTTCGAACAATAGAATAATTTTGCTCCCGGATCTTGATATCTCACTTCGCGGCGCGGCGGCTGGGGGGAGCCCAAGTTAGCGCCCGTATCTCATCATCTCAACTTTCCAACTTCTGAGCTCGAAAAGAGTCTTTCTTTCATTGACATCTGGACATCCAACGCTCCGCCCGCCAAGACAATGAGGGAGAATAAAAATTAAAACCGGTGAGATCGTGACATCTTTCCGGAAAAATTGAGAGGTTNGGCCGGCTAAAAGAGATAGGTAGTTGGAAAAGCGCTGGGAGCAATATGACAGTCCTCACTTCCGGCCGCTGATGTCATATTGGCCGGGGCCCGTCAGTGCATGTGCAAACTCGCCTCTTTTCCGCTGAACACGGTCTGCTCCTCTCTGGAGACAAATCCATGCAATCCAGAATCTGCGAGGCTTCCCACGGTATTTTGTCTCGAAGAAAAGCACACCGGATTCAGCGTCCAAGTTCGAAATCCGCTCGTCCCCGGCCAAGGCCAGGGACCCCTTCGAGGCACCCAGGGAGATTGAATATTGGGGGGTCGGTTATTTTGGGGTTGAGGGCTCGCTAGCGCTTGCCCTCATTGCAGCTGGTAACAGCTCGAAACGTCCTGCCTTTTAGTGTTTTTAATGTTTTAGCCTTGTTAAAAACATTACAACATGTTTTAATTATCTCCTTTGCTTGCTTTCGAAAAGATATCACACAACAGCATTGAGAGCACAAGCATACGCAAGATTGGTTCACCGCAGAGCGCACGGGTTGATCGCTGAAGCTCCAAGTCCTTAAGATCGTGGGGTTGCGCTTCAATGACGCGTCACAGGGGCAAAAATCAAAAGTTGGCCCAATCAAAGACTTCCGCTTAGGGAGAAGGGGAGTTGTGAAGGAGAGAAATTAGGCATATATTTATCTCCACCCCACAATTAATAATTAAGGAGCGGAGAGGCTCTAAAAAGAGGGACGAAAAAAAGGTTGGAAGGAGTTCAGAGAAGCTGGGCGCGGCGATGAAAGGCGGCAAATGAATGAATGAACTCGGTAACCCTTCGAACAATAGAATAATTTTGCTCCCGGATCTTGATATCTCACTTCGCGGCGCGGCGGCCGGGGGGAGCCCAAGTTAGCGCCCGTATCTCATCATCTCAACTTTCCAACTTCTGAGCTCGAAAAGAGTCTTTCTTTCATTGACATCTGGACATCCAACGCTCCGCCCGCCAAGACAATGAGGGAGAATAAAAATTAAAACCGGTGAGATCGTGACATCTTTCCGGAAAAATTGAGAGGTTTCGGATAAGTTCGTGGCATTTTTCCATCGCGCATGTTCGTTCATGATCCACTTTGAGGGTGTGAAACGGATCGGACGATTCAAATCGCTACTTAGTTAGAGAATCGTAATTGAGGATGAAGCGGCAAGTTGTTGGCGTTAAGATCTGAGGGTGAATGTTTATGAAGTTGTAATACACGAAGAGTAGCAAGGGTAGACATGTGAGCGTGTAGAGTATGTTGTATAGGGAAGAATGTATGCGCGCATGTCAGACCGAGAAGCACTTGCATTTTTGTCGAACAGTTGAACAGTTAGTCTTCCGGCCGGCCTTAGAGGCTGGATGAAACTGCACCAGGGGAATACTTGTAGTAACCTCTCGAGGGAGAAATGTTAAATTGGCCTCAAGGTTGATCACTGATTTGACTTTTTCGCAAAAGAGGTCGAGTCCAAATAGTGCTCAGGACATCTCTGCTCGCCTATCTTCAAACCTATTTCCAGATCAATATCTAGTCCGCTCCTGTCGCTAGGCCACCCCCAACCTACTTGAAAAAGTCACAGTAGACTTAATCTAATCAGACTGGAATCCCTGAAACTTACAGAAGCTCTGCCATTCCTGCAGTTAAAGCTGAAGAGGATTCTCACCTTATTGATCAAAGAATACCAGTCAAAGACACCTCTTTAGACGCCAAGAAACCACCTCATCCAAAACTCGAAAATCCTATAGCCCTAGTTTAGTTGTCTTGTAGCCCTAGTTATTTCCTACACTTGTAAAGCGTCAAGCTGTCTTGACTCTTCCCTTCATCTTTACCAGACATTAAGTTACCTAGACGATCTAATGGCAACAACCGACTATTTTCCTCTTCTCGGACATCAATGGCACCCCCTCGTTTACCAGAGTACATTTCGGAATACTCTAATATCTTTAGATACTCCGAGCTATGCATTCTGCTGACATAGCGATCATTTACCAAGAACACATCATGGACAAGTTCCTCAGTCGATTTCCATCTGAAGCGCTTCCAGTACCAGGCCCGCTTCTACCCATCTTCCAGGCTATATCTACGCGTGCAACACCAGATCCCGTTTTCTTCTTCTTCTTTCACTGGGAAGTTTGAGAATTGCCATGAACGATTCGATTATGCGCGGACATCGGACACTGATAGGCTGATCATTAAACTATCACTATACCTTGGATGGAGTTATAGGAAGAAATTTTACGATATTTTCTCCAGAAGATTCCTCAAGATTGTCATCTTTGCAAAAAATCGGTCCTAAGACAATTTTGAAACCTTGGAATGGACTTACGTTTTCAGCCAAACAATGGACGACTAGATAAGGTACGAATTGCAGCATTCTGATACATGTGTCTTAACCAAAATTTTACGTAGAACACGATGCACATAACGAAAATTACAGAAATTATCTCTTCACGAAGATATTAAATGATTCTTGATGCGTGAATTTACATAACCCGCTCATGAAAACTCAATGCTCTACGTGAGTCACATCGCGCGCTAAACGTTATCATAACAGTCTCTGCGATATACATATCTGGCAACCTCGATCTTGACGCTTTGGCTCAGCTATAGGAAATTGCTAACAGTTTGAACAACGCATGGTGGGAAATGAACATTGCTCGACCGAGAAGCTTGCTGAAACCGTTGTAGCGCGCGACTTGACTCACGTAGAGCTTTGAGTTTCTTGTGAGCGGGCAGTTCAAAGTCCTCGTGACCAATGTGAAATAAAAACGTTGATATCTTCGTTAGGAGCTGGTTTAAGTAATTTTCGTTGTGCGAATCGTGCTCTACGTGAAATTCTGACTAGGAAACATGTATCAGAATGCTGACATTCGTACCTTGTCTAGTGGTCCATTGATTCCGTTGAGGATGAGGCAATCAGTTGTCAGTTTTAATTTCTGCGCGAGTAGGTTTATTACACGTTTTGAATAACTCGACTGAAGAGTAGTATACAACAGCTAGTTAATGAGCATTCAAAAACGCAACCGCGGTTATAATTCAACCGCATGTAACTTCTCGGTTACTCCCTCCGCATCGCACACAGGTCAAATCCTGACGAAATCCGGCCAAGCCAGGGCTCCGAACCCACGTGCGGCGGTCGCGGAAGGACGACGTCAACCCCTCGTTACACCCACCCCGACCCGGCTTTCAACGCCCGATCTTGGTTTGTTTACAATCAGTTTTCATGATCTGTATATTAGTTTTTTGAGGCGAGGCCGCAACAAAATAGTTGATTCGCTTCGGTATCGCACTGACTGAGCCCGTATCATCTAACGACCTCCCCATCTGTTTCAGCACTAGCTGCAGCGGCTCTGTTGCCTCGCTGGCTGAAATTACACACATTTTTGCGGCATGTAACTGTGACCTAAAAGCTTACTAAAAATTGAAAAGCTTAAAGCACCGCCGTTAGACGAATAGCAAAGTTATAATATGAAACTTCCACTCGCAGGAGCAACGAGACGACAATCCTCAGCGATGAAGAAAAGGATGTGGAAATTTGATTCATTTAGATGCTGATCTCATTAACTGTGACGTATGCAAGGTTCTCCACAATAAAAAAATCGGGTACTAACGTGAGTGAGCACTTCCAGATGGCAAAGAATCTCTATAACAACATACAGACATACATGCAGTACATAGTACGTAGTATGCATAGCTCAGTACATTGCAGTGTTGAACATTCAGATCCTCACGTCAAGAATGCAGATAAAGAATCAGGATGTAGGTATAAAATATTGAAATAGTACTGCTACAGGTTGTAATCACGCACTATGAGAAGCATTCACAATAACGGCGCACTAATCATCCATATAATGACGTACCCAAGGACATCCACGATTAAAAAAAAAAAGTCATGTAAAAACTTGGATTGAAGTCGGCCGACCCTTTCCGATGGGTCAATGGTTCAAAAAAAAATTGATTGTCGCTACACCATATCCTGTTATTCTTAGAATTACCGAGAGAAGATTTGCGAAACGATAGCGGAGCTTTCGTCAGACCCCCGCTTGAAATGCCATAGCTCGAAGAATTTCATGTACTGGACGAGAAAGATTCAGCTGCACTGGAAAAAATATTTGTGGTACTTTCAGTTTAAATCGAAAGTGAAACACAAAACAACACAAATGGCGATTTGATTTTGGTACACTGGAAAAAAAAACACATTGGATCTAGAGTCCAGACTCTTGAAAACATTGAAAAGAAAAAATACTCTTGATTCAATCGGATTTTTGCTTGAATCAAAACGAAATCCGCTTGAATTAAGAGGCTTGGTTCTGGATTTAAGCTAGATTCTGATTGAATC
This sequence comes from Bemisia tabaci, assembly GCF_001854935.1. Classification (NCBI taxonomy): domain Eukaryota; kingdom Metazoa; phylum Arthropoda; class Insecta; order Hemiptera; family Aleyrodidae; genus Bemisia; species Bemisia tabaci. The sequence goes on from NW_017548003.1 coordinate 867,458, forward strand.
AAGAGTACTTTTTCTTGTCGACGTTTTTAAGAGACTGGACTCGAGATCCAATGTGTTTTCTTTTCCAGTGTACAGTTAGCGGTGAATTTAGCGCAGAAGACGATGGAAGACTGGAAAAAAACATTCCTCCGATTGCGACATTGATATTCACTACTCGTTCGTTATTAGATTACTTCAAGAAAACCAGCTGACATTTTCTCTTGAAGTCGTCAACCGAGGGCTAGGGCTATTTTGTGTTTCACTTGACGTAATAACTAAACTTTTGTGTTGAAGTTTCTCTCGGTGTGGCTTCTTTCGGGCCAGTCCAATCATGCAATTATTGATGCATGATTCTTTTCTATGAAAGAGTTCCGTGAACACTAGCTTCGATCACGGTGCATTTAACCTGAGCCACTGAAAAAAAAGGGGGAAAATCTGAAAAACTTGAAATCATTGGATCCGAATCGACGTTCAAGAGAGTGTATGTAACACGACGATCTCGGATCCGATGATATAACGCGACGGGTACATTGGGATCGAGTAAGAAATCAACCCACGTTTTTCAAAAAAATTGATTTCAGAGTGTTTTTGAGTTCCGCTAGTCGTTTGTTTGCCAAAATCCGAAAGTTGAAAAAAAAGAGACTAGTTCGTGAAAAGAGGGGTTAAAGTTAATTTTCTACATTGAGCCTTATGCAGGAAGAAAACTTCACTGGAAAGAAAAGTCTCTTGGATCTGGAGTCCAAACTCTTAATAACATTGATAATAAAAAATACTCATGATTCAATCGGATTTTACCTTGAATCGAAGAGTCAAGCCTCTTGATTTAACCGGAAATCCTTTTGATTCAAGCAAAAGGTTGAATCGAGAGTATTTTTCCGTATCAAATTTTTAAAGAGTCTGGACTCTAGATCCAAGCGACTTTTTTTCCCGTGTTCAAACCTCTTTTCCTCAGTTTCAACTTCATACGGGTTGGTTCATTTCTGATGAACTCGGTGTACCATTCGCGTAGGGCGAAATTTGAATCACCGGGGGCTCGGAGGATAATGCGGCGAATTGGGCGCCGATGTAGCGACCGCGCGGACGCCCGCACTATAATTTGATGTGCCACGTCTATTTACGACACGGCAGGGACACGTTATGAGGTTGGCTCCGGGGGTTTTATGCCTCCGCCATTGACTTATACACCACTTTCCCCGGTTAATGTTTCATTGTTTTGTCGCTTTCAATTTCGGCCTTTTATTCCGTCGCCCCCCCTCCCACTCCAAGATGGACGTGGCCGCTGCCGCGTTTCCTTTATGTCTCCGCCTCGGCCGGGGCCGAGAATCGCGGGCCTCTCCCGTGATTTACGACGCCCGAGCCGAGGACTTCGTGCGAGTTGATGCTGACCATCGCGCCGATTCTTCGTGAAACTGTGTTGCCCACTAAACGGGACAAGACCGGGAAGGAATGGAGTTCGTGATTGGTCAGCTCCGTCACTTGTCCGTGAGGGTCAACTGCTAATGGTACATTTGGTGTAACTCTTCGGCGTCGGTCTCACTAGACCGATACTACTAAAAACCCCGTTGGCTGATAACAAACCCCGACTGCTGCACTGGCAAAAAAACACATTGGATCTAGAGCCCAGACTCTGAAAAACATCGACAAGAAAAAGTACTCTTGATTCAATCAGAATCTAGCTTAAATCAAGAACCAAGCCTCTTAATTTGGGCGGATTTCCTTTTGATTTAAGCTTAAATCTGCTTGAATCAAGAGTATTTTTTCTTGTCAATGTTTTCGAGAGTCTGGACTCTAGATCCAATATGTTTTTTTATCCCGTGTGGGCTATGGGAGAACGCCGTATGAGCCCCCTCATACGTTGCCGTACTTCCTTCAATAAAAAACGAATTCCCTGAGAAAGTTGCCATCATTTTTCTATAAATTTTTCGAGCACTCTTGTTCGCGATTTTATCTAAAATATCTGAAAATTTTAGAGAAAATACGCATAGCTTTCCTCAAAAATACATGTTTTAGCCGGAGAAATTTGATGACTTTCGAATGATCCCAGGTGGTGGTCCTCTTCATGGTGGCCTTGCTCGCGTAGAATCGACAAACGACAACACCTTTTAATTTTCCGCTATCCTTTCGGTGGCCGTTCATGAAATAATGTATCCCTTGATGAGAAACTCAGATCAGAAAATCCAGATGAGGACATTCTTCGAAACATTAAAAATTTCATAGAAATCCGAAAAACTCCCTAAAATTTTAACAAAAACAAGCTCAAGTGAAAGAAAAATATGAGCAATAAACAAAGTAAAACCCAGAAAAGTAATTATTTGGTAAAGTCGCATGGTCAGAATAGTTCATCTAAGGTACATACTTCTTCTTCTTGCAAACGATTCGCAAAAAGTTCTCCAACATGGATCTTGTGGGTATGACTTCCGCCGTGTTATTTGATCTCCCGGCCCTCAATGGGAGTTTCAAAGTGGGCATCGCAGTTGGTGTGGACCCGAGATTGCCTGATAATCGCGAACTTCCTGTTCTAGAAAATGTCACACTGTCCACAGCGGCGGGCTACGTAGCAGCTTGGGCGCACACGACTTTTCAGCAACACACAGCTGAACTAAGAGCCCTTTATACAAGTGCAGCAGCTGGTGCAGTTCTTGCTGGCCTTTGTGATTCGGTGGGAGGCGAGCCAGACGGTGACTGGTTGAAAAGGGCCACTATAGATTCAACGATTACAGAAAAGGCACCAGACGAAACTGTGCAGAAGGATCCGATTATAAAGGCTTTGTCTTTGGTGATTGCAACCAAAGCTTATGTACCTTCTAAACCACCATACAAGGCAGGGACCACTACAAGGATATGCTAGAAAGATGGCTCTCGTTCAGTACCCCTCATGGAGAGATAATGATGAAAATGTAGTGACAGCAATTCAGTGGCTCGGCGTAAATAATCGATTATCGATATCTCGCCATTTGAAGCTATGGTAAAGAATCGATTACTAAGGTGTTCGCTGCGAACACCCTGATAATCGATCTTTTTTCACAGGTTTAAATGGCACAACAATCGATATATCGCAATTCACGCCACGCCACTGCAGCAATTACTACAATAGGTCACCGGGCCAGTACATTGAAAGTCTTCAACTTGGCTAAACCACCTGGAGTGCACAAGAGCAGTGGTCCTCTGTATGACCTATTTATCACAATTTCCCTTTTAGTCGACGCCAATCTACATGTTTGTGATAGGTTGTGTATTGTGTGTATGGGTTTAAAACTGTATATTTGTGCTTCAATACATGGATTTTTACACCTGCGATTTTCTTTCCTATGCGGAATATGTTAAGACTCCACCACCAGATGGATCATCCAACACAGAACTCACTTCCCTGCCTTACTAAGGTTAGAGGTCACGAGATCAGACGTGGTCCCCAGACGGTTGACCCGTACGTCTGACGCACATAACGCGATTTAATTACAGAGCCGGAGTGGAGATGTTGCATGTGTGAGGAATTTGCGATTTGACCATGAATTCTTATGTAAAAGTTCGCGAGAAACACGATGGTGCCACTGGTTTTCTCTGAAATCAACTCCCAAGCTCAAAAAAATCTCTCAAAGTGAGGCCAAAATAGAGGGGATATCCCACCCTACCCTGAGAGTCCACCTCTCCATCAAAACAAACTCTCCATGCAAAAATAGGGAGCAAATACATTGGCAGGGTTGCCTCTTTGTTTGGGGACTCCAAAACTGAAAACACGGCAACCCTACTAATGTATTTGCTTCCTATCTTTGCATGGAGAGTTTGTTTTGATGTAGAGGTGGACTCTCAGGGTAGGGTGGGATATGGGATATCCCCTCCATTTTGGCCTCACTTTGAGAGCTTTTTTTGAGCTTGGGAATTAATTTCAGAGAAAACCAGTGGCACCATCGTGTTTCTCGCGAACTTTTACATAAGAATCAATGGTCAAATCGCAAATCCCTCACACATGCAACATCTCCATTAGCTGAATTCTTTCAGTATACCCGCTCCTACTATACGACCGAAGGCCACTACTCAAACATGTGGCATTACGACAGAGAGATTACGCCACGGCCGACTCACCCCGCCTATTTAGCGGCAGTTGAGCACCTTCGAGAGGTCTTGCGATTACCTAAACCTGCTCAATACAGATGGGACAAACTATCAAAAGTTCCGTTTAAACCATCTAGCGGATCCGGTCAAGGATACCGCGGTAAGAAGGGTGCCCCCCGGCAACCACGAAACAGCTGTTTCGCGCGCTGTAAGCATACACTGGTAAAAAAACCTCTTGGTTCAAGAGTGCAGTTTCTTGTCGCCGGATTTAGGAGTCTGGACTCTTGTTTCAATGCTTAATCCGCTTGAAACAAGAGTTCAAGACTCTTAAATCCGGCGACAAGAAACTGCACTCTTAAGTCAATGCAATGCGGCATTGGTCCAAGAGGTTTTTTTTACCAGTGTAATAATTAAAACTACTCTTCACAAATTATACTCATTTCATGTATACTGAAATTAATTATTAAGCATCATTCAAAATTAGTTTATTACAAAGTGTACATGTGTACAAGTGTACAAGTGTTACATGTAATGTTTTAGCAGAGTCTCTATGGACAGTAATCATGTGCAAACATTGTCTGCTGATTCTTCTTCGTGGTGGGGGGAATACGTGGCATGCCTACTAGAGGATTTTTCCCATTCTCCGGTAGCCGTATAACAGCCAGCTAAGAACGATTCGGCGATTAATCTCAATTTTCACCGCGACGCGGAATGACGGGAGACCGTGAACGGTCTCGACTTGTCCCCACTTGGGCCCATGCAATTAAATCATGGAATGGGAACAGAGCCTTGTCAAACCGAACGCAAGAGGAGGAGATTTTTACACATATTGCAGCCCGACCAATAAAAAAGTGGCATGCCTACTACAGGATTTTTCCCATTCCCCGGTTGCCGCACAACAGGCAACCAAGTGCAATTCGGCGATGAATCTTGATTTTCACCGCGACGCGGAATGACGGGAGACCGTGAACGGTCTCGACTTGTCCCCACTTAGGCCCATGCAATTAAATCATGGAATGGGAACAGAGCCTTGTCAAACCGAACGCAAGAGAGAGGAGATTTTTACGCACATTGCGGCCCACCAAATAAAAAAGTGGCATGCCTACTAGAGAACATTTTTCATCCCCCGTAGCCGCATAACAGCCATCCAAGTACGATTCGGCGATGAATCTCGATTTTCACCGCGACGCGGAATGACAGGAGACCGTAAATGGTCTCGACTTGTCCCCACTTGGGCCCATGCAATTAAATCATGGAATGGGAACAGAGCCTTGTCGAACCGAACGCAAGAGGAGATTTCTACACATTGCAGCCCACCCAATAAAAAGTGGCATGTCTACTACAGGATTTTTCCCACCCTCCAGTGGCCAAGATCGTGAACAAACACCTTGAAATTTTTGAAAATAAAACTTTAACTTTTTTGATGAAAAAGTGTGTGGAAACGAGATCGAAAGCGACTGCGTAATTAAAAAACACCAACTTTAATTGCGTTCATTTCGAGGTGATATACGTTTTGTTGTCTCTTCGGCAACATTGTCACCTGCAAGCCAAACTTTTCTGATGGACGAGACGAGGTATGCGTCTTTTACCACGATCAGGTGTCTATTAAAATTAGCTGGCAAAAATTAAGTACTTCCACAGTATTTTTTCAGTACCTCCTTAACAATTCTAGTAACTCGTAGGCAGGAAAATTCAGTAATTTTTCGGCGCCTTTAAGTAGATCGTTGATTTGAGTTCCTCTTATTAAGTTATATTTCTTACCTCTTGTAAATATGGGAAATTCTTCTGTAAAAATTATCCACTTGCGAAGTACGATCATAGCTGGAGCACCCTTGAACTAAGCGGTCAAAACTGCTATCGCGGCAAGAGAAAACCAACAAGGCCAGCGCCAGCGCCAAGCGTGGAGGCTACTTCAATAATTATCTTCCATCCCATTGCTACGGCGCAGTGATACAACTATTCGTACTCATTGAAATGCGTGAGGTATCACGCCACAATCGAAAGCGTTTTCGAAACTGCCGACTTCCCATATCCGGTTTCTTGCAAATTCGGCGATGTATCTCGACGTTCACCGCGAATGACGGGAGACCGGTAACGGTCTCGACTTGTTCCCACTTTGGCCCATGCAATTAAAGCATGGAATGGGAGCAGAGCCTTGTCGAACCGAACGCAAGCGGAGGAGATTTCTACACACATTGCAGCTCACCCAATAAAAAGTGGCATGCCTACTACAGGATTTTACCCATTCCCCGGTAGCCGCACAACAGGCAACCACATTACTTCATTCGTTGCACGACGGTTTTTAAAGCTGTTGATGGAGTTTAGCTTGATCAAACCTCCTTTGTAAGCCTCTTATCACTGCGAGGAAATTTTTGAAATTCTCTTGTAGAAAATTGTTGAGAAACGACAGAAAAGAATTATTTGAAATTAGCTGGCATACTTCAATCATGGCGGTAGATGAACATCAATGGTTGACCTCAATAGATTCCTGAAGGAGTTAAGTTTTGAAGATAAGGAATCGTGTTCTTGCAAGTATACGGTGATTGCTTCTCTTTCCCACGTGCTTAAGAGTAGGTAATTCAAGTGCTTGAGTGAAGAAATACTTTGGTTGGAATCGAGGAGCGGAAATAATTTATTAATTATATTAAACGGAGAAGTCATTACGGCGATTTATGAAACATTTAACGGTGTACTAAATGTTTTTGCATTCAAAGAGTACAGGGACCATGTCCCAGTACTAAAGCAAGCAAGAACTAGAGAACTGACTGAGATGCTGAGAAATGATTATTTATAGTTCTTGTATTAAACTTATCTATTTACTAAGTATAATCATAGCTTGCGCACCCTTAAATTATGAGGTGAAAACTGCGATCGCGGCAGGAGAAAGACAAGGCCAGCCGCCAAGCGTGGAGGCTACTTCAATAATTATCTTCCATCCATCGCTACGGCGCAGTGATACAACTATTCATACTCTTAGGAATGCGTGAGGTATCACGTTACAATTGAAGGCGTTTTTGAAACTACCGACTTTCCATGACGGGTTACTTGCAAATTCGGCGATGTATCTCGACGTTCACCGCGACGCGGAATGACGGGAGACCGTAAATGGTCTCGACTTGTCCCCACTTGGGCCCATGCAATTAAAGCATGGAATGGGAGCAGAGCCTTGTCGAACCGAACGCAAGCGGAGGAGATTTCTACACACATTGCAGCCCACTCAATAAAAAGTGGCATGCCTACTACAGGATTTTTCCCATTCCCCGGTAGCCGCACAACCGGCAACCAAGTGCAATTCGGCGATGAATCTCGATTTTCACCGCGACGCGGAATGACGGGAGACCGTAAATGGTCTCGACTTGTCCCCACTTTGGCCCATGCAATTAAATCATGGAATGGGAACAGAGCCTTGTCGAACCGAACGCAAGAGGAGGAGATTTCTACACACATTGATTTCTACACACATTGCAGCCCGACCAATAAACAAGTGGCATGCCTACTACAGGATTTTTCCCATTCCCCGGTAGCCGCACAACCGGCAACCAAGTGCAATTCGGCGATGAATCTCGATTTTCACCGCGACGCGGAATGACGGGAGACCGTAAATGGTCTCGACTTGTCCCCACTTTGGCCCATGCAATTAAATCATGGAATGGGAACAGAGCCTTGTCGAACCGAACGCAAGAGGAGGAGATTTCTACACACATTGCAGCCCACCCAATAAAAAGTGGCATGCCTACTACAGGATTTTTCCCATTCCCCGGTAGCCGCACGACAGGCAACCAAGTAAAATGCGGCGACTGTTATTGATACTTGTTTATTGTTAATTCTTCTATATAAATTAAAAATTTAATAAATTACAATCCTAGCTTGAGCACACTTAAGCCATGCGGTCAAAACTACAATAGCGGCAAAGGAACCCCGACAAGGCCAGCGTGGGGGCTACTTCAATATTAATCTTCCATTGCATTGCTAAGGCGCAATGATACAACTATACGTACTCTCCGGAATGCGTGAGGTATCACGCCACAATTGAAGGCGTTTTCAAAACTGCCGACTTTCCATATCCGGTTTCTTGCGCTGCATACATAGGGTGTCTACTTTATCTGGCTGGCAAATTTAAGTACTTTCACGGTACCTTTCCAAAAACTTCGTTACCCCCTCATACGCAGAAAAATTCTTTTTTGCGTACCACTAGTTGGCGCAATTTGATTATTGTCAAAATTCACTCTCAAATAGCGAGAAAAATAACGTAGCCACAAAGTTGGAAGCACGTGGTGGCCGAGGATCAGCTGGCTTCAAAATCACGATCTTGCGGGAAAATAATGCACTAAGAATCATTGCGCAACGGATTGCAGCATATTTTCCAGGCTGTTTCAAAAACACCCGTGGCACGAAGCAAAAAATTCCGGACCTTTAAGGGAAATTTCCGTACTTGTTCAGTACTTCCGGACCGCCTTAAAACATCAGTACTATTTCCGGACTTCCCAGATTTCCTGGACCAGTGCACACCTTGATGATAGCGCGACGAAGACCGTAGGTGACATCAGTGAATTCTTCGAGGTTGACGGTTCATCCATGCGGTCCTATCATTGCGCGGGCAATATTCGGGGATAACATGACCGGATTTTCGAAGAGCTCACCGGCGCAAAACTGAACTTCGCGGATCGAAAAAAGGGAGACAAAAAATAGAAGAAAATTAAACAATCCTAAAAAATAATAATGAAAAAAAAAAGAAAGAAAATACTCTGAAGCTTCCCGAGAAGGGACGAACTTCAAGAAAATACTAAATGTACGAGACACTTAATGCAGTGACGCCACCGAGAAAAATTATGATTAAGTGTACTTATTAGCCTGTGAAAAAGAATAAATGACCAGCTTCTGTCATGAATGCAATAGACGGTTAACCCGTACCGTAACTCCGAAAAAAAGAATTTTTTCTGAGAGAAAAAGGAGACATTGCAGGTGTAAATAATAGCAAAATTGAATAAAGGTCAAAATCGAAAGATAAAAGGATGAATTGATACAAAAAAGAAAAAAAGGAAAAAACTTACGAACTTAATTTAACCGCTCGAAGCGCAATGAACCCCAGCAATGAGGAAATGTTTATGCACGGAGCACGGGCTGATGACCAACCGCAAATGAGGAATTGGTGGAGTGACTTCCTGATAGACATCCTATCACAGGGCCGAAGGGTGCTGCTTGTTTTTAACATGACGACCCGGAAAATCAATTTATGAGAGTTCAGTGTCGCCGCTGATTTTCAGCTGCAGACATACCAGTCTTGGGCTAATCATTGAAACTGATGGACAAATATATAGAAAAAGAAGACAACGGGGATATGGAGGGATACTATCGGTGAAAGCAGGTGGTTGCAATTAACAAAGGAGGCTGGTAATAGACTAACTAACAGCACACGGGAGCCCGTTTAGTTAGTCCATTTGCCCCCTTAGTCGATAAGAACCACCCGTTTCAACCAATATGATCACTCTATACTCCCTGTCTTCTTTGTCCATCTCTTTGTCTATCAATTTCAATAATCAGCCTGCTGGAGGGCTTATCCTTCTGCAGAGATTTCTCACAGAAGTATCGCGAAATCAACCGTGACCTCACCTAAGCTGCCCCTGCCATATTAAAAGGACGAGGTATTATGCATATTCATACATGCTGCAGTTATTATGCTTGCGTTGAACAGATGTTGCGCTGAATTGCAGTCCGTTAATTATGTAAAGCACCTTTTCCGATTTTCAGAACCCCCTCCCCCTTGAAAGGTACCTGTGAGAAAATCCAAAGCTCTCCTTAATAATTTCTGATGAAAGTCCACCCTCCACTTGTTTCAGGAACTATAGAACGTAAGAAACAAGGAGAGACATCGAAAAATATGTGATTTTTTCAAACCTCTCTGAAAAAGCATTGGTAAAATAAGAGCTCTCAACAAGCCCGCGGCCATTCCTGCTTCAATTTTTTTTACGGCCAACATTCCTCAATTACTATAATATATAATTCTCAACTCGATGTCTCGACATTGATGCCCACTTTTGGTATTGAGAACTACCAGTGAATAGGAGCTTTTCACGTGCACAAGTGCCTAGACACTATTGTTTCAATTATTTATTCCTTTCTTTCTTGTCGACAGGGTGTCCGAAAAAACAGGCAGGCCAAAAATCAGTGCTTTTAGGGTACTTTTTCAGTACATTTCCAAGAAATTCAGTACCTCCTTAACAGAAAAATTCAGTGACTTTTCAGTACATCGGGATGACAAAATTCGAAAATTTGAATTTCTCGCTCGAATTGCGACAAAAATGACGAAGACACGAAATTTCATTAATGGCTTGAAGATCAACTGACTGCACCAACGCAATCTTGCAGGCAAATACTAATCGAGGATTCACCGCGCAGGAGGTTGAATACTTTCCAGGCTTTATTAAAAGACACGCAAGATATGAAGGAAAAAATTCCGGACCTTCTTGCCAAATTATAGCACTTTTTCAGTGCTTCCGGACCGCCCCGAGGAAATCAGTATTATTTCTGATAATCCAGTCTAGACTAGTAGACACCCTGGTCAATATTAGCACATGTTTTAACAACTTTAATACTTGAAGACGTGAAGAAATTAGGTTCAGAAGTCTTGGAGATTGAAACCGGGTACATTGCTGAGCCGGAGAGTCAAAAATGCGTTGATTCTTACATTTCGAAAAAATACATCAAGATTATGGACCTCCTTGAACAACGCGCTTGACTAGAGAAGATACGTCCAGAAGATAGTCCATTGTTATTTATTGTGCTAATGAGATGGGATAAGTGTGCTTGTTAATAAGTTGTTAAGTTGGTGAAGTGCGATTGAAATTTTACGGAGTGCTGTGCCATTTATTCTCATCCTTATGGCACCAAAACGGAAACTCGCAATGTTATCCAATGCAAAAAAAATTGAAATTAATAAAATTTTGTGATGATAACAAGTGTATGACACGGAAAGACATCGCCTCCAAGCACAATGTGCCACAGTCCAACAAAAAACTTCCAAAATTTCAACCAGAAAGTTAGCTAAAATGCGCAAGAAATTTTGAGGAAAAACCTCGAAGATATTTCCAACAAGTTTAAACATGGACTTTTTTAAATTAAAACCCATCAACCTGACAGAAATAATTTCATAATACAGAAAAAAAGGAGCTCTCTTCCTAGAGCAATGCTTCATCCACGGACGCCCAGTAGAAGTTTGGAAAACACCATTTATTTCTCCGATTAAGAATTGATAGTTTAATGAATTCACGTGTTCAATTTTTCATTGATTATCAATGAATAAGATATCTTGGGCACAATTAGCTTTCCCAATCCTAGCAGCCATTTCAAAGCATGCTTGCACGTACGTTAGGTATTAAAATGCCTTCATACCTACATGATCTAGTAATGGCTAGCAAAACTCCAAAAATCTAGAATATCAAATCGATGCAGCTGTTAAAATTTTGTCTGCCCATTCCACTCCATTAAAACAAAAAAATAAAATAAATAAATTAACGTATTCCAAAAACATTGAAAAGATATGTTTTTGACAATATTCCTAGAAAGTTGCCAACATCGCAGGCTTGACAAATGAAAGAATAAACGCGAATACCACCAGGAAGACTCGGTTATCAATATCCATTAATTTCTTTAGCGGCCATTGCTGCTTAGGCAGCAACAATTTATCAGACATCGATGTTTAATACCATCAACTAGTAACCATTTGCATGGACAATAAACAAAGAATCAGTTGTGCCACGAAAGATGAGAGCTTATGTTGCATTTCTGCACCTTGGAAAATGTTTACACACAAAAAATTTTTATGGTTTAATGAAATCCACCTTAGCTTTTAAATAAATAAAATTGAATTTATTATCAACAGCAAACACATAACAAATATCACACATACATGGACGACACATGATGGATGCTTGATTCGAAGGGATTAAATCATGTCGAAGCAAAATAGTTTCTGACTTCAAGGTGAGTCTAGAGCACTTAGTATCAAAATTTGAAACAATAATTGCTTCAATTTTAGTTTCTAATTTTATCTGGAAAATGAATGCATATGCAAAAGCAGAAAGCATGTTTCGGCTGTCTATTCCCATGACTCTTTGGGGAAAATCTAAATTCTGAGTTGCAAATTGGTCTTGACTGTGCAGTTGAGCAAACAAAATTTGTGTTGACCATTTGGCGAAAACCCAGAACGTTGCAGAAAATTGCACAGGCCTAGAGCAATCTGCACCCTTGCCTATACTGAAGCCTTAAGTATCTGAACGCGTACAATTGCATTCTACAAGTATTCAGTAACTTGGTGAATTTAAGTAAAGGGGTTTTCTCCACATACATACATAGAGTACATCGGCTATAGACATATTTTTCATAAAAATTTAGACCGTTCAAGAAATTTCTCAATACTTGCAATTTAAAGAATTCGATAGCCAGGGTGCAAAGAGCTTCCCCAGACTTATTCTTAGCTAAGACACACTGATTTCAACGGCACATGAGAAAGTCTGATTACGGAGTTAAAAATTATTTCAGTCAGGTTCAAAACATAAAACTCATTGCGCTGCCCACAATGAAGAACTCACACTAATCACTCTGAAAATTGGGATCGCAGTCCAAGTTGACACATGAGAACTTCACTTACAGATTAAATTCTCTTATTGAATAACTTTGCACTCATCGCTTTGAACTTTAAGGAAAATAAATGATCAAAATTGCTGCTAAGAATGTAAGTTGTCATGTTTCCAGGTTTTGAGCTGAATGAAGATGAAAGGAAAATGGGAGTACACTACTAATACATGGTTTTTTTTCAAACCTTCGTTGAGTGGTGCACTTAGTTCTAAATTTAAATTAAGTCTGCTTAAATTTTTATTTTAAGGGCTAAAATATGATTAAAAAACTCTTAAATCCCCTGCAAACATTAGAATCCTGATTTGAAGCCCGGAAATGAAGAGAAGAGTTAAAAAACGTAGTGTCAACTACACAAGGTTGAAGGAAGAGTGAATTTTGACGGCAGAACTGAAGAAAAAACAAGTGATGTTTCAGAAGTTTAGAGGGCTGAGGCTTCAAGAGGAAGCGTGTTCAGAAGAAATTGTAAGACAGAAAAAAGTCTAATTTAGACCTAAAACAAAAGCGTAAGGTATTACCTGAGAGCCCTGAAGAACTTCGTATTTTTAAGCCATTTGGAATTTTGACGCTTTTGGAGTTGTGCTTGGACAATTCTCCATCAACTTAAAGGGCGTTGAAACAACTGGAGGCTGAGTGAAGAGAGGAACATATGTACGATGTGTGAGTCATTACTGTAGTACAATCTAGGGTTAAATTTCCAATATCTGAAAAATCAATGAATGGCTTGATTAGGGTACTAGTTAGTCTGCTTATTGGAAATAACACTTTTTCTAGAACAAAACAGCTGACAATGAAACTTTGACAAAAGCAAAAAAAAAAAAAAAAATCTTGATACTCCTTGGAAACCACTGCAACATACTTAGCTGGACATACAGTAAGACCTCGAATTATCGGATCTCGATTTAACAGATCAATCCTCCAGTCCCTTCAGTAGGACCGACTAGCGCGCTTTAGCGGATTCCGCAATTTAAAAGATTTGGCCTCCGATCCCATGAAATCCGATAAATCGAGGTCTTACTGTAATCTTTAAGGGCTTTCTGAAAAAGCATTTTCACTTTTGCCTGATACTATGTGGATCAATGACACAATAACAGAAAATATTTCTGAAGAAAGATAAAAAAAGGTTTTTCAATCAACTTTTTACCGATGTGCCTGGCGAGGAACACTTTTGATACTTTCCAAAATCTTCATCTTGATGTTCTAGAAAATAAAATAGTGAGAAAAGAAGGGCAATAGGAAAAAAAACCCTGCCTTTAACATGAGAGCTAGCAAACGATTTCCTCACATTTGCGGAAACATTTTTGCTCTGCTCTTTTAGCCCTGTAAACAATTTGGTAAGATTGCAAAGCTGGTCACAAACTTACCAGGTTCAATGATACTCCCAGGAAACATGCTTGGTTTACAACAGAGGAAGGAGCTGCTGTATTTTTCATTATCTTCTTCATTGGTAAGCGTAAGTCTCCACTCTTGGAACTGTTTATGTCTGCGAAAAGAACAAAATAAAATGATAAAATTGAGCAAAACTACCAAGAAAATTGGCCAAAGGCTAGCATTTACATCTCTCAGTGACAAATTTTCTAAACCCCACGTATTATGAAATCTTAGTTTCTGTTCCTCTCAGTCTCAGTGCTCAAGACTACAAAGAGCAATAGAGTGTTAAAAACTCACATCCTTTAAAAAAGAGCCAGTTCAATTTGTGAGTAACTGTTGGAAAAATTATTCTGTAGAATGGCGTTTGAGCTTTCAAGTGCTGCTCACATTGTGCAACTCATTGTTAGTGTACCATCAGAAACTGATAAAACCGACAGCTTGGCTATGACTTTTCCCATCAGTGCTCTCTATGCAGTGCCTCATTTTCAAATGAAAGATCCTTAAATGCGTGTTTAATGAAATGTACTTAGTTAGCACAAAGTTGTTTCCAGTCAAATATCCTACTCGAGTTTGTTTCACCGGTAATGGTGCTGCAGAAGCATTATTCAGGACACAATATTGATTGAAAACATTTTTCATACGAAATATTGCATCATATATTTTTTTTGTCAGAATTCATGGAAAGAAGAATTGAAAATTTTAAGATAATCTCACATTTTCACTGACTGCTTAGCTAGATATTAATTCAAAATTTAGTGCACAGAAAATTGTACCTCAGGAAAGAAAATAATTAAGACATGAATTTCTCAAAAAAATTAAGTTTTCTTGGTAATTTGTTTTTAATAAATAGTTACATTATTTTAAACCTTGTGATTCTCAAAAAGGCAGCAAACTTTTGAGCTTCCATGATTATGTGCACAATTTTTGAGGGGCTTTATCTTTTCCAACAAGAACTTTGAGTGTGCAAAGAAATATTTTGTCCTGTTATCAAAGCTACTCATAGGTATTTTCGAGAGAGATGAAAGGGTGGAAAAAATTCAAATGTATTCACGCATTTGCTAGAGCTATGATTTTAAAAGAAAACTACTTTCTAAACGAGGAGAATGAATTGGGTGACATCGTTTTTTGGGGTTATGCAAGAATGGAGCTGCTAATAACCCAACTTGACCTAACTGAGAGCGTATTTAACGAATATACTCACTTAACAACATCTTTAACTGCAGATGTGTCCACCACTACCTCACAGTGATGGTTCATGTTATTCAGGAGCCACGGCAAGGAACATATCTCCGATTTTGATGCGAGGAATCTTTCCAGAATTTGGTTCAGAATGGCCATACATTTAGGATCCATTCCTTGAGACTTGAGATTCAGTTTCAGTTCGGTTAAAATAAAAACTTCTAGGGATGTGCACATCCGTCCAAGCCAAACCAACCAACCAGAACACACTTCAGTCCAGCTGATATCAGAACTTTTAAAATCTTTGAACCTGGAATCATGATGCAGGGGAAACAAATTACTCCTTGGTATAAGAAAAAATGACAGATGTGGTATTGACGAACTTTTCATTTCCTAATTTTCGGGGGCAAGTTCCCTCTTCAAAATCGGAAATTCCCCCATGATTGGCTGATTTGCAACGCATTGCCTCCCACACTAGTCATATCAACCACTATAGAAGGATTCTGCCGGCATCATGCTGGTTGTTTCAATTGGAATGCTGACAATTGCGTGACTAGGCTCCTTGGAGGCCAGTGGTCTTGGTTCATAAACAGCATTCCTCTTCTAGAGAATGAACCTCTGCACTTTGGTTTAAGGTTTGTTTGTTTATTGGAAAGGGAGAAGGGGGTGCCATGGCACTAGGGGTACAGATTTTAAATCGATTCAACCAAAAAATATGTTTTCCCTGGATCAATTGGTTAAATTGAATTGATTTCTGTACCCTGATTTATTGGCCAAATTGATTAATCAAATCTATGAAATATTGCAATATTTTTTTTTCTTTCTGATGACTAATGCTTTTTTCACATGCTTGAGCCTGTCCTTCCTACATTCATTTCTTTTGTTTCGTAAAGATTTTTTTACCCCTGAAAAATCGTCGAAATTTCATGGAAAATGGAATTTCACCTATCATCAAAACGAAATTCAGCATCCCTAGTGGAGGCAAAAAATAGTCAATTTTTCAAGTAGATGTTCAGAAAAATCAATTTCCACACTTAACGTCAATTCAATTTTTATCAATTTCATGACGGAAATCGATTTTGCTCAAAAAATCCTCATCCCTACATGGCATCAGGGGGAGTATGTACTCAAAACACCATAGCATACAGCATATTAGGAGGGGGATTCCCTCTTAGCAAGGACATTTTTCTCCAGGTTCCAAATGGATTACTTTTTTTCTTTTTTTTTAAACTAATCGTTTGGTTGATTTAGGAGAGTGCGTCAAATTGTCGTATCGGGCGCCGTGCAATGAAAGAAAAAAAGAAATTCTAAAATCATTGTTAGTGCCCTTAGTAAGTGTGACACTTACACAGCCCAAATTGAAGATTTTGAGTAAAACCATTGAGAAAATTTACCACACATCTCCGAAATAATCGTCTCTGAAGTCACAGGGCAACAGACTTGCAACCTTCTACACAAAAATCGATTCAAGCAGCTTCAAGCTGTGCTTTACTGATGACAAAGTTAGGAAGAAAACTCACGATGGTAGTGAAGGCACACAGAGTTTGCCATGATGCGTGATTAGGGTAGAGAAAATACTGAGGAAATCGTTCTTCAACTTCTCAATGCCCAGCTCTATAAGGTATTCTAACGGATTCACAGTAATTTCAAAATCGTAGGCCGAGTCTGCTATCAAACACCGAATCTTGTGGGCTAATCTAGTTCCGTTGGATCTTTGGATCTGAAAAAAATACATACAACACACAGAGGATTATTCTTTGCATTAAAATCTAGAAAAATTCCTTTCCTTAGATTTTACAGCAGATACAATAGGATCTCGGTCCTCAATAGCTGACACAGTAATTAAGGAAAAATGACTTGAGTTAAGATTTGTAATAAAGTCATTGATGTCGTGGGTACAGAAACTGCCTCAACGAACTACCTGTGTTTTCGGTAGGAGTAAAAAGGCGCAAGACTAAAAATTTAGTTATCCACAGTTCTGTTTAGTTAAAGTAGATGGCTTTGTATGGTTTAGTAGTTACTCACAATACACAGTCTTTCTTTGTAACAGTGACATTATAAATAATTAAAAAAAAAAATTTGAGAAAAAAGTACACTTAAAAGGATTTTACCACTGGCTTCAATGTTCCTTTTCTTATTTGATGGAAGATCATTTCCATATACTTCTGTAGCTCACGATACGTGCTGCAATCTGAAATAAAACAGACTGTCTTGAGACCGCTTAAAATAAAAAACAAAAGGATGAAGGGGGAAGGAGCAAAAGAACTTGGAGATTGGGCAAAATTAATTCCAGAATATTCAAAGACTCCAGGAGAAAGATTCCACACTCCTCTAGGTTTTTTCATAATAAAAACTGTGCTTATTCTCTAACTTTCTGGAGGAAATAATCCACCGACTTGCATAAAATAAGAAGCCCCAACCGTGACCTCAACCGTTACAGCTCCTTTTCAGGTTGGTTTAATAGGGGCGAAAAACGAAAATGTATGTATGTACGAGCCGCTTTTACGGCAAGCTAGGGCGCTCTGCGACACCTACTCCCCACAGGAATCTGTCACAGTAGAGATCCTCCGGAAGCTGGCATCTCTCCATCTCTTCACGGATACCTTCTACCCACCGTAAAAACGAAATTACCATTCTAAAATACCACCTGCAAAATATCAAGTTTTCTGACATTACATTGTGTCACACAGTACAGCTCAGGTTAGCTGAGAGCAGAAAAAGATGAGTTAGCAAAACTTTTCAGGTTCGGCACCACTCACTGTTTTTCTCAATTCTACTTCAAATGTATATTAACCTTTCTGAACAACATGTTTTTCACGCAAAAAGCTGTATTGGATATTATTTACATCTATGAAAATCTAGATTGCCAGAGGCACGGTGTTCCTGGTCACAGAAGGGAGCCCTACATTTAAGTTTCAAGCATCTCGCAAAATTATCAGATGACCTACAAAATTAGAGGATATGTTTCCTAGGATAAGTAGATGTTGAATCAGTGATGGCCAAAACAAAAGCATATTGCACCATACACCATTAAACTCTTCCATTCCTTTTGCTGATGGGTACTTGTTTACACACCTTTCAGAATATTCCAAATCTCATCAGTGAAATCAATGGCTTGCTTCTGATTTGAGACAGTGTCTTCAACAACACGGATGAAACTATTCTTTTCCTTTTTTTCAGCCTCTAAGCGATTTTTGCTAAGATACGGCACTGCATGATTGGCGGCTTTAAGAAGAGCTGTTAAACTTTCTTCAATAGTGTGTGGGCTAACGTCCTGCAAAATAGAGACAATCATTAGATCAATTTGGAAAACCTACATCCAAAACGTAAAATTGTTGAGATGAAAAAAATTTCTCGGTCTGCGTCTACAACCCTTTCTTCACATAAAAATCGAGAAAATGAGAAAAAATGTAAAAGAAAGGAAGGAGTAAAATTGTAGAAGAAAATTCTAAAATACTTAAACTAAGAAGTGCAGTTGAGGCACTTTGCGTGCGAGTCAGATTCACTTTACTTTCAGTGAGTTCTAGGTGGCACTTTCGACATGGTAACAATTTTTTCTGGGGTAGAATGCTTTAAAATAAATAACAAGGGTTGATTAATTAAATTTACTTACTGAGTCATTGAATTCAATGAAAAGACTCTTGTTTGATCCAGGGTTTTCAGGATCAATTTCTTGCTTCATGAGGATTACATCCAAAAACTTTTGCAAAAGCTGCAATTGATCCCAAATCGGCTTAATAATACTTCCATTGAAACCAACTTTGAAGTTTATCAACTAAAAACATTAAAGAGGAACAAAAATACAGATCAGTAAATTGAAATCTGCTCAGAAGTACATGAAATGAAAAATAAATGAAACAATAAAATGCTCCAGAGAGATGTTCCATAAACTCCTTTGTAACTTTTATCTTTCACATGAAGGAAGACTGCTAATTTTGCATGCAATTTTTGGAGTGTTTTTGCACAAAAGCAGAACATCATGAGAAAGCTCAAGAACTAGAGACAGTTTGTTTTTCATCATAGCGGTGAAATACACGCACTTAAAGATATCATGACAAGACATTTTGAAACCTAGGTTTTCCTTTTCTCCAAAATCAATATTAAATTGGGGATGAAAAATGCATTAAATGAACAGCTAGAAAACTGAATTGATAACAGCTATTTATTTAGGAAACTAGCTGCGAGACTCAAAGAAAAGGTTTCACAAGAGATGATTTATTACAGACTGTTGTTTTAGTAAAAGCAGAAAAGAGAGCACTCTGTATGGGATTGCCACAAAATTTAGAATGAATTTTCATGACTTATTCTGGTTAAATTCCGGACAATTGAAGAAATGCCTGATGGTTAGAGACTAAAATACATGATTTGTAATATTTTTCGAGCAAAATCTAATGTTCAAAATTTCTAACCCATTCTAAAAAAAAAAATAAGATGAATTAACAATTTTCCCTGTTTACTTAAAAACAAATTCCCTGACATTTCCCAGTTTTCACTTACTGGGACATCCCTATTCTTGGTTCCATTCTCTCTAAATTCCATAAAATAAAGCACTGTAAAATGAAAAGATGCAAAACGGAATTTGTCTCATCCGATTGGTAGACTTATCATTCGGAGAAAATGCAGGGTGTCGAGCAAAATTTAAAAAAAAATTCCGTAACGTTTCCCGGTTCTCCCGGTCGCTAGATACCCTGAAATGGAAGGAATATGGAGTTATTCTTATAACTTACAAAATTAGTTTTGGCCACTGAGAATGGTATGTCAATGGATGGAGTTGTCCATGTAATTTTTAGCAATGCAGGATTGACAGTATCCTCATCAGGACTGTACGTGCTTGTTACCTGCAGTACACTCTGTTAAAAAAAATTTGTAAGAAAAATAATTCATAAAGAGAGGAATATAAAAGAAGGATATCGAATGAAGAAGTAATTGGTAAAAAAAGAGAGAAACTGAAAAATGAAATTTCTCAAAGATAACACAATTATGATCACATCCTACCTGATAACCAAGAGTATCTATCTCAAAATGGTGATGGTTGAATTAATTGAAATTACTGAGCACAAAACTTGTTCTATGATTGATGAACTACAAATCTATACTTCGTAAAGATTTATGGCAGCTTTTGACTGAACTAAAATCAGCAGCTATTAAAGGAGCTCGAAATGATAAAATAAAGGACAGTCCTGGATTTTGAAGGAGTCTTTTGAGAATTTAGCATGGATTTGCAAGAACATGTAAGTTTCGAGATTGCTTTGAAATGGACATTTTTTCTTGACACAGCTATGCTTCCTGTTACCTATGTTGGAAGGCCAATTTATGACATTCAATTGATTGTAGTCAATATTTTGAAAGTATTGGCCACAGAAAAGGAAAAATCCTATCAGTCAAATGGTCAAGAACACAATCACAATCTAAATGAAATCACCTAACTTTTCAAAGGAGTACTTTCATCGATCCGAAAAATCAGGGGGATAACTTGTCTACTTAATTGCCAGCAACAAATAATAAAAAATTAACACCCCCAGATCTTGTAGCTGGTGTCGGATATCATAACCATTATTTTTACACATTCAGATACCTTCTCCACTCAAATCTATTGAGAACGCAAAAGAACCTGATTTTTCCCTAACTGTTAGCAACATTTCTTCGGTCCTTAACTTTATATATAAGCCATCTCTATTGAGTTAAGGATGCCAAGGAACTAAGAATTCTTGAAAAAAAAAAATATCCTCAAACATTTTTCAAGCAGAAGGTCAGTTCTACTTTGGCTAATGCTGAGAGCTAAAATAAAAAACAGACGATGAAAAGGAAAAGCGTTCATAGGTACGATGAGTTGACAGGATTTGATTACACTAAAATAACAATTTTTCATGTGAGTAGTTATTCATACAATTTACTTCATTTTTTGTTGAAGTCTCTACAAGGTGCAAATTTTTCTTTTTGCTGGCGAAGTGTTTCAATTGATAGTCACACAGAAGAAAATCTAGTGAAAAATACTTTAAAAAATATGGATGAATTTTGAAAATCTAAACCGTAAAAAGTAAAGGACTCTACCTTACTTTTGCTGAGGTTAAATAGTTTTGAATGTTTGGTAATGAGCTCATCAATATCTCCATCATTGAAGTTCCAGCTGTTCAGATGAGCCCATGATCTTGAGCACCACCCATCTTTATAACTGATACTCAGTAAGAAAGTCTTTTCTTTGTCTGCAGCATCACAGAACATCCACAAAGGCACCTTCCTATCCGACTTCAAGGTGAACACACAGCCACACTTCCTGATAAAACAGAGAAAAAACATTGAATTGCCGCAAATATGTATGGACACAAGTTCAGATTTTCTCTATTTTGCAAGTGATGAAACTTGTAAATAGGGAACAAAAATGCTTTCAACGTTATCACTCGTAGCTTTGACATTCATCAGTAGTTGCAACTCATCATTGCTAGAGCCGTGAAAGAATAAATATTAAGACACAAATTTGCTGTACAAGCTCAGCAAATTTTCACCCAGTATTACACACATGAACAGAGTGCCACTCAAACACTGCGCACAGGAGGGGAACCAGTGGTCTCCCATCATCATCATTTGTTTCTGGTTCAAGAAGTTTAAAAAGCCAGAAAAAGTTTTCGACTTACACTGTTTGACTTGTATGTTTGGTATCATGCTAGGTACACATTCAGTTCAAAACATCTTAATTTTTTACTTTTTCAAGTTTTTTAAACTCAGATTTCTACTGTTCAAAAGCAGATGTTGTCACAGACAAGTTAGAAAATTGAAAACTAGAAGTCATACACATTTACTTGTATAACAGCGTAAACCATCATTACAAGTATAACATTTGATCGCACCTATCAATAGTTAAAAAAATAGGGTCAAAAAATGCATACATCTTACTACATCATGATAAACTTCCACCAAGGTTTGACTACTTTAAAAAAAAAACCCAACTAATCAATAGTGTTTTTTGAATTTTCCGGGGAGCTTAATTAAAATTTTTAATCTTATTCAAGAAATTCCACTGAACATTTTAAAGAGATAATGAGACTGAATTCCATTTAGAGAAATAGAACAAATTTAAGAATTTCCCTTTTTTGGAAAATTTCATTTATATACTTCTGACATAGATGATAGCAAAACCTTACTTTGACATGCATATTTTAGGTACCTGGCAATAGAGAGATTGGTTGGTTCAATCATTTCTTTTTTCAAAATTTCTGTGAGATCTCCAACACTTGCTACAGTGATGTTGTGTGAAGGACTGAATGGACATTCCAAGGGTTGGCCTATGTAGCTTACAGACGTGTTTGGAGAGTGGCAAGTATTTTCGAAGACTGAATCAACAGCATTGAAAGTTTCTTCTTTCTGGAATGAATGCATTTAAACCCCCATCAGTGGAATATAACAAACAATAAGTCATGTGTTGATTAAGATATTTGTTCGGCGCTGAATTTACCCATTTAAGTACACCCATATAAAAGTACCACATTTTATCCTTATACTTCGCAACTCTTATGCAGCATAAGACACAAGAGGTTGGGGCCATCCATTATAAAGAGAACCTGCCAGTGCTGATGTAGCTCTGCGGCTGGGCCGCTAGAATTAATCTCGTGAGATGCTCACTGGCTGAGTGGACATGGTATTAGCTTGGGATATACAAGACTGTAGGATTGATCCATTTCAAATCAAAATATCTGGTAAGAATGATAGAATGTGACTCCCACACATACCACCGCACATGTAGATTCTGGAGGTACTGTGCTTTAGGCATAGAAGTCAGCAAAACAATGACAACCTCATCATGATCATCCGTCAGGGGAAAATTGATGCAGTTCTTTGAACTGATTGCCATGCCTTCTCTTATGTCTCAAGTGATGAGTAATGAGCAGTAGATTCTGGAAGTTCAACTGTTGCGTTCAAGAATGGAGAGGGCATAACTACATTCCTTTGACGTCATGCTGGTAGATGAGACTCGGGCACGGTTAAACATGGTTTTATAGGGAGAACACCTGACGCGTGTTCCTATCGTGCCGATACCTTCTCGAGGGTTGATCTGATGCAAAATTTAATGAGAACCAATTTGAAAGAAGATGAAATTTCACTTCAGAAAACTAACTGATCCACTGACAACATAGTCAGATAATTGAGGAAATGAAAGCTTAATACCGAAAATCATTCCTCCAATCAGATTCAGACGCTCCGCTCGCACAACTTCAGCCGATCAAGGGCCACTCCAAATGGTCCACGCCTGCAACTGCCTCACTCATCGATGCACCGATGACCCAAAGATGCTTGCTGTTTTCGGTAGAGCAGACGCGTTGTATGTTGATACAAAAATTAAGTATTGTTTAGGTCACCTCTCATCAGTAGTGCCATCTGACTGCATGAATTAACCTGCTGAGTGGTGCTGATTCAGCAGTTATCAGAGATTGACATTTGACTCAACATACAATGCGACCACTCTAAATATCTGCTAGCTAGACATCACAAACCTAACTAGTTTCGGCTTCTCCATTGCTGTAAGCAACGTTTCAACACATGATGGCTTCAGTTAGATCATACATATTGTGTATAGTACTGATGAGCCTGTAGCTGGGAGCGTGAAGACTAGGATTGACTATAAATTATTCCATCCTATGGATCATAATCACCTTGGATAGAAATCCAATAAACGTTAAGGGTGGAGGATTAACTCAAGATGCTTGTTCCAACAGATGAATTCTAAACATAATGTTCATGCATAAATAACGAAGAAGTGTAAATTGTGAGGACTTACAATGGGCTTCTTATGAATAAGAAATACATCCTTATCAGGAATGTCCATGAACATAGCAATGAAGGCTGGTGGCTGGGGAAGGTGTTGGATGATCAATTGGTTGTCTTTGACCAAGTCCTGCAGTACTTCAGGGATGTTGCTGAGCTCCATTTCGAGTCCGGAAACTGATAGGATCCACTGCCGAGGATGTCAGCGCGATAATAATGCTCAGGATAATACAATGCAGGGAAAACTCACAGATGATGAAGCGGCAGTCCCGCCATATCTTCCACACTAAGCAAGAGTTGGGAACAGATTCGTCGATCAAAGAAGGGCACAATCACAACAGTTGAAGAGTGATAATGATCTTAAGAAAAGATCCGATAATAAAGGACGTGAGTATGAGGTGATAAGATTAAAATGCGGGCGAAATTTGCTGATAATAATTGATATCGAGTACCGGTTCGAACTTCACTTTCGCTGCACGCTGTTTTCGTTACGACGCGGCGTGGACAAAGGAAACGTGTTGGAACTTGTTTCAGCTTTCCGCCAATTTTGATCAGGTTCGCCAANCCAGGAAAATTTAATGCATGATCGTCATTCTTTACATCACTGTTAACTGGGCGGGGCTTTTCAATGTGGCGCTAAATTCAAAACAGGCGTTCCAGTAAGACGGAGAGCCGGGGTAATAGAGAATCTTAATTCTTAACACAAGTAATACGGATGATGACGCTTTGTAATTTTTTTTAAACGCTCGTCCGACAAATTTTAAACCATTGCTGCACCATTTTATGCTATATGACTGATATGTTGATGGGCCTACGTTTAGAAATATTGGAGAATAAGGAAACAAGTTGAAATAAAAATGAATCACCCTGGTAGCATTAGGCCTTGTCTCCACGGGACGTTTTCATGGGATTTGTCCCAAGTTCGAATCGCAGGAATGAAACTTCTGGGATTTTTCCCACTTACTGTCTCCACAGGACGGGGCTCATACAGTCCTGCGACTAGTTTTTGCGGGAAGATAAATTGGTTAAAGTCGAGTATTTAACCGGTATTGAAATAATAATTGCACTCAATTGACAATTAGACACATTATTTTAACTAAACAAACATTAACAATGTAGTAATGAATAAAATATCGCACAATTCGTTTTCACTTCTTCTTCTTCTCTCAGTGGGTCCTAGGGGTACAAGTTCCATACTTGGTACTGGGAAAAATATTGATTAACTAAATATTTTTCCCAACTTCGTAAGTGGGATTTTTCCCTGGGACAAATCTCGTGAAACGGCTCGTAGAGACAAGGCCTAAGCTGTTTAAAAAAAAAACCTTGTTAATTTTAAAGAGGAAACTCTTAAAATATCTGAGTTAGGAAACCCTTTTCGTTCTTTTCTACAAACAAAACAAAAAAAAGATAGCCAGCACTTCAACAAGAAGTTTATTGTATTAGGCATTAATATGAGTAATTTTTAAAATTCAATAAAATTTTGATGCTAATGTTTTTTCAGAAATTTGTTTCAACATTTTCAGAAGAATTTTCCTTTAAAAAAACAAAAAGGGTTTCCTAATTCGTACATTTTAACATTTTCTTGACTTCTTTTAAATCTAAAAACAGTCATTGCATGGTGCTCCCTGCTTCATTAATTTTTCATTTAAGCAGCTAAGAACCAATTGCATTTAAAACATGAGTATTGATTAGAAGTGGGATTTCTTACATCTTCAGCAAATACTAAAGACATGCAAACCGAAGAACATCTGAAAGTTAAGCTGGAAACATTTTTGAGACTACGTATTCGGGAAAATCATACAAGTAATTGCCAATTTTTCTTCTTCTTGGACAAAAAACAGACTTATAAACTTTTCAATATTGCAAAAACTGGAACCAATTTATTGTATTGAATTCAATGATCTCTGTGCTTCTCTCAAAATGTGTAACTGACAATGAGCTTCTCTACAGTTTCCATTCATTTTAAGGACAATTGCATCTTTTTTCATAGCAATACAACAGACCTTAACAAAAAAAATTCTGATAGAAGACAAAAGACTAAGAAATGCAGTGAAATAAATAATTTATCAAAACAAAATAAAATGGTAGGTATCCGTACACATTACGTTGTAAGAAATTGCTAACTCATGTTTTCATAAAAAATTTGAAACATACGAGGTAGAGATGTTTCATTAGGGGCTTAGAAATTAGTTGAAAAATCTTATTTTAGCGGTCCTTTCAAAAATAAACACATTATTTCTTCTCAAAGAACTGATGGTAGCAAATAACATTGATTGCACTCTGCTTCAGAGGTAGCAGAACCATAAATTATTATTAGTAGTGAGCAAATCCTTTGAAACTAAATTGGAGAGAGAAAAAGGAACATAAACGAAGTAAAATTAGGTGAACACTGAAGGCAACTCGTCAGGTTCCACCTCTGCTAAAAGCCAAATAAACAAGAAATTTCTTCTGCTTCTTGCTCCCTTTAACTAAAAGAAAAAGATCTTTTTGGGGAATAGCAGGAATTTTTGCCCTTGGAATTCCCCCATGAGGAAATCCTGGCTAATTCCAGATCTGATTTCTACTATCTGAAAGAATTTTTCTACACAATACTAACACTACATGTTTTTTAAGCACTGCTAAAATGCTGGTTTTACGGCAGGAGACACCTCAGCACTTCAGTTTTTAGAAAAAATTGGCCAGGACCCTGTTTCACTAAAATCCCTTTGCACGGCAATGGAAATACTAGGGTACAAAAAAATTTAAATTACAGACTACTTAATTGAAATATTTAAGAAAAAATTCAGTCTTGGGACAAGGCAATCTAATCAAATTAAAATTCAAGTCCACTTTAAGGACACTTTGGAAAAAAATCTCTACTTTAGCTAGAACTGGTTTGTAGATTTATTGTTGTTTCCAATCATCAGTCATTTAATTACTGTTGAAGAATCCTACAGAGGATTTCTTCCTCTTTCAGTTTACTGGAAAATAGCACCGCCCAATCGCGGTTCTGAAAATTAAAAATTCAATAACCATTTAACCCTTGATCAAGTAAAATAAATATATAATAATATTGAGCTCAATTTGCGATTTAGCAGATTTTCTGTGTTACTACATTCTTTGACTAGAGAATTAATTACAAGCAATCTTAAATATCGCAAAAACAAGATTCTTTTAAGATACTTAATTGAATCTTCCATCTTGGTAGGTAGAATATTCAGCAAAAATTCAAAGCAGTGAAGTTGGATTTAACTTTGATAAAGGGGGTTAAAAGGAGCAATATGTTTGAATTGTAATTGATATGTAGACATTTTTTTAGGTTTCAACATTGAAGAAAATTTTACATCATTGAAAAAGTATCACTAGCGACTACAAGGATTGAATGTGTATCCATTTTCTATAAAACAGGGCAAAACCTTCTAGGTGAAAATATTTGAATGGACCACTAGAAATGGTACAAATATTGGTATGCAGTAAAATGTGCAAAAAAGGGGATTTGTGTTTCCTCTTCAAAATTTCCTGTAGAACATGACTTAATGCGACAAATGACCGAAATTAACTCATAACTGAGACAGGACATTAACCTTCTTCTTTGGCACTTTGTACAAAAAATTTTGATTTCCTACAAACAAGAAAAATATACATCTACAGATTCAAATCCCATGGCACAATAGTTTTGGCAGGCTTATCAATGCAGTGGTGTTCCCTTCCGCCCTGGGTTGTTCAAAGTGTTGATAAAAAGCATTAGCTGAGCCAAAACGCCAAGATTGGGGGTTGCCATTTTTTCATACTGTAGAGACGGTTACGATTAAACTCAATTACGTAATGGTTTTTTTCATGAGGGGGAAGTGCATATTGATGCATCGAAAAACATTAATATCTAACTTAAAAATTACCTCCGATAATTTTTGTTGCACCACTCTTATTTTATGCAAAAATTTGATGAAAGAAAACACACGTCATAATGCTTAAATTCGCACATTGTTTGAGGGTCCATTGCAAAAAAAAAGAGTTTTTCTCAATGTCTCAAGAGTTTTGCTGTCGGTCCACTCTTTCTTTCTCTGTCTGCAAGAACATCACTGGTGGACAACTTCAAGAAATCTTATAACTTGACGAAAATTTATTGGTGTTTTTAAAAAAATGCAAAACTTGTTTATGATATGACTATTCAACTTCTCTTCGCAATCTCGAAAAATTATTATTTTAGAGAGGGAAGAAAAAACCTCACTTACTTTTCAGTATTTTGAAGCAGCACTACTCTGCTTGTCCAAAACAGAATTGTCAAACAAAAGTGTCACCTTCTTTTTAGGTGACTTTCTGGGTGATTTCTTAGGTGACTCGAACATTTTTGCTTCCTTCAATTCATCGAGTGAAAAACTCCAAAGATTGCAACACCAATCTACAAAATTGCTGATGAATTTCAAGTTCGAATCTCGAACTTGAATTTGTGGAAGCTTCTTGATATGAAGCATAAATGTCAACAATTCTGTGAACTCATCCTGCAAAGAAGATATGATTAACTAAGGATTAGTTTGTATGATTATACATACTTCTTCCATTGATATTAAATGCTGCCATAATACTTGTTAAAGCAAGGGTCATACTGTAAGAGTTCCTGGTCTATTTCTCTGTAGGTAATGAAGATATTCTGAATTAGAAATAAGACTATTTATTTGTTTAGCTCTTCACCGAGTGTTCAAAATCAGCCCGCCTGGATCAGTGAGGATTTTCAGTTATGGATTTCTGTTACTTGAAACTATATGTAGTTAACTTTTAGGCATGCACGGGGAGGAAGTTGGTCTACTTAAATCGACTTCCCAGATATTTTAAGGACCAATTTTTAACTGCTGGAACTTGAAAGCACAAATATGTAATTTACTTACTATGTTAAAATTGCTAACTTTCAAATTGTAAACAATGTTTGTCAGCGATAAAGTGAAGAAGTATATATTGGGAGGACTCAGCTGCTTTATTTTTTCTTCATGCTCATGAAGCATATCTAAGACAGGGCCCAACTGTATAAAAAAGAGAGAAGAAAACGGTGAAACTTTGTAATTAATTTAATGGCAGAGGCAAAAGCAGGAAAAATTGTCAGATAAAACATTTAGAATTCTTCCTTTTATCTTCTTGTTTCCTTTCTAACAGGAGTCACGATGACTTTTGGTGTTTTTCAAACTATAGTCCATGCAAACCAATTAGACAGAGTAAAAATTCGGGTATTTTCGCGCGAGCCGAGAATTGCAACGTCCGATCCCGGCGAGGAGCTGCTGGGTCAGCGCTGAGCTCACCCTGGTATTGTTCCCATTGTGTCCACACCGGGCCTTTACCTGGCGACCAGACCCTTGTCATTAAGGCCCTCTGGCTACTGGTGGACCAAAAATTGCACACCAATTTTTCAATCATCCGTGAATTTTTCCTTCATTTTAATGGATTCGGATTCATCTTGCAATCCTGATGAAAAATATATATAATTATAGGTATAAATATAATGGTAAATTATTGTATTACAGAACTCGCGAATTCCTTCAGCGCTTTCCAAAAACTCCAAAAAACTTCTGTAATACTATAACTTACCATTATACTTACCTACAATTGTACATATTTTTCATCAGGATTGCAAGCTGAATCCGAATCCGTTGAAATGAAGGAAAAATTCACAGATGATAAAAAAAATTTGTGTGCAATTTTTGGTTCACCAGTAGTCAGAAGGCCTTAATGACAAGGGTCAGGCCGCCAGGTAAAGGCCCGACGTGGACACAATGGAAACAATACCCCGGTGAGCTCAGCGCTGACCCAGCGGCTCTTCGCCGGGATCCGACGTTGCAATTCTTGGCTCGCCCGAAAATGCCCGAATTTTTACTCTATATAATTGGTTTGCATAGACTATAGTTATGATGTTTACATTTGTTGAACTTTACTTAGACCATTATCAAGAAAAAGGAGCAACAGGAGGTAAATACTGGTCTTCAATTTGAGACAGTCCACAATAAAAGGAACCTCAGGGCAAAAACACAAATCGAAAGAGAGATGATTTTTCGTCAAGTTGCTTGAAATTTCAAATCAATTTCTGATAAAAAGCACCGTCTAGTGCCATAAGGAATAATTTGCTGAAGATTTTATTTACTCTCGTGTTAATAGAGGGCGGAAATTTTAATTCTGAACCAGTAAAGTTTGAACTCGCTACGAGGCAGATTAAAACTTTTGCTTATAGAAATTTAAACTTAAAACCTTCATAACTCCAGTTCGATTTGGTATGTTCGGGTGTTTATTAAGGAAAAAAGTTTGTAAAATATTTAGCTGAGCAGTAGTGCCAGCATCTTGAGTTCAAGTTTTTGGTGCTAAGGTCACTTTTTCCACAGATGATCAATAATATCATACAATATCTTTCAGAGTGAAAGCGCTCAGAAATAAGATCCAAACACACTGTAACCTGATGATTAAACCCACTAACTGAATGGCTGTCTTTGCATCTGAAAATTACTTGACAGCCTAGAGAGATAAAAATGTTGGAATACGGAGGAAGGACCACTTGATCCTGGGACTCCTTTGCAGCTCAATGATTTTTGTGGGTGGTCTGATAGTTTTTCCTGTCTAATTCTCCTCTTCCCAGTTTTTGAAGAGACCTAAAATGATAACAGTTTTGCAAATTTGCGGGATAAGATTTTAAGTTCATTTTCTACACCCATTCAACGCTAATACTGGCATCTTTCCAAAAATTAGCGTTTGCCCAATGAAAGATCGAGAACTCAAATACGTACACAAATATAGCAGCAAATAGCATAGGTAAAGGAAAAGACTTACATTTTTTACATCTGATTTTATAATTTTAATTCCAAGTATATCATTCATGATGAAAAATGCAAAGTACACAGCTAGTAACTGTCCTCTAGGGCTCCTCGGTAGGACATTAACACAGATAAAAACTTTGTTCACAGTATTGGTTTGAAAGTTTAGAAGTTTCTCAGCAAGATTCCTTGCCTATCAAAACAAATGAGGAGGATACATATTATAAAATTGAGGTAAATCATCAACTTAGTTTCATTTATTTAAAACTTACGGCTAATTATCTGATTTATAAAGTTCATATTTTTTATGATTGAATTTTCATCATTACTTATGGTTTTGCTCTTGATCAAATTACAATTTTACACCAATTTCGCTTACACCAATCATATCTTTTCTGATAGTCCTTGAACATGACTCATTGTATGATTTCATGTATCTGTAACAGTTTTCCTATTCCCTTGACATTTTCCTGCATGTTTAATTCACTGACTTTTGCTGTTTTCCAGATTTCCTGGCCCTGTTCAAACTCAGGTATTACCTAAAACTGTTTTACCTTTTACTTATTTACAAAATTAGATGTATTCACATTAAAAGGAGCTAAATTGCACACAAACTACATGCACATAGTTCGTTTCAGTATAAATACGTCCGATTGTCACCGTCTGAGAATTTGTTGAGCCTCCATGCATGTTTCCTTCCCATAGTACCTTAACATTTTTGCCTTTCACTTTGGAACTTCCAAAAATTGAAGTTTGATACAATATCATTTCAGATGATAAAGAAGATTTTACCATTAGGGATGATTCAGATTTATTTTGAAGGAATCCAAATTATAAATTGGTGCCAAAAAATTCATTTAAATACATACCTAGTAAACTTCTGCTCATGGTGCGACTTACTCATTAGTTTAGTTGCATAAAGGATAGTGCTATTGACAATGAAGAGGGCTTAGAAATACTTTTAGCAGATCGAAACAGTCATTAAGTTGCACCATGGGTAAAATTATTTTATTTAAATTTAAAGTTGGGAACAAAATGCAAGCATACAACTAAAAAAATTCAAGAAAATATTGAAGGAAAGTACTCACATCAAAATCGTTAAAGCTGACTTGACTGTTCAAAAGTAAGTCAATGAGACTATTGATTAAATGCAAAATTTTCAAACAATTTTTATCAGTGCCAATTTTTGAAAGCACAATCACAAGATCGAAAGCGTTTTCAGAGGTAAGTGCTTCTTTGCCAAGACAGAAATTTAAATATTCCAACACCTGAAAAAAAAAAAAAAAATTGGCAAACTTTAAAGATCGAAAATGATTTGAAATTTGATTCTGCACACAATTCTTCCTGCTGGAAACATGTAAAGAGTGTCATTTTGAAAATCACTTCCACGCTTAAAGACAAAAAATCTTAAAAAGATTCACTATACAAACATTTTTGGGAAAAAATGTAGAAAATTGCAAAGAAAACGTTGGGTGACGCCTTAAGGATGTTCTTCAAATTCACAATCACTTTCTTTATAATATGTATAAAATTCTTAAGAAAAATACTCAGGTAAAAGCATGAGTCTCGTAGATTTTAGCTTTTGGTGCGTCCAAATAGTTCTTTTTTTTTTTTTTTAACTTCACCATAGGTGCCATACAATGTTACCTCAATTTACAATCAAATTGGATAAGTGGGGCTCTTGCATGCTCCAAATATTTGTGGTTTATTTAAGTACTTGAGATTATGAAAGATTTAGCAAAAAACTTGACTAAGCCATTGGTTTTCTCTGATTCAAACTGATTAAAAAAAACAAAACTCTCGAGGTTGACAAAAACAAAACAATTACGCTGTAATTGAGGGGATCACCGATCGATACTGCGAGAGACTACCTCTATATCCAGTTAAATCTTCATACACAGATAGAAGGCGAATACATTGGTAGTGTTGCCACTTTGTATGGGGACTCCAAAACTGTAGCCTTAGCGACCATGCTAATTTATTTCCTCCTTATCCGTGCTTAAAGAGTTTGACTAGAGGTGGAATTTCACCCGAACATGGGCGATCCCTTCTATTACAGCCTGAACTTTGAAAGCTCTCCTTGAGCATGAGAATGTGTTTCAGAGATAACCACACGTACTATTGTGTTTCTTGCAAAATTTAGAAAAGAAATAATGTTTAAATTCCAAATCTCTGTTGTGAGCAAGAGCTCATTTCCGTTTTTTAATGGTAAAATTAGCTTATTCTTGTAAGTTTACAGCATTGCAAACTTCCAGTCACATTTTATTTACAAGCAAAAACTCACCAGTTTATTGCATTATTGAATGTCAGTATTGCCGATAGTTTAAGGATACAGCATAGGAAGGGGATCCTGAATAAAAATTAAAGTGGAATTTTTTGAAGAATCCGGATATTAGTGCAGTTATATTGAGTAAAGCTCATCTCATGACGTTCATCATGGAAAATTAGACACTGAGGTTCATTTCTTCACATCAGTATTATACTGTTCATTAAAATTATAACTGTCCATTCACTTTAAGACTTGAAAATTCAAGTAACTCCTTCATCTGAGACATTGTTTAATATCAAATTCAACATATTTATATTAGTAATGACGAACTTATAAAATATAACTTTAATTCTTAGGGACTGGTGGTGTGTTGCCTTGTATGAGAAAAAAACAGAACATACTGTGCGAATCAGCTGGACTTTATCATCACTCATTTTAGTGTTCTCTGCACTCTCTGAATCTTCTATCATTTCAAAATCTGCCAGCACTTCCTCTCCAATATTTAAACAATGAGGTGACGCACCTGTAGAGAGACAAGAAATAAAAAAACAAGATAATTATTCAGAGAATATACATGAAGATTATGAGCCATTAGAGAGGATATAGTTGTTCTAAAAACTATTTTGATTATTTTGGACCCTGAAAAAGGCAAATTTAAACTTTAAATTGCTTTCCCTTAAAGCTAGATTTTCAAACTGCAAACTTCGGCCGGCCTTAACTCGGATTCAGTTTGACATTTTTCAAGTTTTTTCTATACCACAGCATCGAATATATATACTTTATCTTATGATGGTATTTTGCACACAAATACAATACAAACTGAATAGTGAGTTAAATCTCCTTTTCACAATTGAGTAAAGAACAGTATTGAAAGAGATATTGCCAGGCAAAACTCGTCTCTCAAAATTAAGATATCGTTGAGGCAACATTACTTGGGAGAGAAGAGAGAATATTTATAAGAGATATTTGTGCAGTATTCTCTGACAATATTGTTCTCAATAAAGTTAGACTACATTACCAAGGCATGTTGATTATTGACAAAATATCGCCTGGCAATATTGATACAATGTCATTTGATAAATTTATCAATCTCCAAAAATTTAACCACATTCTTAGGCATCCTTTACAGACAACCAGATCAATGGTAAGCCTGCAGAAATGTATATATTGGTTTGCAGAATTCCAGTTTTCCTATCATGCTTCATATTCTACATGGAAAACTACTGGACATCGTTTCTTGAAAACTTTTTTTCTCTACTTATGAGAAGAATATTTCGTGAAAATTTCAAGCTATGATGTTTGTTAGGTCTCCTCTTAAGAAATAAGATAGGAGCAAAGATTTTGAAACAATACAATCTAGGTACGCATTTTTGCAGTTCCACCACCAATATGAAGGTCCGCTAGTAGAACATGACAAAAATCTGTTGGCGAGACAAGGGAAATAAATTTTCCACTTTGCGGTGTTTCATGTCTCCATTCCTGTCTATTTTCCTTGAAAGAATATGAATGAACAGGGTTCTTCACAATATCAGGTGGTAACAGCTGTGATCTAGGTAAAACTTACCCAAGCGATAAAATGCATTGATCACATCAACAAATGATGGTATCCAAGTATTTGCATCCGATAAAAGAAACTGTTTACATAAATCAGCATGCTC
Organism: Bemisia tabaci; assembly: GCF_001854935.1. Taxonomy (NCBI): domain Eukaryota; kingdom Metazoa; phylum Arthropoda; class Insecta; order Hemiptera; family Aleyrodidae; genus Bemisia; species Bemisia tabaci. Next base: position 902,116 of record NW_017548003.1, read on the forward strand.
CGGAGATGTGGTCATGAGGTGGAAACAAATTTTTCCAATATTATAGGGACGGTTGCAGAAATATTTTGAAAGTTTGTTCTATAAAAATTGAAAAAAAAATGAATGAGTAAGTGATGAAAATAAAAACAGACGAATAGAAATAAATTTCATGTCTATGAAAACTGCCCTAAACAACTCCAATATTAATATACGCAAATGAATTAAACGGTGAAAGTATCCAAGAACTTAAACTAAAAATATCCAATGAACTTTCTTTGGGAATTGAATTGATCATTCTCAAGCGGACATGAAATGCCAGAAATAAAAATGCAAAAAAACAGTAAGAACCGTATTAATTGACCCATTTCAGATCTTAGATTACTTAATCATATGATTGAACAATCACATAAGTGCCTTAATAAAGGACTAATCTTTCCTCAAACATTGAATGAAGAGACAGTAGACTTGAAACAATCCTGGAATTATCGAAATCATATTTCCTTATACCTGGCACTCTTCAAGCATGCATTCGTCATGAAATGCGTTTTTAACTGAGACAGGGGTTGATGAGGGACTAGGCACATATGATCAGTTGTAGCAACAAACTATCTCGTAAAATAATCAAAGAGAATCATACCCAAAATCGAAAAGATAACATATGGGTAAACAAATATTGGTCATCTTCGTTCATATGATTGAAAGTTTCATCTGAAATGAAAAAAAACACACACACACATTGACATTTATTTAAGGCCAAAATTGATGGGGTGAGTATAATGGAGAATTTGCACACAAAAATTTTATTGCTTCATCTTAGAGTGCTGTATGAGCTGAGTTCGCAGTATTTTTCATAATTTGTATCTGACGTGGGAAACTGGAAAAAACTTGATTTAAAAGTGAGAAAATGTGCCGCTTTATGACATTATCTGGCAGCATTTTCCATTGAAACAATTTTATTTTAGCAAATTAGGTTATTTTGTCATATTGTCTCCAATAATTGTTCAATCTAGAAACCAAGGATATCCTCGTTATCAGTTTTCCTAGTAGTCTCATTTTAAAGATGAAATTTACAAAATTTCAGACACCTGCAAATTCTCAATTGGCTAAGGAACATTTAGAAGTCTGCATTCACACAAAAGAATGTTGCATGCTTTTAATTTTGCACATAAATAGGCTTCATTTTCATAAGAGTAGTTTTTTAGACTAAATAATTCAACAAAAGGAAATAAACTACAAGAATAATTTTTTAACTGGGTGCGGATGCTTTTTCGTTTTTTGTGTACCTCTGTAGTATGTTAAAACTTTGAATTTATCGTGGCTTCATTTAAAACGTTAAACCTCACTTGAGACGACTTCATGAGTTGTTATCAATTCATAAAGTGGTCACAAATGGGTATTTAACATTTCACATGCCAAAGCAAGTATCGTACTTGTGCAGAATCTTCTCTCTCATTGCAATAAATCATGGCTTAAAAATTTACATTAATTTCCATAAATCACAATTGAAAATTAAGACAGCCGCTATTTTTGAAATTTTTAAAATAAAGCTTTCTGCTGTCTCCTGTGCCCTTTCTAATCCATGTTGTGAGAAGAAACCACAAGAAAATAGGATTCTGCATCGTGTGTTGCTCCTTCATGTTTGTCTACTAAGCATATATTAGACCTTGCCAGCGTTCATTAAAATGATGTTTCATGACAGAAAAATACAAGAAGAAAATTTGATACAAAACACGAAAATTGTCTGATTTTCAGTTCTTAAGTAAGGTATATTTCCCATTAGTAATGAGTGGTATTATCACAAATCAGATCCTCAACTCATTCAGCTATTCAATTTAAGTTTGTAATGATTTTGAAAGTTGAAGAAGCTGATTTATTTTACTGACTCAAGCAAGGTGTGGTTAAATAAGTGATATTAATCTGTGAGATCAAAAGTCGGATTTTAAAACATAATCTTTGTGATAAATAACAAAGCTAATTCACATACATTGATCTTACGGATAAAATAGATTTAAAAAAGTATAATTCTGAATAATTTAGCTTTATTGTGTTGCATATTTGTGCTGATTGGTATCAATTTATTAACAAGGACAAGGTGGTAAAATAGTGCTGGGTCCACTTTATTTTGCGAAGAAAGCAAGGCCAAAAAAATTCAATCAGTGTCAAAATTTAAGCACTAATGAGGTCAGTCTTTGCATTAAGACTCATTAGAAGCCAAGTTTTTTATTCAAACTGAAAAGTTTTGGCCTCGCTTTCCTCGGAAAATAGTGTGGACCCAGCAGTATTTTATCACCATGTTACTTTCAGTTCCAGCCACATTTTCAGTGTTTTTTTTTTCTTTTGGTGTTTTTTTTCTTGTTCATCAAAAAGAGGAGTGCTTAAAATTTGAGTTAAAAACTTATCAAAAGTGGGAGCACTCAAAAACCGTCTTCTTGCAAATTTTTAAAACGATTTAGGAATCAATTAAATTAATACCTTCGCAAATAATTCCAGAGCCTCCAGAATAAAAAACGGTGTGCCCGTAGTTCTTGAATTCCAAATTAACATCATTGGAATCAGAGCCACTTGATCTGACATGAAGTGTCCCATCGCAAAAATCTCGCAGGACGCTGTCACTACTATCACTACCTGGCATCAAAAACAAAGCAGACTAAAACAGAAGTTTGACAAAATGAAGACTTTTTCTGGGATCAATGAATAAAGTTTTTTATTGAGGACCGCGAGAAAAGACAATCCATTTAAATATTAAAACCAATTGCATTTAAGCTCTAGTGAGAAAGGCTCTATAGAAGGGCATAGTTTGATTTGCATTGGGTAAATAAGGTACCTATTTTAATAAGGTTTTNTGAGCCATTAGAGAGGATATAGTTGTTCTAAAAACTATTTTGATTATTTTGGACCCTGAAAAAGGCAAATTTAAACTTTAAATTGCTTTCCCTTAAAGCTAGATTTTCAAACTGCAAACTTCGGCCGGCCTTAACTCGGATTCAGTTTGACATTTTTCAAGTTTTTTCTATACCACAGCATCGAATATATATACTTTATCTTATGATGGTATTTTGCACACAAATACAATACAAACTGAATAGTGAGTTAAATCTCCTTTTCACAATTGAGTAAAGAACAGTATTGAAAGAGATATTGCCAGGCAAAACTCGTCTCTCAAAATTAAGATATCGTTGAGGCAACATTACTTGGGAGAGAAGAGAGAATATTTATAAGAGATATTTGTGCAGTATTCTCTGACAATATTGTTCTCAATAAAGTTAGACTACATCACCAAGGCATGTTGATTATTGACAAAATATCGCCTGGCAATATTGATACAATGTCATTTGATAAATTTATCAATCTCCAAAAATTTAACCACATTCTTAGGCATCCTTTACAGACAACCAGATCAATGGTAAGCCTGCAGAAATGTATATATTGGTTTGCAGAATTCCAGTTTTCCTATCATGCTTCATATTCTACATGGAAAACTACTGGACATCGTTTCTTGAAAACTTTTTTTCTCTACTTATGAGAAGAATATTTCGTGAAAATTTCAAGCTATGATGTTTGTTAGGTCTCCTCTTAAGAAATAAGATAGGAGCAAAGATTTTGAAACAATACAATCTAGGTACGCATTTTTGCAGTTCCACCACCAATATGAAGGTCCGCTAGTAGAACATGACAAAAATCTGTTGGCGAGACAAGGGAAATAAATTTTCCACTTTGCGGTGTTTCATGTCTCCATTCCTGTCTATTTTCCTTGAAAGAATATGAATGAACAGGGTTCTTCACAATATCAGGTGGTAACAGCTGTGATCTAGGTAAAACTTACCCAAGCGATAAAAAGCACTGATCACATCAACAAATGATGGTATCCAAGTATTTGCATCCGATAAAAGAAACTGTTTACATAAATCAGCATGCTCCGGAGATGTGGTCATGAGGTGGAAACAAATTTTTCCAATATTATAGGGACGGTTGCAGAAATATTTTGAAAGTTTGTTCTATAAAAATTGAAAAAAAAATGAATGAGTAAGTGATGAAAATAAAAACAGACGAATAGAAATAAATTTCATGTCTATGAGAACTGCCCTAAAAAACTCCAATATTAATATACGCAAATGAATTAAACGGTGAAAGTATCCAAGAACTTAAACTAAAAATATCCAATGAACTTTTGTTGGGAATTGAATTGGTCATTCTCAAGCGGACGTTAAATGCCAGAAATAAAAATGCAAGAAAAACAGTAAGAACTGTATTAATTGACCCATTTCAGATCTTAGATTACTTAATCATATGATTGAACAATCACATAAGGGCCTTCATAAAGGACTAATCTTTCCTCAAACATTGAGTGAAGAGACAATAGACTTGAAACAAGCCTGGAATTATCGAAATCATATTTCCTTATACCTGGCACTCTTCAAATATGCATTTGTCGTGAAATGCGATTTTATATTGGGCAGGGGTTGATGAGGGACTAGGCATAAATGATCAGTTGTAGCGACAAACTATCTCGTAAAATAATCAAAGAGAATCATACCCAAAATCGAAACGATAACATATGGGTAAACAAATATTGGTCATCTTCGTTCATATGATTAAAAGTTTCATCTGAAATTAAAAAAAACATGCACATATTGACATTTATTTCGGGCCAAAATTGATGGGGTAAGTATGATGGAGAATTTGCACACAAAAATTTTATTGCTTCATCTGAGAGTGCTGTATGAGCTGAGTTTGCAGTATTTTTCATAATTTTTATCTGACATGGGAAACTGGAAAAAACTTGATTTAAAAGTGAGAAAATGTGCCGCCTTATGATATTATCTGGCAGCATTTTCCATTTAAACAATTTTATTTTAGCAAATTAGGTTATTTTGTCATATCGTCTCCAATAATCGTTCAATTTAGAAACCAAGGATATCCTCGTCATCAGTTTTTCTAGTAGTCTCATTTTAAAGATGAAATTTACAAAATTTCAGATACCTGCAAATTCTCCATTGGCTAGGGAACATTTAGAAGTCTGCATCCACACAAAAGAATGTTGCATGCTTTCAATTTTGCACATAAATAGGCTTCATATTCATAAGAGTAGTTTTTTAGACTAAATAATTCAACAAAAGGAAATAAACTGCCTACAAGAATAATTTTCTCACTGGGTGCAGTGCTTTTTCGTTTTTTGTGTACCTATGTAGTATGATAAAACTTTGAATTTATCGTGGCTTCAAAATTTAAAACGTTAAACCTCACTTGAGACGACTTTATGAGTTGTTATCAATTCATAAAGTGGTCACAAATGGGTATTTAACATTTAACATTCCAAAGCAAGTATCGTACTTGTGCAGAATCTTTTTTCTCATTACAATAAATCATGGCTTTCTTTAAATTAAAAAGTTACATTCATTTCCAAGAATCAAAATTTAAAATTAAGACAGCCACTATCTTTGAAATTTTTAAATTAAAGCTTTGTGCTATCTCCTGTACCCTTTCTAATCCATGTTGTGAGAAGAAACCACAAGAAAATAGGATTCTGCATCGTTTGTCGCTCCTTCATGTTTGAAGCCATTTACCAGTATATACTGAGCTTATATTGGACCTTGTCAGAGTTCCTTAAAATGATGTTTCATGACAGAAAAATACAAGAAGAAAATTTGATACAAAACACGAAAATTGTCTGACTTTCAGTTCTTAAGTAGGTATATTTCCCATTAGTAATGAGTGGTATTATCACAAATCAGATCCTCAACTCATTCAGCTATTCAATTTAAGTTTGTAATGATTTTGAAAGTTGAAGAAGCTGATTAATTTTACTGACTCAAGCAAGGTGTGGTTAAATAAGTGATATTAATCTGTGAGATTAAAAGTCGGATTTTAAAACGTAATATTCGTGATAAATAACAAAGCTAATGCACATACATTGATCTTACGGATAAAATAGATTTAAAAAAGTATAATTTTGAATAATTTAGCTTCATTGTGTTGCATATTTGTACTGATTGGTATCAATTTATTAACAAGGACAAGGTGGTAAAATAGTGCTGGGTCCACTTTATTCTGCGAAGAAAGCAAGGCCAAAAAATTTCAATCAGTGTCAAAATTTAAGCACTAATGAGGTCAGTCTTTGCACTAAGACTCATTAGAAACCAAGTTTTTTATTCAGATTGAAAATTTTTGGCCTTGCTTTCCTCGGAAAATATGTAGTGTGGACCCAGCAGTATTTTATCACCATGTTACTTTCAATTCCAGCCACATTTTCAGTGTTTTTTTTTCTTTTGGTGTTTTTTTTCTTGTTTACCAAAAAGAGGAGTGCTTAAAATTTGAGTTAAAAACTTATCAAAAGTGGGAGCACTCAAAAACCATCTTCTTGCAAATTTTTAAAACAACTTAGGAATCAATTATATCAATACCTTCGCAAAGAATTCCAGAGCCTCCAGAATAAAAAACTGTGTGCCCGTAGTTCTTGAATTCCAAATTAACATCATTGGAATCAGAGCCACTTGATCTGACATGAAGTGTTCCATCGCAAAAATCTCGCAGGACGCTGTCACTACTATCACTACCTGGCATCAAAAACAAAGCAGACTAAAACAGTAGTTTGACAAAATAAAGACTTTTTCTAGGATCAATGAATAAAGTTTTTTATTGAGGGCCGCGAGAAAAGACAATCCGTTTAAATATTAAAACCAATTGCATTTACAGCTCTAGAGATAAAATATAGAAGGGCATGGTTTGATTTGCATTGGGTAAATGAGGTACCTATTTTAATAGGTTTTTTTTTTTTTTTTTTNTTTTTTTTTTTTTTTTTTTTTTTTTTTTTTTTTTTTTTTTTTTTTTTTTTTTTTTGGAGAAAGAGAGTGAAAATACAATGAGTATTAGTATAAGTAAGTGAGTTGAAGTCAAGCTTTCAGTGATGGTATTTCAATGAGATATTTCATTATTAAGTCCGTGAATCCTCAAAAAGATCTGTAGAAGCATCATGTTTTTTGGAGTTACCTACTGGTCTTAGAAGCCACATGAAAGTTTAAAATGAAAGATAATTGGCATTGAAAAATAAAAAGAACATTCTCTCTCTGCAAGACATTCTACACTGCAGGAGAGGGCAGATATTACTGTACTCCGGCAATTGTGATGAAATTACACATGGTAAAATGAACTTAGGAATCCCTCATAACCATTCTGGTGGCCAGGCAAAATAAATTGATTTCCAGCCATATGGAGGGATGATGAAGCCGTTGATGGGTGGTCATGGTCAATAAAACATTCTCCAAAATCTACATGCTTTATTGGCACGGAACAAAAAAAATAAGACTCTTATACTTACCCTCGCTCTGCTCGAGCTCCTGTGATAGTTTTTGTATTTCTTCCAAGCATTTTTGACGCCTGGCCCTGTCAGCTAGGATGGACTCGACAGTTATAGTTTCCAAGGTGCTCTGTAACAGTAACGGTAGACATTAGGCACATAAAGTCTCACTAATGGACATTGCTGAAAGAATGTGCAAATACTTCCTCTTGTATGAACAGGATAATACCTGACAACCACTTAAGAATCTTTAGCCAGACCAAATCTAGAACAAGTATATATAGTGTCATCTTAACTCGCCCATGGCTCTCAACATTCGAACTTACATTTGAACTCACAGGGGCAGAAATAGTATGGTGGTATATTTGGTAAATTATTCCTTGAAGATAAATTAATGCAGCAAAGTAAGTGATGTTCTTCCTTAAAACAGAAGAACTACAATAGTCATAGGAATCAGATTTTAGGTGCAAGTAAGTAAACGTCCTATAGAATGGTCAGCTTTTTTCTAACTACCCTTCCCAAAGATTAGCAGACTCTGCAATTGAATTAGCATTTCCAGAATGAGGAGTGTTACTTACCTAGATCTTAGTATAAGATATTGTTCTCTGTTAAACATTGGTTGGTACTTTAAGTAATGATACAAAAAAGGAATATTTATCTTGACACATCTCTATTTGAATTCTTCCCTTAACGGGGACATGTCTAGAACGATTATTGTCTGATGGAGTTCGTACCGATTAGGATTTGCGCACTTGTACCAGCAGCAAGAGATCCACTATCTTGCTCCTTCCATTAACTTTACATGAAGGTAAAAGTGACGTCAGACAATCTTCTGTCACAGTCTAAGAGTGCGTAAACTTATTTGACATGAACTCAACCTACGTCTATTCCATTGACGTATAATAGGTACAATCTAGACCACGCATTAGGATTCAGCGAGACGATAAGCAACCCGGATTGTCTCAGCACATATAGCAATCCAATATGTACCGAGACAATGGTAATGCCAGTCTTGCCTGTGCCGTTGTCTGGTACGCTTCGTATATCCGGCTGTATCAACTAAGCTGATGGGACGTCTAAAGTCGGGCCCAGTGCGCAGTCTAGATTGTGTTATAAGTCAATGGTCTATTCTATTGAAAAACAGGGCACCAGTTTAAGGATGACATCAAGAAATCAGAACCCATTCTAGAACTTATGTACAGGCAAGTGTGATAAATTGATAATGCTACCATAAAAGTAAAAAATCTGTTGCGCTTAAAATTGATCAGTTTTTTAACCAAATGGGTGATTTTAGTTCAGCATTTGTGAGAGGTGTATCATGGATCAAGGTGTGTTCTTCAGGGACAAATAAATCATTTACCGACTACGTGAAAGCGATTAGTCGACTTACCTTCTTTTTGCTCATTATGAACGAAATCCAGTTACAGAATGCTTCATAAAATAAAATATCAATGAATAGCAGTATGTACTTTGCACGTTGCTTTTTGAATTTCACGCATTTCACGCCTGCAACTTGTTTGTTTATCACCTGGTTCAATGTCCGTTCCGCTCCGTTCCCTTTTGGTTCACTCCTAGTCCTACTGGTGGAATCTACAGGAAGTGGAAGGCCGACCGGAAACCAGAAACAGCCAACTAGAAATACCGGATCACCGGAAACCGAAATACGGAATCTGCGAACGGATGTGAGTGCGCCCGGAAATGAGGTGGAATTTCACATTATTATCCGAATGCAACTGCAGTCCAGCGCCATAAACTTGTATCATGGTATTAAACGTTTATGGAATTACCTTAAGCGTCATAGTAGCGTCTTGCCATAAGTTTTTATCGGATATTTTTTTAATTTTTTATTTTGATGACAGAAACTCCCTCCCCCCTCCCTGTAAATGCCTCAAGAGAGGCTAGAATTGCTACGAAGACCATATTAAATTCGTATTCGTTCGGTTAAATTACGCATGCGACTATTATATTCTGGAGAATCTTTGTCAATTTTGCGACTTGAAAGCAATTNGGGGGGCGTCTCTCTCATAGAGAAAAAAAGGAGGTGTTTGCATTTTGAGGATTGTGTACCCTGTGACGTAGGTCGGTACAACCTGGTCACCCTGGTAAAAATTGGCAGTAGAATCTGTGTTCCAAAATACCATAGACCTACAGCCGACTGTAAGATTTCTCATAGCTTCTATAGCCGGCAACACAATTTCTTATAGCCTTTTATAGCCGATAGCGATTAAGCATTAGCCAGACGATAAAGTTTATGCTAAACGTTATACGGATACTAGGACTACCGTAGTGTATGCTATCCGTTACTAATTACGGATGCTAGGACTCAGTGAGTTTTTGGACTACCGCTCTCTTTTTGGCCCGTTGTATCATGATTTATTTTGCGAGGGAAGCTCCGTACTTTTGAAGGATGCCTGCTATTCCTAATATGTTGGAGCGCCTTCAATTTCGTACGATACTGTGCAATACCTCTGGTGAGAAATAGTTGATTCAAGCTGCTACGCTGCGGCGCAGCGCGGCGGGCGGGCAGCCAGCGCGAAACGCGCATTGGTGCCTACAAACCTAACAGGGATACTTCACGCATTGCGCAGTGCGTGAAGTATCCCTGTTAGGTTTGTAGGCGCCAGTGCGCCGCCGCTCCGCTTTGTGCTTGGCTCTAATATTTAATCTCGTGGAGTCAGCGTTGTTCAACTCCTGACGTTGAAATGTTTGCACACTCTGTATGGATTATTCTCATTTTAATTGATGAAAACAAATATGTAGTAAAGGAAAATATAATGTGCGTTTTGTAAATATTATGGTGATTCCGTACAAACTTGCGGATTTACAAAGCACACGAATTTCTACACAATTTCTTATTGCCTTTTTTAGCCGATGGCGAAAAAGCAACAGCCAGGCGATAAAGTGTAAAGCCCGGCGACAGGAACTATAGCCCGGCTGTTTAATTTTTTATAGCTTCGTGTAGCCCGGCCGTATAATTTTCCCCACTTTCTACAGCCAACTACATGATTTTCTATCGCCTTCTTCAGTCGGCTATAAGAGCTCCTATGGTATTTTGGAACGCAGCTCCTATCGCCAGTTTTTACCAGGGCAGCTAAATCCGGAATTCGAAATATGAAAAACGGACCATAATGTCCGATTTTTTTGCTTAAATCAACTCATGATGTAATTTAAAGCACATTATGTTGTACGCATTTTTTCCATAAACTACACCATTTCCAAGAAAATCGATGATAAAAATTGCCGTACCGACCTACGCCATCAAAAAAATTCCAAGACGCCCGAAATGCAAACACCTTCTTTTTTCCTCTATGATTCTCTCTTATTCCTTGAGCAGTCGTGGCATCAGGGGAGTGATACCACTGATCGGCCTCTTGGGAACCCGTGTTGCTTACACCGGAGACTGAGGGCAATCCAAAAGTGATGAAAATTCATTGCTCCAAGCAACGCAACGCTTGGTGAACTATTCTTGCTTCCATCCTCGAAAAATCGCGACATCTAAGAGTGATATCGGTGGCAAGTCATTTTTCCTCAAACATTTTTTCCTGCTGCAATTTTTCCTCATACTTTTTCCCTACTCGTTTTTTGTCCCATCACAGTTAGTCCTACGAGTGAGATGTCCTAATGGCTTTTTTCCAAGGGGCATTTGTCCTAAATTCAATTTTAAAACTAGGGGATCGAGAAAGTAAAAATACATACATACATACATACATATATATACACACATGAATTTGAATGGCATATATTTTCGTGATCTACGACCCGTGATCGGTGCTCTTCACAAGGTCTCGGGTCTGGGTCCGACATCATGGGAGAATGCAATAGTGTATTTTCTTCGGAAAATACACTAAAAAACAACATGGGTACCTCACAAGTTAAAGTTGTGGCCGCATGCCCGTAAGTAGTGGAGCTTCATCCTCCTCCTTATATTGAGGACATAGAAGGCTCAGCTTGTGATGTCTCCTGTTCACGCGCTTAAATTCGGCTCGCTAAGAAAACTTTACTCTTTCTGAAAAATTTCCCTCTACTCTACTCATGGGTGATTTCACGATAACAGGAATAGTTAAAATGTGAAATACCTTAGAAATAAAAGTGCACCGCAATTTTAACAGGATTTCATTACCTCATTTTAAAGGTATTAAACTTCCTTTTTCCAGCTTTGGCACGCTCTATTTTGATTCAGTGCAAAGTTAAAGTGATTGATAAACAAGCCATTGAATCAGGTATCAGCGCTTCCCGCGGGACTACTGGAGGTCCACGCAAACATGGCGGCCCTGCCAAATTGTGTCGGTTACGTAACAGACACAGCGTAACCGACACTCAAACATGTGAGATTAAAGATGATACAAAAGATGAAACTTGGCAATTCTTGAGTTATGAGGTGGAATTAATGCTGCCTTAAAAGTTTTCTAAACTTTGGAGACTTCCTTTTCGTTTAATACTATTAAATTGAGGTTTTTGCGTAGTGAGGAATTAGTGCTACACACGTAAAAATCACTGGTTTTCATGATAATTAAAGTTTTCATTGTAAAAAAAACTGACTTATCAGTGATGGTTTTGTCAAGAAGACTTCAGCGAACAATTTGATGGCAGTTTTGAAACTCCTGACTCCATCTGGCGAGATAAACACTGCACTTAATACAACTGCAAAAATTTGTTGCCAAATGTGGCGACACCTCTTTCTTATGACTTTTTTCGCTCAATAATAAACATTTCAGTTCAAACTGGCAATTTTCTTGAACACTAGAGTCTCTTTTCAGCAAATATTGCCAAAGAAGTTCATGATCAGTACTGATTTGTTACCGCAAATTGCTCTTTTGCTTCAAAATCGGGGTTGGCGACGCGTAACCGACCGGACATTTTCGGCCTTTAAAGTCTCATATTACTAAATATAATAATAATTCATCATATTTTTTAGCATGGATAGGTTCAGGGACATCATTCCTATTGATTAATTAATTTGGTTTTCAATCGTTTTGCCCTATGTCGTTCGTAACCCACGGCGACACGACTATTCCTATTATCGTGAAATCACCCTCATGTTTACGTTTCCATTATTATTGGATTATTAGGACAAACACCCTTAGAAAAAAAGCCCGTGGGACTTACTGTAATGGGACAAAAAACGAGTAGGAAAAAAGCATTAGGAAAACCTGATGTAGGAAAAAAAATTAGGAAAAATGACCTAGCACCGTGATATCTTTAGTCGGCCACCCGGGAGCTGGTGTTGCCTACACTGGAAACTGAAGGCAAACCAACGGTGATTTACCGTGGTTACTGCTCCTTGCAACTCGTGCTGAGTTATTCTCGGTTTCTTCCTTGAGCAATCGTGGCATCTGAGGGTGATCGGCACCGCTACTCGGCCCTGTGGGAGCACGTGTTACCTATACACTTGAAACTGGGCATGAACTGACAATGAGCTGAAGTCAGGTCCACAACATTTTTCGGATGCTCAAAACATTCCCTAATAATTCTCGATTTTTCAGGTTGCTAGACGCCCTGGTAATGCTCGTATTTTTCGAGGAAAAAGTACGTCCTACGGTTGAAGATTTTTAAAAATAAGTCAGGAGGACCCCCAAAATCTGTACCCCCCGGATCTCTCCACCCGGTGTAGACCCGACCCCTTTAGAAGTGCACTTTTCCGAGCCTTTTTGCACCAGTCCGGCCCTAATTACCTCATCAACCATTAAAAAGCTGAGGGATGGATGGATTGAAAGCATTTTTTATTTTCGGGTCGGCTCCAATTGTTTCTCTTCAAATTGATTGGTTGAAATTTTCGAGCCCGTGGCATCGTCATGGAATCGACTAGATCCAACTTTTAGCGTGGACCTAGTGATACAATATACCTACCTTTAAAACAGTGCATGTAATGGTATATTTGGATGTATTTCTGTTAAACAGAACTAAGCGCCAGGTTGAGTTCCTTTTGAGAATTTTAGAATCCAGAATAGCGCGTTCTGTCAAAACGGAACTAAGCGCCATGGAAAAGCATTGCGAGTGTAGGACGGAACGAGCATCGCGTTCGGCAACACCCGCCAATCCCATAGAGAAAAAAAGGTGTTTGCATGTCGGGCATCTTGGAATTTTTTGATGACTTGATGACGTAGGTGGGTACAGCGACGTTTAGCTAAATATGAAAAACGGACCATAATGTCCGATTTTTTTACTTAAATCAACTCATTATATAATTTCAAGCACTTTTTATAGAATGACTCTTTTTCTTAAATTACACTATTTCTAAGAAAATCGACAGGATAAAAACGTCGCCTGTACCCACCTACGTCATCAAGTCATCAAAAAATTCCAAGATGTCCGAAATGCAAACACCTCCTTTTTTTCTCTATGCGCCAATCCAAGCCCCCCTCTCCCTTCCTCCCCCGATGACGCTTAGTTCCGTCTGATAGAAATACGTCCATTTAAGTTTGACCAAAATCAGTTTAACCACATTAGACATGGTTTGATTTTTTTAACAGAAAACTGAGCAACATTGTAAAATAACCTTTCGTGATCTCAGGGACTGTACAGAAGTTTACAGAATAGGCATGTTTTTGTTTTATTTTCTGTTAAAAAAAAATAAAGAAAATAAATACAAAATAAAAATGCAGTTGACTGTCATTAGTGTCATTGAATGGCTCTCTGCAACTCCTGTCCCAGATAAGACCAGAGTGAAAATAAAGACATGATTACCGGTTGAGAGTGAATTTTAATTTCGTTAACAGTGAGGAAAATGTAACAAGACGATGTGAATAAACTTTTTCTGGTATAATTTCAGACGACTTAGGCTAAATGGAGGCTTTGAGTATTATCGCACGGCATGGGAGGAGGGCTTCTGCGAGGAAGAAGATCAGTAGTAGAAGGCTGGGCCAGACTCGTATGGGAATCCGGTTCCGATGTATTTGCCGGGGAAGTACTTGCCATCGTCGTAGGGGAGCACGACTGGAGCGGCTCGCACGGCAACAGCCGGTGC
>NW_017548003.1:916373-928946 GCF_001854935.1 Bemisia tabaci
GGGGGGGGGGGGGGTGAAAAGTCAGATTAATAATTGGATTGCATTTTGCAAAAAGGAACCACTAGCATTGCAATGATGCTAAGATTGTGCAACTTCATCCTTTGCAATAAAATTGCGGAATTTGTGAAAAACTATGAATTTTATATGGTAATTTTTTTCTTAAATTTACAGTTTTTAGCGAGTAAAATAGAAACTATTAAGGGATGATCGGGTTTTTCCTCCAAGACAAAAGAAGTTGCACAATCTTAGCAACATTGCAATGCTAGTGGTTCCTTTTTGCAAAATGCAATCCAATTGGGAAAATGAATTATTTCATATATCACTGAAAAAAAGTAATTAAAATCATGTTTTTAAAAAAATTAAGAGAGACTTCTCTACTATTGAATAAATTGTTATTATTTATTTCTTTTTTTTAAAAAAAAATATTAGTTTTCATTTTGGGAGAAAACTGTTTCTTCAGTAATTTTTTTTTTAAATTCAAATGAGTTTTTTTTTTTAAAAAAAAAAAAAAAAAAATCAGAGAAATGTAACTTTGTCGTCGATGACAAATGAGAGGCTTGGAGGACAAGGCGCACGAGTACAGTTTTTGAAAAATTGAGATAACAATGATTTCAAGTAAAACTAGTCTTCGTATTCTGTGAAAAATTCGCTCCCAAATGCCAATTTTTAAGCATCAAAAAGTCAGTTTGAGCTTTCGTCCCACCACAAGGATCCATGTAATTTCGAAACTTCAATCACGTTTTGCTCGAAATAGCAAAAACTGCACTCATGCACCTTGTCTTCCAAGCCCCTCAAATGGAATTTCCTTTGAATTAAATTAGAACTCATTTGATTTAGAATACATTTCTTCCACCCAAAAAAATTTGGCTGCAGATAAAAAAATATCACTTTAGAAAAACTTTTTTTGTGTCAAAGAAGTAAGAACACGATGTTTCTGGAACATGCACTGGAATAAAATTATCCTCGATCTAAAGTCCAGACTCTTAGAAAAATTGGCAAGGAAAAATACTCTTAATTTAATCAGATTTTTGCTTGCATTGAGGGCCAAGCTTCTTAATTTAAGCGGATTTCCTGTTGCTTTAGACAAAAATCTGATTGAATCAAGAGTATTTTTCCTTGTCAAATTATTTAAGAGTCTAGACTCAGGATCCAAGATACTTTTTTTCACTGTGGAGCGTGAGCGTTGAATATGGATGTTTTCTGGCCTACCTCGAATATTGAAGGCGGAATAGCAATGCGCGTATTCTTCCTCCGTCGTATCAAATCTGCCTCTACTCAGCAGTACTTGTCGAAGGATAAGCTCTTTTTTGAAAACTAAGGTAACTACTGAGCTCAACACAAAAGTTGGCAAAAGTTCAAGTTTTGAATTAATAGTCGAAATCATGAGGGCAGTAAAAAATGTATTGATGGAAGTATTTTATAATAGATTTTTACCGAAAAAATGAGGTTTCAAAATACTAACGGTCTCACATTATTGTTGAAATGCAATGGTCAAAGGCTCCGTTCATTACGAATATGCCTGAACATTCCGAATCAGCGGGCCGATTATTGAAACTGATAGACAAAGAAGACATAGGGACCATGGAGCGATCCTATTGGTTGAATGGTTGGTTCCTATAGACTAAGGAAGAAAATGATGGACTAACTGTCGGGTCTTTGGTGCGTAGCCGTTAGTTAGTCCATTACCTACCTCCTATGTCCATTGCCACCACCCTCGTCGATAGGATCCCTCCAAATTCCTTTTGTCGTCTTCGTCTATAGCTTTGTCTCTCAGTTTCAATAATCGGCCCGTGGAGGCGGATTCAGCAATTTGGCATCGGCAAGTGGCAACACCGGATTTCCTCCATTTAAACCGATGCCAAATAATCGATTCTTGTCAGAGTACCTGCCCCCCCCAGAAAAATCGATACATTTCCAAAGGTTTAAGTGGAGGAAATCCGATGTTGCCAAATTGATGGATCCGCCAATGGACAGAACTGTACAATGCACGCTGTATTAATTTTATTTCACGCACTTACCGGCAACGGAGGCGAAGATCTGTCTCTTTTGGGCGGTGTGCTCAGCCTCCTCGGCGAAGACGGCAACGAAAGCAAGAGCAAAGAGGAACTAGAAATAAAAAAGATGCGAAGTTTTACCAAAAGCGAAATAAATTTATTTGTTGGCATTGGGTTAGCTGTCGCGGGTACAGAGCTGTGTTCTGACTGTCGAATCTCAGAGGTTAGCAAAGTAAAATGACTATTTCAAAATCCAAAGTTATACATTCCTAATATAAACGAAGAAATCTTCTCCTAAAAAAAAAATCGGCGATGACGTCATCCATAATGATATCCCAATGGTCATACGACGAAGAAATCACGATGTACAAATTATGCTATTCCCTGCTATTCTGAATTACGTGGCAAATAATGCGCGATTAGACGAAAAAAAACAAAACCAAAAAACCGTGATTGATATTTTTTTAATAAGGGTCTAACTCCGCAGCTCTTCTTAAAATTCAAGAGCAGACAAACAAATCCCCTATTGCTTAAACCAAACTGCTAGAAATTGAAAATTAAACCAAAATTGATTAAAGAATTATGAGATTCTTTCGACTGCTTTTCCCACGATCCGATTTGCTGTCCGTTTTATCATAGTGATAAATCGCTGCCGCCGACGTTTTTTAGTATTCTTGATCAATTTTAAAAAAATGGGCTTTGGAAACACTTCGCCTCGATTTTCTCGCTTCACAGTGCGATTTCTCTTCTTTTTTTAAACGTACAGACTTTTTCAAATCATAAGCCAAAACTTTGAAACGAATAAAATGAGAAAAAAAACTTACGAAAATTCTGACAGGGCTCATTTTGAGGGTGGTTATGGGTGTGTTCGTGAGTTGAGAAAAGTATTTTGATCGTCGAGAACTTAGAAACTGATGATATATTGAGTGTCGGAGCGAGTTTTTATACCGGCCTCCTGATTAGGTCAATTAATGGAGCTTTGGTGGGGAAAGCTCATAACGTTCATTGAGCAAATTTATGGGGCTACGGGCGAGGAACCTCTGTGGGAAAAACAAAAATAAGAGAAATCGTATCACCTTCTGGTGTAAACATAATGAAACAACAGTGGAGTTCGAGAAAAAGAGCAAGGGAAAACTTTCACACCTGAGTGGATATTAAGATCTCTTAATTGAGTTTTGGCTTTGGGGTCACTATTAATAATTATTTCTAGCTATATGGATACGTTTGATTGCGATAAATGTTCAACAAGCCGATTATTTTACTTTTAGGCACGTTCCCCATTTCTAGGTCTTTCTTTATACGGCGAGCTGACATCGTTATGGCTGAATAGAAAGAAGAATTTCATCTACAAGGACCTTAATTTGTAACTCTGAGAACGCATAACAATCCGTAAGTCCATCTACAACATGATTTAAAATCAGAGATTTAACGTAAATGCAAGGATCTTAAAAAGTACTGCTAACCATTCATTTTTTATCAGATATTTTCATCTTAATTCATTTCCGATTTTACGTCTTTTAAGGAAAGAACAATACAAATCAGTACAAAGCGAAAAACAAAGACACAAAATGAACTTTAATGAGTTTCAGTGCAAGACTGAGGTGCGAGAGTGTCCAGCATAGGCAGATGCATCGGAACTGAAGTTTCCAAGGATTTTACATTTTTATGGAGAATAGCGTTTTTAACTGAAGATATAGCATTCGACCCAAAAACTCTTCATTTTCCCTCTCGAGAAATTCATCAGGTTTGATCAACGACTATTAATAATTACACCTCTATATTCTTCAGATAAAATAATTATGACGCTGCCGTCAAAATCAGTCCGTGGGCTACACATTGGGATAATTTGAGCGACTCGAAGCAAGTTATTCATTAAAGCTACTTTATTCTAATTTAGTCTAAAATTGTCTAAGATTTAAAACAAAAAATTCAAAAAGGATTTGAAAGGGGGTTCCTCTGAATTCGATCCATTCTTCGACGTCTACTGAATACTGCCTCGTTGACTTTACATCCTGAGACCCCTTTCATTCTGCCTTAGCCGCCTTCAAATGTTTTTAAATTTCTCCTGATAAAATACCTATTTATTCATGAATATAGTTATGAATATTTCTCCTTCAATATTGCTTAAATATTGAGCTGAATCGTAAGTACAATTCTCTGAGAAATTCTTAAATTTCCTAGAACATTCATATTTTATCAGAAGAAATTTGGTGACCTCCGAATTTTCGGATGCGCTGCCATATATGTATCTCTCCCTTGCTAGCCGATTATTGAAATTTTGACTTTGCCATTATAGGTCTCTAAGAGGAGACACTAAAGCCGAAGTCCATGCTATGAAATTGGCTGTTCCATTACGTGCACTTTTTTTTTGCCCCCTATCAAGATGAAATTGGTGATTTTTTCATGAAGCACCACCAGAGGATCCGATAATCCTTCAACACATCGCACTGAAAAAAAGTTCTGTTGTCACAAACCAGAATTTCTGGTTGTATTTCGCAACCAGATTTTCCGGTTGATTCATCCAGAATTACAGTTGACTCAACCAGACGTCTGGTTGACTCTACCAAATTCTGGTTGAGTCAACTGTAATTCTGGTTAAATCAACCGGAAAATCTGGTTGCGAAATACAACCAAAATTTTTGGTTTGTGACAACAGAACTTTTTTTCAGTGCGGGATGAAGGTTGCTAACGGCCAAGACAATGAATAAAAAATCAGCCTTTAAATTCATTTTTGTTTTTGAAATTGTTCGTATAGAGTGATGAAAAAATTTTGAGACTGTATTTTTTTTGGGATGATTTTAATTCGCGAAATTTAACAAAACAAAAATAACACTTAATTATACATTCATTGTTGCTGTCCGGGATTTGAGACCCAAGTTCGGATGAGACTTGTTTTCATTAGAGGTAACAAGAGTTTTTCCTGGGCATTTTTAGGAGAAGAGATTGTACATGGGTTCGTATTTGCCTGGGAACCATTTGCCATCATCTTGACCGTAAGCGATGGCCGGAGCAGCGGCATATGAACGAGCGATCGGCATGGCTAGTCGTTGGTGGCCCCAGGCAGCGTATGGGAAGCCTGAAAAAAAGAAGCTAAAATCATCGATCTACCCTAGAAGAAATTGTATCCTTCATCGAAAATGAACGAGGTATTGGAAAAACATTAAAAAAGAACGAATCGAATGAACGAGAACCTATGCAGGCTTTCATCTTTAAGCCCTTGGTTCCAAGCGAAATCCGTAAAAAAGACGATGGAGAATTTGAAAAGAAAGAAAATTGTTGCATAACGATATTTGGGGGTTTTTTTACAGAGAGAAAAAACATTGCATTTTACCAAAAGTGTTGAAAATTGCGATGAGCACATCGGGTTGGTCTGAAATTCACTTAAAACTTCAGAGTCTGCTGAAAACGTTTGCGCTTTTTTGAGCTTTTCGCTTTAAAAAATATATTGCGGCAAAATACAGGAGAGTCATTCAAGTCTCACATATCCTTGCAGAGCTGAAAATGATATCACAAGCGGTATGCAACGTTTAAGAATTTTCGCCACCATTTTATTTTTTTACAGAAAAATTGTTGGTTGAATCTGTCCGAAAAGTTCACTGAATTTTATCGGTGGCCATAGAGAAAAAAAAGGAGGTGTTTGCATTTCGGGCATCTTGGAATTTTTTGATGACTTGATGACGTAGGTGGGTACAGTGTGAAGGGGACGTCCCTGTACCCAGCTGTACCCACCTACGTCATCAAGTCATCAAAATACTCCAAGATGCCCGAAATGCAAATACCTCCTTTTTTTTCTCTATGATCGGTGGCACAGACTTTAAAATTCTGTGAAATTTTCAGACAGATTCAAGCAACAATTTCTCTGTACAAAAAATAAAATCGCGGCGGAAATTTTTAAACGTCACATGGCGCTTGTGATACTTTGGCCGCAAGGTGACGATATATCGATTCATCTTCCATTCACACATATGGAAAAGGCTCGATAAACGGGATGTTCGTAACGAATACCTTAATATAATCTATTCTTTACAATAGCTTATGAGGGAGAAATATCAAAAATCGATCATTCACGTTCGCCATTGGATCTGATTATCTTTTATTGATCTATGAATTTCAACAATTAAATCACAAATCTATGATCATCTAGACTAACCCATTAGGTATATTAAGTTACTTGGACGATTCTGAAAGGCGGACAGTTTGATGTCCTATTTTAGAGTTATTATAAGCACCGACACTTACTGGGATTGTAGATTTGTCTCTTCGCAATTTCTTCCTCTGCGGGTGCAGCAAACACAGCGACGATAGCGAGAGCAAAGAAGAACTTCAGAGAAAAATATGGTAGGATTGGCACGGCGAGGATGATGAAACAAAACAAGAAATGAAATTGACAAAATAAAAATTTGTTTAGTGAATGAAAGTCGCTCAAATGTTTTTATAAAAGGAACTAGGGATTTTTGGTGGAAAGAGGGAAGCGCTGAATATGAAAACCCCAGATCTGAGAGACACACGGACTACAGGAACGCTCTGCCGTGATAGCAAAGAGAGCGCAGTAAGTGTCAAATTTTCGAAATCAAGTTTCCTTCAAAATTCGTCTGAACTCTTTCAGATGAAATCACTGATATTGCTAAAACAGCGAATTTAATCTTCATTGTATCAAAACGAGACATATGAGAAATCCGTAAGTGCTCAAAAAATGACGTAGTCTTAGACAAGACAGCAGTAAGCGACGGTACTCCTCCAGAGAGACAATGAAAACAGTGCTTTACTGCTTTCAAGTAAAGTGCCCCCCTCTCCTGTGAATTTCTGACCTGAAAATTCGTTTGTTGTGTGTCCAAAACGCAACTACAAAAGCATGCAGAAGATGGCACTTACGGCTGTCTTGCCTAACAATTACCTAGTATGAAAATGAAAAATACCCTTTTTATATAATTGAAATAAAATCAGTCGATTTTTAATCATCCAAACGATTTCTAGGAGTCTTGCGGACTTTTATCCATAAAATTTTCTGGTCAGAGGCTTCGGAGCCCGTTTTCTCAAAACTTTATTTTTACACTTACTGCTCTCTTGGCTATCACGGCAGCGCTTTTCTTCCACGAGGGGAACTTAAGACAATCCCCAAGCGCTAAGGGAGGTCCGCATGGATGTCATTGAGAACATTGTAAAAATTGGGACTCCTCAGGAGAAATCATCCGCTGTTTTTACGGCAGAATGTATTGAAAGTTTTAAAATAAAAAATTAACAAGGGCAGAAATGACGAGAAGATTTAGCAAAATTGAGTACGCGGTCTACACCCTGGTAAAAATTGGCAGTAGAATCTGTGTTTCAAAATACCATACACCAACACCTACAGCCGACTGTAAGATTTCCAATAGCTTCTATAGCCGTCAACACAATTTCTTGTAGCCTTTTATAGCCGATGGCGATTAAGCAACAGCCTGGCGATAAAGTGTATGCTAAACGTTACTAATTTCGGATGCTAGGACTTATTGTTAGTGAGTTTATGGACTACCGCTCTCTTTTTGGGCCGTAGTATTTTGCGAGGAAAGCTCCGTTCTTTTGAAGGATGCCTGGCATTCCTAGTATTTTGGAACGCCTTCAATTTCGTATGATACTGTGCAATACCTCTGGTGTGAAATAGTTGCTTCAAGCGCCGTGGCATGCGGGCAGCCAGCGCGAAACACGCATTGGCGCCTACAAACCTAACAGGGATACTTCACGCGTTGCGCAATGCGTGAAGTATTCCTGCTAGGTTTGTAGGCGCCAGTGCGCCGCCGCTCCGCTTTGTGTTAGGCTCTAATATTTAGTCTCGTGGAGTCAGCGTTTTTCAACTCATGACTTTGAAATGTTTGCACACTCTTTATGGATTATTCTCATTTTAATTGATGATAACAAATATGTAGTAAAGGAAAATATAATGTGCGTTTTGTAAATATTAAAGTGATTCCGTACAAACTTAAGGATTTACAAAGCACACGAATTTCTACACAATTTCTTATAGCCTTTTATAGCCGAATGGCGAAAAACCAACAGCCAGGCGATAAAGTGTGAAGCCCGGCGACAGGAACTATAGCCCGGCTGCATAATTTTTTATCGCTTCGTGTAACCCGGCCGTACAATTTTCCCCACTTTCTACGGCCAGCTAAATGATCTTCTGTCGCCTTCTTCAGTCGGCTATAAGAACTCCTATGGTATTTTGAAACGAAGCTCCTACCGCCAATTTTTACCAGGGCAGCGAGCCGATCGGAAACCTTAGGGGACCACCGCCACCCCTCACCACCCTTTCCGTGCTGCTTTCCAATTTCGTTCAATTTATTCTTCTGTGTTTTTTACTAAACCCTCAAGAAATAGGTATCGCGTAAAACAAACATGAAAATAAGCCTGTCTCAAAAGGGGTGCTAAGGTATGATGTGAAGCAAACGGATCACTTTGCTTAGGTGAGAATGATGCTTACTTTCACAACAAGGGCACCGAAACTTTATTTTAAATTTTAAAATTTCTTCGCCGGCAAACTGTTATTTTTCAGCGTGCCTCTTAAAAGACCAGTGGGAATGAACCAGCAGACAGGATAGAAAATCAATCAAAATAGTTCCTAATTAAAAGTTCACTGAAAACACATGGGACATATTAAAAATATTCCATTTCAAACCCGTAGTCGTAGGATGATAATAATACTGGTACAGGTGGGTGGTTTCACGATAACTGGAATAGTTTTGTCGCCGTAACCGACAACACAGTTTTCGGTCATATTTTTAGTACAAAAGACAATCACTCAAATTTTTTCGCATTAATCTTCAGGGTTACGTATCATAACGCTTTCCAATGATTCATTACTCTACTTCTCAAGTAATATTACGTAAATTCCGAAAATGTGCTGTCTGCTGTTACGCGGTAAGGAGCCAGCGTAACAGACAGCACATTTTCGGTCATTTATACATTAAATTTGAAAAGTAGAGCGATAAATCTTTGAAAAACGCTATAACGCGTAACCCTGTGTAGATTAATGCAAACAAATTCGAGTGATTATCATTAATAAAAAAGAAAAAAAAAATGATCTGTCTAATAAGGCGACAAAACTATTCCAGTTACCGTGAAATCATTAAGGTAAACTAAGGGACTCGGGAGGACGAGGCTTATATGTGCAATTTTTGCTATCTCAAAAAATACGTGTTTAAAGTTATAAAATTACATGCAGTCTTATGGCGGAAAGGTAGCTTAGGCTCACTTTTTGATGCTTTAAAATTGGATTTTAGTTTTGAATTCTTCACATAATGTACAATCAAACAGGTTCAAGTCTCATAAATATCTAATTTTTGTCAGAAACTGCACTTATGTGCTTTGTCTTCAAAGTCCCTCAACTCAAAAATCCTGCTCGCCAAATCCACTTGAATCAAATGGATAACTGACTCTAATTTCAGTAAGCTTTACGGTGAAATGATTTATTCATCAGTTTGTCTCGGCGAAATCGCAAGCATTGGAGGCGGCATGAATTCTGTCGTAAAACTTAAATCTAGTTTTTTTCTAAAAGGCACGTCTGTCTAAATGACCGAGTTGTCTTATGCGAGATGCTTGAATACACTGATTCTAACTTTATATTTCCGATTTGTTCGAAAAAAAATTAATTGATAACTTTACTATCGGACAAAAATTAGAGGCTTGCACATATACTCATTTAAAAAATGTATATAAAGTCCTGAAAGTAGAAACTCGCAAATAGCTTATGAGATGAAGGTAAAACTGAGCACTTACGAATAAGAACTTGGCGAGACTCATTTTAACAGAGTTTAGAGTTGTAACTGCTTGGCACACAAACGAAGTCTGGTCGTCGAAAACACAGCAAATAATGCTTTTGTTTACTTATATTAGACTATTTATATGTTGCAACGAAAACTGCATAGAAGAGGAAAGGATGAAAACAAATTGCAGCGAGGATTAAAAACGGGATCTCATAATTTGAAAATAATGGTGACCTTAATTGAAATTCTCTTGTTTTCCCGTCGTTAGAGATACAGGTGAAAAAAACAGCATTGCAATTTTTCCGGAAAATTCTCCAAATCTCCCATGAGCCGTAATGTGAAGTAGATAATTTCGCCAGAAAAGGACACTTATGGAAGAGGATGACCATGGAAAGCTAGAAAGCACGATTGCTAGGTGGGAGGCGCCAACGACGGAAAGGTTTTAGGTTTCTCATTAGTTTGCTTTTTCTTGTAAATGAGAGAGGCTGTATTTGCCTCATAATTTATATCTTATTTTTAGTAAAAACCTACTTTGAGTAAGCGTAAAAATCCATTTGAGCAAGGTGGTGCCCATTTGTGTGACCAAGAGTACTTCAATTTTCTTCAACTTTCGAAAAATTTCATTGTGCTATCCTATTTTAAAATTCCTATAAGAGACAAATCAACGATTTAAATTTATCTAAGACTCAGGGAATACCCGTCGTTTGAGTGGAACCTCTCATTGCGTTTAAGGTGAATCCACTCATTATTTCAATATGCGAGGCCCGGCTGAAAAGTAGCGCCTCCAAGCTCACAACTTGAGAGCAACTGAAGATTTTAGCAAAAACTAAAAATATTCTGAAAGTGGACTTAATTTCCTTTCTCACGGTTTATCGGTTTGCAATATTGAACACTTTTTGACGTTACAACCTTGCCAAACTTCCGACATGCTCTCTCAAGATGGTCGAAGGAAGATATCGCGGGTGACAATATGATGATGTGATAAATTGCTGTGTAAATTTATTTTTGCCACTCAGTGACACTATTTAAAACGCTGTAATTTTTCCTCATACTTTGCTTGTTTTTGCTTATCTCGAATTCGTCGAATTTTAGTGGGCCAGAATTTTACTCTTGGCATAACTTGCCAATCGTAATATTTTCCCTCAACATGTCGGAGAGGATAATTCGGAAATTTGGCAACGCTGCAACGTCAAAAATTGTTCAATTTTGCAAACCGATTAATCATTAGAAAGTTAATTACGTCCACTCTTATTAGAATATCATTAATTTTTGCCAAAATCTTCAGTTGTTCTCAAGTTATGAGGCGTTATTTTTCAGCCGGGCCTTGTAATTTAAAATCTTCTCGGTGATGAAACTTTTCCTTCCTCATCTCCCAGAAAACTGAATTCACAGGAAATGAATATATTTCCAAAAAGATTATAATATTTTGCGGTCTAACTATACCCAAAAGTAAAACCAAAAGTATGGTAGAAGTTGTAACATCAAAAAAAAAAAATCAGGGGAGACCCAACATTGTTACGTCAGTGACGAGCAGAAACTATGTACCTACTATGCACTGATACGGTTCTTTGATAATCTTCTCTCAATAACTCTCCCTATAAGGTGCGTGACGCTGAGTCGTTTCCCTTTTTGCCTTCACAGAAAAAATTAAATTGCTGATTTAACAACTCAATTGCTAAAAAAAAGTGACTGCAATTTTTCAATGTAGATTTTACAAAAAAAAAATGCAACTTCAACCACCCCCGAGCAGGGTGGCAAAATTTCATGAAAAATAAAATCTTGAAATTTCACGTGAAATATTTCATGAAATTTCAGAAATTTATGAAAGATATTGAAAAATACGAGTTTTTTTTATGTTTTGAAAGTTTTAAAAATCTTGATTTTCTTCTATCTTTGGGTGTTTGAGTGCGGGTTGCATACTCTGGCCCCTGAAAAATATGAAATATTTCACAGCCTCGTGAAATTTCATGAAATATTTCACTGAAATTTCCAATCTTTCATTTCTTTCTTACGTTTCATGCCACCCTGCCCCCGAGCCCCGTGGTTAAATTAGCTTACAATAGTGGTTGAAATAGCATTTTTTTTGTTGTGAAATCTACGTTGAAATATTGCAGTCACTTTTTTTTTTAGCAATTTAATTGTTAAAACAGCAATTTAATTTTTTCCGTGTTTTGTCTCTCATAATATTTGCACAAACATAGGTATTCTCGCTGAATAAAGTGGAAACTGTTGAAATTGCAGTCCTGAGTAATGTTGGACCGTAGCCTTTCAATCTGAACTATAACGCACCACAACTTACACTAAAACCTCTACCTCCTCCATCTCGGTGCATTCCGTAATATTTGCTCACATTCTATGTTTTAAAATTTTTGGGCTGCCTCCAAGCTAACTGCGCCGGTGGCGAGAGTAGACTGCTACAGTCGAAAATCGATACTCGAAAACCTAAATATTTGGGGGAAAACCCCCATTCCTTTCAGCAGTGGTGATACCACTGCGGGGAGGGAATTTATCTGGAAGAATGTGAACTCAATATTTCAAAATTCTCTCATTTTTACTCTCTTATCAGAAACTCGATAGCTCGAACTTTTTTCGTCTCCATTTAACTTCGAGTCATCGATGTTTGACTGTGCAAACCTGCTCCTGCTGCACATGATAAGAATACTGTCGTGCTAGGGAAAAACGTCCTATGAGCATTCGAGAGTTGCCAAATTTCCTACAGTAAGATGTTAATTTTTGAAGAAAGTTATGAATGAAGAAGTTGAGTTTATGAAGTTGTTTTTGAAATGTTCAGATACTTTAGATTCAATTGTGAATGAAATCCTGTAAAAAATTGGTAGAAAAATATT
>NW_017548003.1:929077-966740 GCF_001854935.1 Bemisia tabaci
ACTTCCGAAATTGATGCTGGTCGGATACCATCATCTTCATCAGGTCATTTCTAAACCCTACTTTTTGTAGGATTATATTTTGGCTCCAACGTTTGCAAGAATTCCACCTTCTATCTGTCTGGTGAATCACGATGTTGTTCCGAAAAATTATGATCGCGTCAAAACAAAATACGGAACCGCTTGATCCACCCATTTTGGTTCGACCGATCATCAACGAAAATACGCTTTTTCTTTGCTTGTTTTGCTTATCTCGAATTCGTCGAATTTTAGTGGGCCAGAATTTTACTGTGGCATAACTTGCCAATCGTAATATTTTCCCTCAACATGTCGGAGAGGATAATTCGGAAATTTGGCAACGCTGCGACGTCAAAAATTGTTCAATTTTGCAAACCGATTAATCATTAGAAAGTTAATTACGTCTACTCTTATTGGAATATCTTTAATTTTTGCCAAAATCTTCAGTTGTTCTCAAGTTATGAGGCGTTATTTTTCAACCGGGCCTTGTAATTTAAAATCTTCTCGGTGATGAAACTTTTCCTTCCTCATCTCCCAGAAAACTGAATTCGCAGGAAATGAATATATTTCCAAAAAGATTATAATATTTTGCAGTCTAACTATACCCGAAAGTAAAACCAAAAGTATGGTAGAAGTTGTATCATCAAAAAAAAATCAGGGGAGACCCAACATTGTCACGTCAGTGACGAGCAGAAACGATGTACATACCTACTATGCACTGATACGGTTCTTTGATAATCTTCTCTCAATAACTCTCCCTATAAGGTACGTGACGCTGAGTCGTTTCCCTTTTTGCCTTCACAGAAAAAATTAAATTGCTGATTTAACAACTCAATTGCTAAAAAAAAGTGACTGCGATTTTTCAATGTAGATTTTACAACAAAAAAAATGCAACTTCAACCACCCCCGAGCCCCGTGGTTAAATTAGCTTACAATAGTGGTTGAAATAGCATTTTTTTTGTTGTGAAATCTACGTTGAAATATTGCAGTAACTTTTTTTTTAGCAATTTAATTGTTAAAACAGCAATTTAATTTTTTCCGTGTTTTGTCTCTCATAATATTTGCACAAACATAGGTATTCTCGCTGAATAAAGTGGAAACTGTTGAAATTGCAGTCCTGAGTAATGTTGGACCGTAGCCTCTCAATCTGCACTATAACGCACCACAACTTACACTAAAACCTCTACCTCCTCCATCTCGGTGCATTCCGTAATATTTGCTCACATTCTATGTTTTAAAATTTTTGGGCTCCCTCCAAGCTAACTGCGCCGGTGGCGAGAGTAGACTGCTAGTCGAAAATCGAAACTCGAAAACCTAAATATTTGGGGGAAAACCCCCATTCCTTTCAGCAGTGGTGATACCACTGCGGGGAGGGAATTTATCTGGAAGAATGTGAACTCAATATTTCAAAATTCTCTCATTTTTACTCTCTTATCAGAAACTCGATAGCTCGAACTTTTTTCGTCTCCATTTAACTTCGAGTCATCGATGTTTGACTGTGCAAACCTGCTCCTGCTGCACATGATAAGAATACTGTCGTGCTAGGGAAAAACGTCCTATGAGCATTCGAGAGTTGCCAAATTTCCTACAGTAAGATGTTAATTTTTGAAGAAAGTTATGAATGAAGAAGTTGAGTTTATGAAGTTGTTTTTGAAATGTTCAGATACTTTAGATTCAATTGTGAATGAAATCCTGTAAAAAATTGGTAGAAAAATATTTACAAGTTTTCCAGGAATTGCGTGTTTCGTCGAAGGAAATTTGGCAATGCCTGAAGGCTCATACGTCGTTTTTCCTTAGCACTGCAAAATAGTGGCGGCCAATAGTGAAATAGTGGCGTGCCTTGGTGCGATTCATAGTCACCACGCCGCGATGTACATATCCATATTTGGAGACTTAAACGCAGGCGTAGAAAAGTAGTTGCTTTGTAATGGGGACATTAACTGCAGGAGCCTCACTTTGCATGAATCGTACCACGCAGTCTCCATTACCCGAAGGTGTGGATAGAATTTAAATTGGGCTTCAGATTTGTTTTTGAATGTAAATCATTATAGAATTTGGGATTTGTCTCTTTCGTGGAGCCCGTTGGTAAAGCTTTAATGGACCACTAGACAAAGTACGAATTTAAGCATTCTGATACATGTTCCTCACTTAGAATTTCACGTAAAACACGATTCTTTTATTGGAAATTACTGAAATCAACTCCTAACTAACGTTAATAACGTTTTTATTTTAAATTGTTTACGGGAAATTTGAATTGCCCAGTCCAAAATAGCGCAATACCCCACTTGAGTCCAATTGCGTGCTACAACGGTTACAGCAGGCCTCTCAATCGATCATTGTTCCTTCCCCACCCTTTATTGTTCAGAGAGTAAACAATTTGCTATAGTTAAGCTGGAGCGTCAAGGGTGAAGCTTCCAGATTTTCATACCGCGGAGATTGTCGTGGTAAAGTTTAGTATGCGATTTGACTCACGTAGACTAGTGTGTTTTTATGAGCGGGGGGTTTGAATTTACGTGTCAAGAAACATTAAATATCCTTAGTTAGGAGATCATTTCAGTAAGTTTCGTCGCGCTAATCGAATTCTACGAGAAATTTCCGGTCAGGAAACATGCAGTACTGAAAAAATGCAGAAATGCTTAACTGTGTACCTTGTCTAGAGGTTTATTGTGATGATCGAATTCAGATCTATAATTCAATGGAAAATAGGTTGGAAGCTCAAATGCTGAAGCCAACTGAAATGATTGCCGTATTTTCACTTTTCTTGACTCATCTACTACAGAAGATGAACAGGAACAGAATAATATTAAGGAATTCTTTCTTTTCGTCCATATTCAAGGTCTATTTAGATCAAATACCTAAATGTATATTTATCTTATTTATTAAGTATTCTTTAAAATTAAACAGAGTCATAAACGCGACCTTGCATTACGCATTTTTGCTTCATCCGTGTGCAATGTTTAAAAGCAATTTCAAAGGAAAAACGCCCCATAAACATTCGAATATTGCCAAATACTCCATATAAAATTATAATGATTTTTGTGCTTTAATTTTTTAGATACTTCAAATTAAATGTCGAACGAAATTTTCTAACAAATTCGAAGAAAACTTTTCACTAGTTTCTCAGGAAAACTGTGCTCTATCATAGGCAACGCCCGAGGGCTCCTATAAAGCGCTCTGCCTTGGCAGTGTTAAAACAGATGATCTCGAAAGGAACAAACCAATTTCTAGATGATCCTTCATTTGCGAGTGTTTTTATGCATTTGAGAGCTTACAAAAAACTTTATTCCCATTAGAAAACAACTGATTCAGTAATAAAAGGAGGAGTCTATTGGTCTTTCCTCTGTCAGGGGAAAAATTACCTTTTTCGGAGGAATTGAATTTGAAAAACACTTTAAGCCACCCTCAAGATTTTTTTAGTAACGTGTGCACTAAATATATCTTTGATTCTTAAAGTGTCGCAGGATTTATATTTTCTTATGCCACATCATCAAGAAACATTAATTTGATTGGAGGATTACTATTTTCTTACTATTCATCCTAAGATGGTCAATCAAAATGACAAAATTACATTAGGAGAAGCATGCACAAATATAATTCATTATACTATTTCCTTATCTTCTCCAGCATTTTCTCCCTTTCTAATCTGACTCAGATAAATCCAAGTCTTAAAACGGAGAAGTTGTACAAGTTTTGAGTCAGCACGAGCTTTATTTTTGTTAATTTAAGGCTCTTTTGGAAACGACAGTTTCCGCTCGAGATGAACTATCTTTAACAACTTTAACAATCATTTTGTAAAATTGTTTACGCTGACTTTCCTTATTTATATTTGTTTTGATTTATATAATTCAGCTCATATTATGAAAATTTTCTATTGAAAGGTATCACGCATGAAATTTTTAAGAGACGTTTGAGAGAAATATGCTTAGAGTCAAAAGTTACTTGGAAGCCTCCGATACACATGAACTTTAAACTCGAATATTAAAGCGAAAGATGGGCTAAAATTTTCAATTTTGATTACAAATTTCATTCTGAGAAAAGTTTGAAGAACCAGAATGCGAGATAAAAATGCATCAAAAATTTGATTGGACTCCTTCGTTAGCGATACCTTTAAACTGACACTCGATACTTTCAGAGGATCTTTGGTGAAAAGGTGAGAATAAAGCAAGACATGATATTACCGGAGGGAAAGTTTTAATTTTTGAAAATTGAACAAAATGGAGGTGACTATTGCAGATGCATTGTTCTTATTGGAGGTTCAGACCAAATTTCAATCGGAATTTCAGAAGTGAGGAGGAGTGAATTTGAGGGGGGGGGGCTCTGATGTTGTTGACATCACAGCTTACTTGGAGAGGGGTCCGTATTTGCCTGGGAAGTAGCTGCCATCATCGTAGGCGGCGTATGGGTAGGCGGCGTATGGGTAGGCGGCGGCGGGGACGACGGCGGGGGCAGCAGCGGCGTAGGGGTAGGCGGCGGCGGCGTAGGGGTAGGCGGCGGCGGCGTAGGGGTAGGCGGCGTAGGGGTAGGCAGCTGTAACAAAGTAAGTTGAAAATTAAGATTAAGCTCATTTAATCGTATGATCTTGCGACTAGACGTGTATGCAGTTCAGCAAATCGCACCAAGACTTTTTTTTTGATAGTGTACTATGCACTGGGTATTCGAAGTGAATGGATCATATTCTCAAGAGTCTGAATATCAAAGAAAATATGCTATCAGTGGCGAGGCGGGCATAATCGATTTTCGATATTTTCTCATTTGATCCCATGGTCAAGAATCGATAATTAAGGTGTTCGTTGCGAACATCCTGGTTATCGATCCTTTTCAAAAGGTGTAAATGGAAGATCAATAATTGATACATCGCAAAGTACGCCATGCCACTGCTATGATACCTTGAGAAATTCAGGACTTCTTAAAAAATTCTGAAAAAATTTGCTTAGTTCTTAGTTAACTTTTCTCAAAGATCTGTCGATAGAAAATTGTTTTTAGAAGTCGAAAAAAAAAAAAATACTTTGTCACTATTGAGTATCACTAAAGAGGTACTTTCAATTTTTCAGTGGAGGATAATGCTAAATTTACCCCACATATTTACGTAGCCTCAGTAATTGGAGTGGGGTGATGAGAAAGGGGGGTCAAATGGATTAAATTTGGAGATAAGAGACCGCAAGTAGCCCTCTTGAAATAACGTTTTGTGACCAATAAACTTCGGTCTAAAAATACTCCTGCACGCTCCGGTACCCTCAAATTTAAGCCTTGTGGCTTTAGTTTTAAGTTTTAATTTTTTCAAGTCCGTTTTCCCAGAGACGGTCACACACACTGGAAAAAAAAAACACATTGGATCTAGAGTCCAGACTTTTAAAAACATCGACAAGAAAAAGTACTCTTGATTCAATCAGAGTCTAGCTTAGATCAAGAACCAGGCCTCTTAATTTGAGCGGATTTCGTTTTGATTCAAGCAAAAATCCGATCGAATCAAAATTATTTTTTCTTGTCAATGTTTTCAAGAGTCATGGACTCTCGATCCAATGTGTTTTTTTGTCCAGTGCATAAATACGTAAGTAAATCAGTGACGAGGCGTGAACTATCGATTATCGATATTTCCTCATTTGAACCTATGGTAAAGAATCGATTATTATGGTGTTCGTTGCGAACACCCTGTTTATCGATACTTTTCCATAGGTTTAAATGGGAGATAAAACATTGATGGGGGAATTGTACTCACCGGGGTAGATGGCCCTCTTGGCGGGTTGCTCAGCGGCGAAGACGGCGACGATGGCGAGAGCGAAGAAGAACTACAAAAAAAGGAAAAGCGATAATATTAGCACGATAATAGAAGGAAATGAAAAAAGATTCAGGTATAGAAACAAGTTTAAGTAATAATAATAAGCACACACTGGAAAAAAATGAAGCTTGGATCAAGCATGATGATTCTTAAATTTGCCGCCAAGAATTTTTTTTATCTTGCTTTAAGCTGACTTTCTCTTGATTCAAGACAAATAAGGCTTGGGTTGAGCAAAAAAGTAGCTTATATTAAGCAGGAAAATTCTTGATTTAAGTAGAAATACTTCTTGGCGGCAAATTTAAGATTCTTTTTTTTCCAGTGCAGAGACCTTAAGATAAATACTAATCGACAGTATGACGAATTTTAACAGAGCCCTAGTAGCAACGGCTCGTAAAAAAAGTTCTACAAAGAGTTGTCCAAAAAAATGTAAAAAACTTGTAGGTAAATTTTAAGAGCTCGTAAATTTTAAGTAAAAAAACTCTTAAGATACTCGTTTCAGGAAACCTTTCGGGGAATTCTTTTAAGTAAAAAATAGTATTATTTTAATTATAAGAAAACGTAAAATTTACGTAGAAGTCATTAAACTATATCCTCAATTTTATGGGCTGCAACCGTTCCCTCTATACTTTTGTGTTCACAACTTTTCTCAACAGCCACTGCTACTGTGGAAGTATGGTAATAATTCTATAATGAATCCACTTGATTTTTGACTCGCAGTGATACTACCGGGTAACGATAACCAGACATCTGGTAGAATTAACCATACTTTTGGAGAATGCGATTTGATTCACGTTTTCTACTAACATAGAGCCTCTTATAGAGGTTCCCATAATCATATCATTGTTTCTCATACCATACTTTTATTTCTCAGTGTACTTAAATACTAAAAATACGAAATTAAATTTTGTTAAACTTTGCGAACTGTTGCGGTAAGGATCAGGGAGAAGATTATTTTAACCCGTCATTATTATGAAGCTATTGTGCGCGCTCGAGTGGAAAAAAATTTTCAACATTTTTTTTAACCCGATAAGTTAAGGGTTTTTGGATACAGAGATTAGACATCATTACGGTAGATCCTAACACCGAATCCGTGGGCACTACTCAATTTAAGTTCAATTGAATCTATGTTGATCCGATAACAGATGTAATTATTTTGAGATAATTGCAATTTGAAAGATAGTCAAGAGCTTGATTGACTTTGCTTTCTTTTTACTCAATTAATGTTTGCAAAGTACATTGAATAATAAAAGTAGTGCTTTTGATTTCAAATACAATTCTGTCTGAGCATTTCTAGAACAAATATTTTTCAGTCACACCATCATAAAACTTTGCTTTTTCAAAATAAAAACACAGACAGCTTAATGTGACCATGATTGAATTGAAATTTTATTTTACGTTTACAAGGCGAATGCTGCGAAGTAGCTGCGTTTCGAGAAAAGCCTGAATTAAAGACTATGCTGAAGAAGTACTTGGAACAATACATGAATGAGATACATTCACATAAATGCTGGTAACGTTTTAGTTTTTAGCTATTAGTTTTGATGGTCTGAAAGAATATAAATTCAGAGAACAAAGGGGAGAAAATTCTACAATTTTTCAAAATTAACGAATGAAACGTCCTTAAGCGATCTGTGTATGTGTCTGGAAATGCTCGGCATCAAATATTAGATTCAAAAACGCAAAAAGGCACACGACGAGAAACATATCGTGGGAAAAAGGCGACTTTATTTGAAGTAATACAGCGGCGTATCTTCATGGAGGAATAAGATTCACTTTTCTTAAGGAGATCGAACATTGAAAGTTGTCAATATTCCTGTGAAAATTATATGGGTGAAACTCAATGACTTGATTTGATTAAATTTGAAAAATAATTTGAACGAAAAATGTAGCAATTTTATATGGTATAGATGTTAAGCTAGATGCAAGACATTTTGTTATTTTATGTAAAAATAAAAGAGTTAAAAACTTACAAGAGCCTTGAGAGACATGGTGAGAGTTTGGGGGTTGTGGTTGTTTGCTGAAAGAGAGAAGTTTGGTCGTCAAGAACACTGCAACTGATGCCGTTGTCCACTCGCGTAAGAGTATTTATACTCGCTGGAAAAGCTGACAAAGGTGGCGAGCGGGTAGAGGGGGGGCGCGGTGGAGGAGGGTGTGTCGGTTAAAACAAAAATGGGTGGGAAGAAAACCACAGGGACTGAAATAACTGAAAAGAGAGGAATCTCTCAGGTTTTTTTTTCCGCGCCAGAGAAAGAGTGGCAAAGGGGGAGCCGCTAGCAAAGAGGGAGTTACCGTCGCACTGTGGGCCCCACGCGACGCCCGACATTAATTTCAGCTTAGCATATTACGGATCTTCTACATTCGAGAGTATTGGAACCAGTGTTCGAAACTCACATTTAAGTTTTAGGAGCCATGTGGCGCATCATGCCCGATTTTTAGGCGCCATTGAAGATTTTTAGGGGCTAAATTGACTTTTTGCCTATGTATTACGGCGCATTTAGTGAAAAGTTAGACGCAAGATGTTTTCGTAACAGAACTAGTGAGTAGCTGTAACTTGGGGAAGACCAAAGCACTAAGGATGAAATCGTGAAGAATAGAAAAGTTTTCACTTGTAGTGCTGAAAATGTCGAATAATCACCTAATATGAAAATTCAGATTTTTAGGGAGCGAT
Source organism: Bemisia tabaci (assembly GCF_001854935.1). Lineage (NCBI taxonomy): Eukaryota > Metazoa > Arthropoda > Insecta > Hemiptera > Aleyrodidae > Bemisia > Bemisia tabaci. The sequence goes on from NW_017548003.1 coordinate 937,537, forward strand.
TTTTAAGGGCGACGTTGGCGCAGAGCCTTCAATTTTTAGGCGCCATGGCCGATTTTTTAGTCGTATTTGGCTCGTCGGCGCCTGTGAGTTTCGAACACTGATTGGAACTTAAAGCAATTTTTTTGCGTTAGTTGTTACGTCTGCCTTTCAATCAAAGCAAAGTCTCCAAAGTCCTCTTAATCTTTGCCAATTGAGACGAGTATCCATTCTTTTCGACCCTCAGTTGCTGAAAAAAAAGCAAAATGTAGATATGCAAAGAAAAAGGAACAAAAGTACCTACGAAATGTTGAAAAATCGTTCATTTCGGAGTGTTTTGCGGCCACTTTGGTGATGAAACGCTGAAAAATTATCAAAAGGAACCGAAGTTTGGAAGTTTTGAAGTCTTAATTTTAAAAAGAAACTGCGGTTTTGAAGAGTAGGTTTATTTCTTATTTAAACGTTGAAAAAAAAGTTAGAAACGTGGTAAAAGTCAAAACTGAACTTCCGGATCAAAGAAAGTAGTTAGGAGAAGTTGAGCGGTTCGCTTATTCTGTCATTGGTATCCTCAGCTCATGTTGACGTAATACAATAAAATGAGTGTGACTTTGCCACTTGAGAAAATCGGGGCATGAGTATAGCTTATATCGCGATTATTGAATATTATTATGTTTAATACCAGTCAACGATATGTTGAAGCACTGGCCCGAGAGAAACCATAAAAGTTGAAATTTTGGTAAAAGTATCTTTATTTGCAAAGTAGGTATGCCGTATTGTGTTTAAGAGTACAACTGCATGAAAACAGAAAACGTAAAGGTTGATAAAATATTTGCTACTGCTCTGAGTCTTAGAAAAACCACAAGCTTCTGATATTATTACAGTTTCCAAAGCAGTTAGGGACATTTAATAATGAAAAATTAAACAGCGGGTAATAATACTAATTTTCACATATTTATATATCACCAAAACTTTTCGGCTGAGAACTCATGCCTTTCTCGAATAAAAACAGTAAATAATTGTAAAAATCTAAAAATGTAGTACTTGGCTGCACCCTAACAACAACAACAACAACAACAACGACTGGATAACAAAATTTTTCTCGTTTTGAAAGGTTCAGCCAAGCACGACGTTTTTAGATTTTTCCAATTTTTACTGTTTTCATCCTACTGAAGAAGGCTGAGTTTTTAGCCAAAATGTTTTGGTGGTATTTATGTGAAAATTAGCCCTGATACCCGCTCTTTAATTTGTTATTATTGTATATCTTTTTACGGACATTAATCTGCGTAAATCAGATCGACGACATATTAGAACAACGCACAGAACCATTTCTTTCTTTTTATAAAACTTTTAGGTATCAAAAAAAGAAAAAAAAAGATCAGCTTGTAAGTCAATAGACAAGAGCCTCTATTGGTGACTTTTCGCGAATGGATTTGGTCGACTTTTTCAATCAGATTGACAGGGTTGCAAACCGAAGGAGGAAAACCCTCAGGTGAAGTCAAGAACGAAGCTCAGTTGTTTGATGAATTTTGGCCAACTTTTGCAAATATCCACTTTTCAACCCACCTCGGGAGGTAAAGTGTCGAGAGTCATCAGTCTTAGAATCGTTACTTCGCTTAATTTTCAAATGAAAACTTAACAGAAATGTTTTCATTCTGATCAAAATTTTACGGCCCGTCCAATTTTGATCAAAAGAGGCTGTTACATGGTGACCATCAGTCATCAACTGGTTTACTTTGATCGGAATTGGTTCGGAATCTGATCGTGTATCGAGAATTTTGGATGTGGTCGTCAAAGCTGCCAGCTTTGAAAGCCAAATGTTGTAGGCGCACCGTCACCCGGAGGATATTCCGTTTTGTTGTAACGGAGGTTGGCAGAAGTCAACATCTTCAAAATCCACTGGCGAAAATTTGCCTTTGAAGCCAATGAGTAACATGTGCACTTACTTCCTCTCTGAACATTTTATGAAAAAAATGCCTGATAATAACATTTAGACCTCCTGACTGCACGAGCGGAGCTAGGAAATTTTTGTGGGGGGCAAAGGGATACCTCATCAAAGGGGATCGGGGGTTACAAAAAACCTACGATCCAAGGGAGGTTTACCTTCGTCTGCAGAACTTACCCAGCTCCAGAGGAGAGCTCGCGAATTTTTCGTAGCTTTAAAGGGGGGTTGCAGGCCTCCTCCAGAAAATTTTGAATAATTGAGTGGCCCCAAGATCAATTTTTAGCTGTTCTCACCGAAAAATCGATCTAATTGCAATATCCAAGATGAAAAATATGTCACATATTTCGCCAATTTCCTCACATTTCTTGAGAGGAGCGAAGTAAATTTAGGGGGCAGGCCCCCCAGCTCCCCTAGTTCCTTTCATATCTGACTGTATCTGATTCCGAGGCACTCTAGTAGCCAGTAATTGACTCCTGTCAGTGTTGACTGTGCATTGGGTATCTACTGAATGCGGGGTTAACAATCTCAGAAATCGAATGATAGCCACTGGATTTTTTACGGATCGTAACTATACAGTTGCGCGATCTTATAACCGATACCAGGCTTTATCCGTGTCTCATAGAAATCTCAAAGGAAGCCGAGTATCACTTGATCCTTTTCTGTAATTTAAATTGACACCCTTGCCAGTCAGCTGAGAGAAATAATCTCGACATTAATGCAAAAAAATAAATAAATAAATAAATAAATAAATAATTAAAACAAAAAATTGAAATAAATAAAGGAATCCCAAAAAAGGTCAATATTCTTCAATAAAAAAATAATCATAAAAATCCTGGATTAACAAAAATTGCCTCTATATTGGAGTTCATTAATGTGCTTTTCATGACTTCCATTGAATTCATTTTCATTCTGTCATGGAATTTGGATTCCTTTCCCTGAATGCAGCCCAAATAATTAGAGATCAAATTTTGATGCCGCGCACATGCTTTAGACAAAAATACATCACGAAATCAAATTTTGAATGTGTGTTATTTTAAAAATTAATGTTTCGAAATTATTTTATGTGTGTTTCTGACTTCTTTCTTTCTTTAACAAAATTAAGTCGCTCGTTGCGTTAGAGACGTCGAGAATCATTCCTTGGTGAAATGCGCCAAGCCTACACTTGTGCGCGACGCTAGATCCGCTATAGGTGGTCAGTGGGTACACGAACAATAAATAAAGTGGCAAGGCGCCTTGTACTGTAGTTGATCGCAAGTGGTATTTTCGAAAAATCGGGTCCAGAACAAACCCAGCACCTGCGCTGTGGAGAGGCAGTCTTTTCCGCGGATCTCTTCGTGATGACCTTGAACCTGGCAGAAATGTAACGAAACACGGGAACGCCCTTCATTTCTTCACAGTATCCCCTGCCGGCCATTCCCTCGGCTGGAACACATTTACCTCCAGTTGATTTCCAGTTATGTTGTGATTGAATTTTCATCCAGGCCCCTTAACTGCTTCCCCCTCATCCAATTTTCTAAAAAGATCTCGTTCGTTGATCCATGAGTTGCAAAATTTCATGATTAATGAACGATTTTAAAAACTAGGAAGACGTACCATCGGAAAATCGTATGAGGAATTTTATTACTTCCAATTAAGAAATGTTCTTTAGTCCTTCCCTTTCACGTAGAATTGATTGTATAATATTTTTTTCCAAAATAAAAATAAAAAATAATAAAATAAAAATAAATCATTTTTGAAGTCTTTTACTAGAGGTCCGTAATTTGGACGTAACTTAATATAAATTCGGGTTTGAAATTTGAAAACTCCATTGAAAAGTAAATTTTCACCAATTTAGCGGAAAAACTTTTAATATTGACGAATGTTTGATGTAAATTTTACGTATAAGACGTCATTCTTTGACATTTTGTCGGATTAGGCTACTCGGTTCTAAAAACTGTTATGAAAGAAAACGCTTGCTGACTTCCCGCAATGGCAGTATCTTGAAAATGGAGATTTTCAATTTTTTCTCTTTAAAATTTTCCATCCAGGACTTAAATCAAGCCACTCCAATTACGTGGGGAGGGGAGGAGGAGATTATACGTCGTGTCTCAAATAATTTCACATACAGAGAATCAAAGGCCAGCGAATGTAAACTTGCAGTCCCATACCTAATCCAATGAAATAATCATTCATTGATGCATTAAAAAATCATGCGGTGAACAGGAGGCGTTATTTTAAGAAAATATTATTTTCCCCTTTAAAATGTCTGAAAAATATGATGCCTTGTGCAGAGCCAGTATCGTAGAGATCCAAGTGATGTTAATTCTAGTGGATGATTTTTTCCTAATGGTTATGACCTATGTGGTGGGAGCATGGATTCTATGAATTTTATGGCACCACCTGTCAATCGAGAGGTCTACGCTGGGCGTTGCCGCAAATTTATTCCTACCTCTTTTCCTCGGATCAATTATTTATTGACCACACGGGATCGATTTCAGTCCTAGATGTAGTTTCGGATATTGAGGATCTGTCTCGTGGCCAATAATCTACACTGACTTTTACAAAATATTCCATGTTAATCGGCAACTCATGCGCGAATCTCTTGTTTTTAAATATAACTATGGTACCTCCCAGTCGTTGTTAGGTACGAAAATATTAGCTACATTATCTCATATAAGCTCTAAATTACACAAGAGCATTTACGTTCTACGGAGAATGTACACAGAAATGGATCGAGTTCAACGAAAAGAACAAATCAACAAGTTGAAGCCATGGAAAATAAATTTAAAATACGAGATCCCTCAATGAGACTCAATTTTAAACTGATCTTCAACACATATTCTTACAAACTATATACATTTTCTCTTCCCGTCCCTTGATTTGTGAGTGAAGAAACTGCGCGGCTATTTTAGTATCAGGCCACTCTTCGGTCATGTTCTTCTTAAAATATGTATTAATTTCATTCTGTTAAGCTTAATTTAAAATTGCCCATCAAAAAGTCATCAAAAAAGTTATCATTCTATTTAGAAGCTCGGGAAAGTGTTTAAAATCCGATTCAAATGAAATCTTAGAAAACCCTCTGTAAAGCAGATCCTGACGATACAATAATGCAAAGTTATCATTTTTAGCACAAATAAAAGCATATTTCAATGCTGAACAATAAACAATTCCTATGTTGTATTACCAAAACATTCTTTGAACTCGAGCTCAAACTTTTACAGGAGACCTTTATCACTACAAAGAACATTACAGCTACTTTTGAGCTCTTTATCAAATAGAATTGTTAAGTCTTCACAAGCGAATCGGCTGGGTGTCATTTAGTATATAGAAAATATATATTCCCCTCATAAGAAATTTTGGAAAAAAAAGAAAAAAAAAGAGTGTATTAAACTATACGTTTTCTTAAAAATATTCATTGTGGGTAGAACACTTTTGCTATATTAAGTGGATTACATTTTTCAATAAGGAACCACTATCTTTGGCTCTCCCATAAAAGCACATATCTGCATAGAGAAACCAATAGTGTGTATGTTGTTTCTAAAATGGGCCAGAAATAGTGGCTCCTTAATGCAAAATGTAATCCAAGTACAGTTCAAACCGCTCTTCATTCGTGTGAAAAACGATGTTATTCGCGGAGACTTGAACGCTGCGGTAGGAAAGAGAGAGGACGCCTCAGGCTGCTGCGGATATCCGAGAAGGAAATTAACATTCAAATTTTTCGAATAGACTCCAGATATTATGCTCAGACAAACAGCCGCAGGCTACTTTAAGATGTTTGCTTCTTTCTGTTTTCATTTTTTTCTCGAGATTTGTGTTGAGACAACTTCTCAACGTATCGCGCGGTCTGAATCTAGTGATGTTTCGTTAAATGGATTATACTTGACTCTGGAATAAATTTCGCTTTGTGCTCATATCAGTAAATTCTGGCTGCTGTAAATAATCTGTTCAGTGAATCAATCAATCAATCATCAATGATCAATCATTCTGTGAGCAATACTGAACGGTGCCGCACAGCAAATCTTGAGATACTTTTACAATTTTACATTCTTAATGACTATCGAGCTGTTTTTTCTGAGACAATAAAATCCTGAACGGATTGACCAATAAGACACTCATATGGAAAACAAAGGATAGCAATTTTTTTATACTAGTCGACTTTCTGGTTATTTTATCAGAGCTCTGGTATCTTGCCTCCTAGAGTTATTAAGTAAGAGTATGACGAATGCTAAAGGTGTTTTCATTACGTTCACCTGGAAGTCGATTTGGAGGATTTCTAAAATGTTTCATCTCACACCTTAAAATGACAGCCTTTTTTCAAAATTCCCTGACATTCCCCAGGTTTCCCTGACTGTGGTGACCCTAATAGCCTATATCAAAGAATGCTCAAAAAATCTTTGAGGTACCAAAAATCATCTAATCCTTGGAAAATGTAAAAAGATATTAACAAATCAGTATCGAGGGATAAATGGACCGCGTTAAACAGAAAGGAACCAAGCCGCATCAGCTATTGCCAAATTGAATTGGGCATTTTAATTTTTTACCGAAAAGCGGTTGTGCGGATTTTTCCGCAAATTTCAGTGAATTTTCTGCGTAGTACGAAGTAAATTCCTTGAAAATGTCAAAAGAATACGCAAAACAGTTTTCTTGTAAAAAATTAAATTGCTCACTGACATAAAAAAAATAGCTTGGATCAAGCATGATAATTCTTGAATTTGCCGCCAAGAATTTTTTTTATCTTGCTTTAAGCTGCTTTTTCTTGATTCAAGAAAAATAATGCTTGGGTTAAGCAAAAAAGTAGCTTATACATGTATTAATATTAATAGCTTATATATATATATATATGTATTAATCAGCAAAATTCTTGATTTAAGAAGAAATACTTCTTGGCGGCAAATTTAAGATTCTTTTTTTTTCAGTGCTCTATTAAATGTCAATAGCGGATCCTTTGGTTCCTTCCTTTGGATCCGTTGGTTCCTTTCTGTTTAACGCGCACTGGGAACACTCTTGATTCAATCGGATTTTTACTTGAATCAAAACGAAATTCGCTTAAATTAAGAGGCTTGGTTCTTGATTTAAGCTAGATTCTGATTGAATCAAGAGTACTTTTTCTTGTCGATGTTTTTAAGAGTCTGGACTCTGGATCCAGTGTGTTTTTTTTTTACAGTGCGGTCCAAATGGCCGACCGTCTTTCCACTGATCTTGAATTCATGACGGACACGTCTTTTCCAGTTTTACCACTGTCAACACCAACCACCAACGGCCAGCCGCGCAGCGGGGGGAGGGCGGTTCCGATCCGTACGCCCACGCGACAAGACTCGCGTAACGGTCGATCGACACCCGACCGAACTTATTACGTCAGGACACGCGACCTTGGCCGTGGACCGCTCATTGAAATCAGCCCGGGGGCTTGCTTGCACTTACTCTCGTTCGCCTATGAAGGAGTGGGGGACGTACGGGAGTACAGCCGTGCTGCGGAAGAGAGCAGTAACTCCATCGTAACTTGGGCCGCGGTTAATTCGTGCTGTTATGCGCTTTATGGTTCACTTACTGCCCTTTTGGTGTCACGGCAGAGCAGGCAACCCATGTGACAGTCTATGATTATCATTGTCGGATGCTGAGCTTTGGGTGAGTCACCGTCCATCGGATTAAACGCACGGACCGATCGACGCGTCTTTTATGGAGGAGGGCGTTGAACGCGTATCAGTTGGCGAGACGTGAATGATCGATTATCGATATTTCCCCATTTGGAGCTATGGCGAAGAATCGATTATTAAGGTGTTCGTTGCAAAAACCCTGTCAATCGATCCTTTTCCACAGGTTTAAATGGTAGATCAATCGATATATCGCAAAGCACGCCACGCCACTGCGCGTAAGAATCTCAAAATGGATAATTTGCATAGGAAAGCTTGATATAGCGTCATGTCTAAGTTCGCGGTTTTTCTTATAATTTTTTTGAAATGAGCAGAATTGGAGCAAAATAGTTTTTAAGGTGAGAAAATTTACTGCCTTGTGAGGTCATGTGCCTTTCCCCGTTAGCAAATTGGATACTTTTGTCAGAACTCAAAGAGACTGTTTGATTTCAAAACCGAAGTTACTTCTGTGATGAGTTTAATTGGTGGTTTCCACGCATAAATTAAATTCATAAAATTTTTAACACCTAAAAATTATCCATTGAAACAGGATCAAACAAGGTCCCATTTTCTTCACAAAAGTGGAATGACAACAACAATGAGTATATGTGCTTTCTAAACCAAAGAAGTTGAAGAAAATTGGCAAAAGTTCAGTTTCGGGGGTCTACGGGGAAATTTATGACCCTAAAATTTGGAAAATTTTCCAATTATGAGCTAAAACTGAAAAAAACCCCTCTCCTATATGACAATTAGTAGGAATTTTACATCCAGTGGCCACCAAAAATGTTTTAAAAGTTGCATTATCAAAAAGTTCGGATCAATATATTAGGGGATTTATAATATGGCAAAAAAACGTTGGGACCAAAAAGGCACAAATTCATTTTTCCCTCCAGAGAATACGCGTGATAATGTCAACCTGGGTGTTCGAAATTTCTAAGTCTAAATACACTGGTTTTATAAGCTGTAATTTTACCTTCAGCTTAAAAAATTTTACTATACAAAAAAAAGTTACGGTTTTTTGCGGTTCCCTGATGGTTGGAAAAAGGACTTAGTGCGCTTTTGATCCTATACACTTCAGTTGCCGGCTACTGAGCTTTCGCAGGTGAGTCACCGCCAATCGGATTAACTGCACCTACCGATCGACACGTGTTTTATGGAAGAGGGCGTTGAACGCGTATGAATTTCAGAATTATGAAACTCAAGCTTCATTCTCTCTACCATATTGATACAGTTACAAAGCAACTGAATTTCTCAGTTCAACGACCCGACTGCGACCCTGAGAGGGAAGCGTGTGTGAAAAATGAACACCGCTTGAAGCATATATGTAGTTCTCAATGATTTGAAATTTTTTTCGTTACATTCTGTTAATGTATGAGACGTAATGTACTTAAGTAAAATTTGAGGGTTGGGGTTAAGGAAACTTAATTTGCCAAATTTTAAAGTTGAGGATTGTTTACGGTATCGATGCGCTTGTCGTATTGTGAGATGAGCCTTGTCGTTGATACAAAATTTATCCTTGCTAGGGATCAAGTGAATATAGTGCCTGCGGGGCAACAATTCATGCCCTTGCCCATCCTTTTGGTCGTCGAAAACTATGTCATGGAGATTTTTCTTCATGTCCGACATGACAAAAAGTGCATACACGCGTAAACATACATAATCGCCCGGAATGAAACAAGGCATAGTGCCCTTACGAGATTGAACCTTCTTCCGATCCGTGACTTCGACGCTACCTTCGAAAAAAGTCCAAACCCATCAGAGCTGAAAACTCGTTTGTTGCTTCGCGTCTCGTCAAATTTTCCGAGATCTCCAGATTTTTTAAGTGTCTCAAATCGTCGCTCCTTTGACGTAAGGGCGTATCTCCAATTGAACGTGAGCCCTGTTCTCCATATAATTCTATGCTTTCCGGGGCTCACGTGGAAATCGAGATGCGCCCTTACGTCAGAGGAGCGACGAAATGCCTGTCTAAAATTAGCGCCCGAATACGTTAGGAGCATCGAGCCTCAGTCCTGCATGGTCTTACTTTGGTCATCTCGCTTCAGAAATACCACAGGCTCACACCCCCCCCCCCNCCCGGGGGTCTCCTATCCTCCTCCCTCAGCACCTCTCTCTCCAAATTTCTACCGGACGAAGCAAAAACCCCGAATCTCCATAGTATTTGTATTAAAGCTGCGCGATTCTCTTCCAGACAGCGGGGTGAATTTAATCTCTTTTCTCGGTTTCCCCTTTTCTCCGTACATTTTTCGTGCTTCTTTCTCCGTTTTGTCGCTCTTGGTTTCCTTTCAATCATCACACGTTTAACTCGGTGTGTGTTTGTTTTCTTTTTTCCCTGCTTGTTTTCCCCCTTTTACCGATCTACTCTGCTGTCCCCCCAGCAGGATTACTTAGGTTTTCCTTCTCTGGCGACCCCTCTGTCACTGTCAGCGAAAGTTGTGTCTCTCCTCGCCGCGTTTTTATTTTCATCTCTTTTAATTTTCCTCGTCTCCTTCGAAACACCGGTTCGAGTGACAGTCACGCCAAATTTCGTGCAAAATTCAAATACTTCACACCGCGGATTGAGATAGAATGCGCCTAAGTGTGCACCAAACACCAACACTGATGAGAAATATCTTTTATTCCTTCCTCATCTTTTGCAGACTCTGCCACAAATGAGTGCTTTTCACATCTCTCTTTTTTGTCTGAATATTTTTAGTAGCGTCTTTAATTCTTCAATTCCTTTTTTATCCTACTCGTTCCCAAAAATCTCAAACTGGAATTTCGACGACCGCCGAAGAAGTGAGTGCAAAGTTGGCCCTCATCTCTTCCTAAAAACAATTGATTATTTTTAGATTGTTTTGTTTTATATACATGATGAATATTCTGATAATATTTATTTGTAAATGCGCCGTGTACCTACCGTGGAGAAAAAGACCCAAGTCTCTGAAAACACAAAACTAAGTGTTAAAGATGACAGAGCGTGTTGCAGTATTCTACGAACGTTAAGCCAATGGACGAATAGCGCCCAAAAATGTCTTGGCAAATCGATGTTGTGACGACTTGCACGTTCGTAAATGTAGGTATCATTAAAAAAAAGTGTAACCGTTAAAACAATTTTACACCATTTACAGCCACAAAAATGACTTTTAACGGTTGCGACTCATCTTTTAGGACACAAGAGAGAGTTGTCCGTCTTTAAATCTAAAAATCCAATTTTTTGACCAGTCTCGATTTTTTATTCAGATACAGTCTTATAGTACAAATTATAACTTTAGCTTACACAGAGAGAAATTTCTACACTAAAGTTTGGTGATTACGGGCAGTAAAACACAAAATAACTCTAGTCTCGGGTCGAAAATTTCAAGAAAAAATGCCAGGTAGTTTTCTTGAAGAAATTTAATAAAAAAACGAGTGGTGAATGCCAGTGTCGCAATCGGAGAATGAATTTTCCCAGTCCCTCCATCGTTCTCTGCGCTAATTTCACCGCAAGCTGTACCAAAGCAACACAAAGCTGTGTTGGTTTTTGTTTCACTTCCTATATTTATCAAAAGTAACACAAGAACACGAATATTTGTATCAGTGTCGGACGCGGCAGGAACTGCCCAGATGCTATATAATTTTGATGTCTACCTTGTCTAAAGCCTGTCACCCTCTTAACAGTCGCATGTTGGTGTGCGACGCATTATTTCTGGTACACTGCCGCGAAAGTACCCTCCGGCATCTAGGCGTAACGCGTGGAAAACCGGATAACACCACCGCCGCCGCCCATCAACGTCGGTGTTGAAATGTTTATAATTGATTTATTGTGATCTCAGATGGGCCCTATTAAGAATTCCTGACTGTCATTGTTTTTCTGACGGATAATGGTCGTGTAAGGCTTTTTTCAACGGAGCACCCGAGAAGGCAACGTTAATGCCCAAATGCAAGAGAAAAGTAAGGAGGAGTAATTATTGACTGTAGTTCCTGGAATCACAAGGATAAAATTTGTCTAGCTTTTTGATCGGCTGACGTTTTTACTGAAATATGAACAGTGTACTTTACTTTGGTTTTCCTTAAAAAAACGGGTTTAACTAGACCGCGTTGAGCAGGAAGAAACCAAACCACATCAGCTATTTTCAACTTTTATTGGGCAATTTAAATTTTTACATGAAAACGGTTGTGTGATTTTTGTGTAAATTTAAGTGCATTTTCTGCATAGTACGAAGCCAATCCGTTAATATTTATAAAGGAATCCATACAAACGTTCTCGTTTAAAAAAGTAAATGGCCCAGTTAAATTTGGCAATAGATAATGTGGCTTGGTTCCTTTCTGCCAAACGTTGTCCAAATAGGAGTATCTTAGCTCAGAATAAAAAAGGCAAACCAGGCGCCCGGTGGCGGAGGATTGATTGCGCAGTCATCAAGAAGAATACCCAAAACTTAACGCCGTAAGAGATAAACTAGGAATTTTTTTAACTGGACCGCGTTAAGCAGTAAGGAGCCAAGCTACACGAGCTATTTTCAAATTTAATTGGGCAATTCAAATTGTCACATGAAAACGGTTCACTAGAAAAAAAAGTAGCTTGGATCTAGAGTCCAGACTCTTGAAAACAATGACAAGAAAAAATACTCTTGATTCAATCGGATTTTTGCTTGAATCAATAGGAAATTCGCATAGATTAAGAGGCTTGGTTCTTGATTTAAGTAAAAATCCGATTGAATCAAGAGTATTTTTTCTTGTCAATGTTTTTAAGAGTCTGGACTCTAGATCCACGCTACTTTTTTTTCCAGTGTTGTGAGGGTTTTTGTGTAAATTTAAGTATGCACTTTCTACACAGTAAGAAGCCAATGTCTTAAAAAGCTCAAAAGAATCCGCAAAAAAGTTCTCTTGTAAGTCATTAAACTGATCGGTTAAACCTGGCAATAGCTGATGTGGCTTGGTTCCTTTCTGCGGTCTAATTTGATATTTATGTCCAAACGAGATGGAAACGCGAATATATTTGAGCTGTTGCCGCACAAACAGCACTGGCGCGCTAAGCAAAGCAGAGAGATTTCAAAATTTTGGCTCTGGAATAATTTTTGAGCGAACAAAACTTCATTGTAAGAGAGAGGGAAAGGAAGGAAGAGGAGGAAAAAAAGATTCGTCGGCTTAATTTATGTACACGTTGCGTAATGTCCAATACGTTTTATTTACCACTTTACAAGAAAGCTAAGCATTTCTGCATTGCACTTTTGTGAATTTAATCTTCACAAAATGGGAGAAATTTTCCATGAAAAATTAGAAAGCATTAGCTTTCCGAAATTAAGTTGAACGACTTTAACCACAATTTGCTCAACTGTATTTCACATTGCTTAATTTCTTCTTATTCCTTTTTTCAGAAGAGAGCCAAACAATATAATGACTCGTAGCTTTCTGAGAGTGTCCTGAAGATTCTTAAGTATCAATGCAGGCACACAATTCAATGTCAGAGGATTGTTTCAGTTTCCATTACAAACTTGAAGTATGAAAGAGAATTAGGCAAAAAATCAAATATTGTTTCAGTCTTCACAACCCTGGAATTGAGATAAATTGCTTCGTTCGGAAAAGGACGATTTCATATGAGTGATTGATGAATATTTTTGGAAACTTAAACGCCAGAGTAAGAAAATTAGTCTCTCGCCCTAGTGCGGGAATACTTTCTACTGCGACGTTCAACCATTGAAAGCTTTTTTTAAGCTTGGAAATTTCTTCCAGAGAAAACCAGGGACATCGCCGCGCGTATTTCTACTGAAATTGAACACTTAAGAAAAAGTGATTAGATCGCAAGCGCCTGAACTCCATTAGAGTGTTTACACTAATGGTCCGCTTTCCAACCAGTTCGCCTTCAAAACTTAAGTAGGCAATATGAGCGACCTGAGAGCAGTAATAGTTGCTTGCTATTGTTTGGCCACGCTCAAAAGTTCAACGACGGCGACGGTGAAACCCCCCAAACCACTTATCTCCGTTTGACACGTTGCAGACTTAATGTCATACTGTATATTTTAAATGAAAAACTTCTCGACGTCAATTCTTTAAAGTTTCCATGACTTTTCCTCTCCGAGCGAAGAAAATTCTGTGAAAACTTTGAGGAGTGATACTGATTTGTTCTACCTCGAAAAAATAAAATGGCGGTAGAGATTTTAAAGCATCGCAAACGAGATAGTGCAGCAAAACTGGATTTGGAACTTCACGGTCGTCGTATTGCATTGCGGACTTTAATTTCATAATCAAATATTTTAAAAGTACCAGACTAGTTCAAAGGTTAAAATAAAATTTAAAAACTCACTACTCAGAGAAAATTCGAAACTATCCGACGCGCGTCAAATAGTTTCGAATTTTCTCTGACTAGTGAGTTTTTAAATTTTATTTTAATTTCATAGGTACCCTGTCTTGTGGTTCATTGATATATAGCTGGAAGACATTGATTTAAAGCATGATAAAGATTGTTCAAGATGGTTAGATTATTTTTTCGATTGCTTCATTTTCGCGTATGTATGATTCCATCAAAAATTATCAAAAGGCAAGAGTTCTCAAAAATACTTGTGAGTGCGTTTTATCTATTGATGAAAGAAAGACTGTAAACAAGTTGTAGGTCAGGTCATATTTATTCAATTATTTTACATAGTTTGCTAGCAGTCAAGTTATGGTAACACAAAATTTGTGATTGTGCAATTACACGAATATCAAAATCAACAGGTATTGTATGCTCCGAATTTTTAAAAAACAGGAAAATATCAACATGATAAAATGTAAAATAAACTTTTCACAAACTCACTTCTTCCCTTAAAAAAACTTGAGGCGGGCTTCGGGCTGTCCTGAAGTCCATTACAGTTGCAAACTGAAGATGGGCTCCAGGATAGCCTGAAACGCGTTTTGCGTTAATTTTTTAACGGAAAGAAGTGAGTGCGTCGACAATTTATTTCACATTTTATCAAAATTAAGAATGAAACAATATCTATAAACGTCAATTAATTTGATAAAAGCGCGGTGTGGTTTTGTGAGTTCATTCCAGCCGACCCGGCCACCAGGATCAACTAACGTCCTAAGCCCTCGTTTCCACCGAAGAATTCAGTCCAAGATTCGTACCTCCTTCCTTTCCAAGAGACTGAACCATCTTGCGAAAGTTTGTAGCCAACTGAACCCATGCAAACAACGCAGCCAGCAGCCAGAGGGGGCAAAAAAGCTCCTGCACAAGAAGCCGCACATCGAACGCTTCTGATTAAACACCAGGCATCGGAGCATTTCTCATCGGCAGACACCAACAAAAATGAGCTCAAGAGGAGGAGAGAGAACACACGGGTGGAAATACGCATGATTCACTTTTGATAACTTCGCGATTTCACTTAAGATACTTTGGGACGACTTTAAAACTGGAGTCGAATCACTGAGGAGAATTAGAATCTCTGGTAAGGTAAAATTGTCCTCCTAGGTCGAATTGATCTGCGGGTAGTTTCGTAGCTTCGGCTCTTTTATACCATTGAGAGCTCACAAAATGACACGAAAACGAAAAGGAAACTTCCAACGAAAAAAACATAGAAATAAAATAAATGATAAATTTGGTGATCCAATCAGAATTTGACCTTATTTTTTTTGTGAAGGGCCTTCTGTTTGTCTGCAATTGCGACCGACCTTGTTATAATCCTTCACTAGGTCAAAATTGCAAGAAGTCTCTCCTTCATTTGGAGCTTTAAAAAACAAATTTTCGATCTCAAAATGAAAGAAAAAGAAGAGCAAAACAAAAACCGGTTAATTTGTAGTCGGCGCAATGACAAATTTTTTTTTTGGGAATCAACTAGGAAAAGGGAGAAATCGTTAATTGAGTAGGGCCGTTTTTCCGGCTTGCATCGATTCACCTTTGAAGGACAAATAGAATTGAGATTAGAGGATAAAAACCAAAAGAAAACTGGGACATTCCGAGCGGATGCGGCACCTGCATTTTAAACCAGCGAAAAGAGAGGACAAATTAGTCAATCACACACGAAAATAATTACATATCATTTTTTTTAAAGACTCTTTTCATTGTGGCTCCTTACAGCGTCGCAAATTGCATTTTCCCAGCAATCATACTGAAAATGGGCCATACTTTTGGTAACAGAAATAAAATTTATAATCACCACGACAATTTTAATGTTCTCAGCTTTGAATTTCACACCGGTTCTACCTTCTGGATGGAGAACTGAGACGTACCTGGACAATTTTCGACTTGGCGCATGCTTTTGATCTCGATGCAACCACGGTAGTAACAGAAAAAGCGAGCGTAGTCGAGGTCGCAGATATTCAACATAAATATTTGGTCAACTCAACCCAAAGATTTGGTCAATTTGACACAGGGAAAACTGACTCAAGGATCAACCAACAGCTTATGTTACCTCGTGTTTTCCTTCGCATTTTAATAAATGTTTTCGGTTACTTTTTCTCACTGTGATAGAGACTGTTCAAGATGGTTGCCGTAAATGAGGAGTTATGCTTTGGACTGTAAATATACGAAGTTACGATATACCGAAGCTCTCGTTCATCCGTTTTGGGCTAATACTTCTAAATACAAATGCGAACTTAGGAATCCCTCCAAATTAAGTTCATAATTATTGCAGCATGCTTTTCCCGAACCTTATACTTGCTATGAGCTTTGAGTACATCGGAGACTTAAACGCAGGGGTAGAAAAAAGGGAAGAACCGCAAAGAGCAAAGTATTAGAGGAGGGGGTATTCTAAATGCAGAAGCTACAAAATGCCGAGGTAGCCAAACAAAATTTTTGTTGACATCGTGTTTCTTTACCCAAGATTCGCATATTTTTCTTCCTATTCTTTTCGCAAAGTTATCAGGTCAACTTTGCTTCCCCTTAGTAGCGGGTATTTTTTTCCGGTTTTCAAATTCGACGACTGGATATAAAACAGGATTTTCCAATTACCTCAGGTTTTCCTCAATTAATCTTAGTTGCATGCATGATGTAAGTCTAAAATCGCGTACCTCGATTGCAACGTTTCAAAATCTCCTGACTTCTTTCAAATTTTAAAGTCAGACAAATAATCGTAATTGTCAATTTTTTCCCCTGAATATCTTGCACGTTGAAAATTCAGAAAAAAGGTAAAAATTCCAGAATATCATGTTTATTTGTTTGTCTTTGAAAAAATGAAGTGTGACAAGAAACTTGCAACATTGTAAACAGAAAAACGCATTTTCCGACTTTCACCATCAATACATGCTTCTTACTTACTTTGTTTTGACGCAACTTCCACAGAAACCGCGGACAAGTTCTCCAATTCTAATCAGCATGCATGTCTATCCTAAATTGAGTCGGTTTCTTTTCGACGGGCGTAAGTTTAAAAACTCATGAGCCCTCGCGTCCTGCTGATCAACGCAAACCAGGGCTCACGACTTTTTGGACTTACACCCGTCTAACAGAAACGAATTCAATTATGTAACTGAGTGCGGATTTCAATCTGGACACCACGTCTATTGAACGTATTCATGCCGAAAGGAACTATGTCTCGCGCAAAACCTATGCACATAGTTCCTTTTAGCATTAATACGCCTATTAATCTCTCTCCGGGTGGGTAAAATTTCCGTCTCGAGACTCAGCCCTGGACGATCGATAAAATTCAGATTTATTTTCTTTCTCTTTCTGGGAACACAAATCATGAGCTGGCAGCATGGCATAATCTTGCTGGACGAGCCTTTCTTGGCATTCTTTGGCAGAGCCGAGCGAGCTGAGGAAAGGACAACGCCCAAAATCGCGGTGCGCTCGGCCGAAAACGCACAAATGCCAAACGTTTTTCCGGGAGTTACGTGGTTTTTCCTCATTGTGACGGATAACCTGTAATTCAAACTAGCGTCACGTCGGATTTGCGGATTTTCAGCCTGTGACGGGGTCCAAATGAGTGGCGATGCATAGATGATGGATTATTATATCGCTATCTGCCCATTTAAGCTATGGTAAAGAATCGATTATTGGGGCGTTCGTTGCAAGCACCGTGCCTATCGATCCTTTTCCATAGGTTTAGATGACAGATCAATCGATATATCGCAAAGCACGCCACGCCACTGGTCCGAGCGTGTGAGGCAACTGCGATCTTTGGGTCTCAGCGAGCGGGCATTAGTCGATGCCTCCTTTCTTCCTTCTCTCCCCCCCCCCCCCNCCTCCCAAGAAAGTCTTATTGATTTTCCCGAATCCAGTTCTCCTTTGAGTCGCGGACAACAGGGTTCGCTTTAGTGAGAATACCACTACTATTAAGCGTTTGAAAATTAGAGAGCATAATTTGATGAAAGAGCATAATTTGATGAAAGAGCATAATTTGATGAAACAGAGCGATTGGCAGAGAGTCGAGACAAATGACGTGAACCAAACCTAAAATATTAATAAATAATATAAATAAAAATAAAGAGATAAATATACAAACTCCAATTTTTATTTTATTACAATGATAAAAGTTGATAAATTCAGTAGTTAGAAGTTGCAATACAGATATATATATATATATAGACGGACAATAAAAGAGTTTAAACACCAGAACTCAGAAATTCTTAATAATAAGATTAAGAAAATAGGGAATCAGTTAAGATTTAGATTAAAGAAAAATCTGTGAGGATCATAAATCTCGAAAAGTCTACCAATGCGACAGGAAAAAGAAAAGTTAAACCAATATTAACGATAAGTACCTACCGCTTGCGAATCGTGGCATATATCGACGGTGTAAGTCGGCAATCACATCTCTCGTTTGCGGTGTCTGAAAATCTCCGAGTCTATATTATCTTTTTATAAAAGAACTTTACGTCATTCCTTGAAGTTTTTGCAGAATTTTCCTCGCACAGAGAAGAAAAATCACGGGAGTGTTAAAGAATTGCCGTTGAGTTGTTTTCTATTCAAAAAATAAAGTATGACAAGAAGTCTTCGACGTCGCAGACCGAGTTATGTGATTGCTGACTTACACCGTCGATACACTCATTGAGCGACGAGGAGGAAGTTCTCGGGGAGCAGTGCTTTGCGATAAATCGATTGATCCGTCAGTTAAACCTCTGGAGAATCATCGAAAAACATGGTGTTCGTAACGAACACCTTGATAATCGATTCTTCGCAATAGCTTTAATCGGGGGAAAAATCGATAATCGATCATTCACATCTCGCCACTGTCAGGGAGCTGAAGAAAAGCCCCGAGACTGTCCTCGCGGAGCCGCCGTTCTGAACTAGCTCAACAGAACATTCATTTAAAAAACGAGCATTGGGCTAATACAAGAACACTAGGCTATTTTTTTTATTTTTATTTATTTGTTTATTATTATTATTATTTTTTTTTATAAAATTTAACTCATTTGCATGTTGACTCTCCTTTCGTCGAGCGCGTTTCGAAATTTCGGCGCAACCGAAATACGTCTGACGAGTAGAAAATTCGCGTGAAATTGAATTGAATTATACATTCCCTAATGAAAAGATTCATACTTCCGCCCAAGCAGGTGCCAAAAACAGCTTGCACTATAGCTTTCCCGCGAGCTTACATGCACCATTTACCCTTTGCTCTAGTAGTGACTTCAACAGTGCGTAGCGCGCGCTTATAAACTATCAAGAAAGGGCATAAAATACGCGGGGCAAATATCATGTTTCAATGTTATTTCTTGAATCCCAAGTAGCATTTTGCAACGAAAAAATTGCAATTTAAATGCAATAAAATTTCCAGATGATTTCAACTTTCTTGCAAGAAAATTGCAATTATTTTACAACATCTGACCCCCTCATTGTAAAAAAGTTGCAATTTTTTTTTTTGCAAAGAAATTTCAATATTGACGACCTTTAAATTTCAACCCCTAAATTTTCCGGGGAAATTATAATAATTCGAACCCATGCTTACCTAATGTCCTACGACGTTTAGCAGCATAAAATACCGGACGCCCTAGAGTGGGCTTGAACCCGACATGCGAATTTCTAAGCGGAGCACTTTTCCACTGAGCTACAGGGAGCTGATGATGAGTTGGGTTGAAATCACGCCTCTTAAGGCTGTTATCGCATGCATTGCGTCAGTGCGTGGCTCAACATTCATCATAGATTTGAATAACGCCGTTTTTCTCAGGCTTCTTTCTTTTGCCTATTATTTATTTTTTTTCGTGTTATTTATTTTTTTCATATTTTTTTTGTCTGATTTTTTTTTTCGATATCACGTAATAGGTACTCACACTAAATTTACACCGGTGTAAATTACACCACATACTAACTTGAGAACTTAAAAATATTTTCAAAAAATATTTTTAAAATATTTTCAAAACTTTCTTAAGGAATATTTTTAACATGCATGTTTACAGGCAATATTTTTGAATTATTTTAAAAATATTTTTTGTAATCATTTTCAAAATATTTTTTGTAATCATTTTCAAAATATTCCTTTAAAATGTTTTAAAAATATTTTGAAAATATTTTAATTACAATATTGCCATGAAAATATTTTGATAAAGGTGACAATATTTTCAAAATATGTTGGGCTATAAGGGTTAGGTGAGACATTTAAGTCGAAAAAACTTTAAAACAACTAGAGAATTGGATGCCAGGCACATGGCGTGAATTTGTTACAACATGATTGCACCGAAATTGCAGTCTTTATAGTACCTTGAAAAAGAAGGTTAGGCAACAAGCATAATCTACATTTCTTGCAAACTTATTGCAATAAAATTGCAACTTTTTAAGCGCCTTCAAATGAACGTATAGGCAACAAGCAAAAATTGCAATCAACTCACAATCCATTGCAATGAAATTGCAATCCATGCTACTTGGGATGCTGCGTCGCACATCTTTGAGATTTTCAACACTCGGCAGCGTCTTGAGAAAGAAACGAAAAACAATTTTTTACTATTTTTTAATGGACAGTTGGTGCGATCTAGTGGAGGTAAGACGAGACCCCGCCAGGGGCGGACACATAAATTTTTACTACTAGCCTTGAAAGACACGCACATAATACCTGACACACGCATGCCGTGGTACATTTATCAATTGAATTAAGTTGGTTCCTTTTTCAAGTGGGAGTTTAATTGAACTTAGGATGGATTTTCGGCACATTAAAGAGAGATTCGATGGTAAATCTATCAAAAAGGAACAAGGAGCGGAAAATTGAAAATTTCGGATTTTAGGACAACTTTCTTCAAAAATCCTCGAACGTCACACATCAAATTCAGTGGCGTGGCGTGCTTTGCGATGTATCGATTGATCTGTCATTTAAACCTATGGAAAAGGATCGATAAACAGGGTGTTTGCAATGAACATCTTAATAATCGATTCTTTACCATGGCGTCAAATGGGGAAATATCGATAGCCGATCATTAACGCTTCGCCACTAATCATATTGTGATACTCCGGATTTTCACATACATTATTCAATCGAAAGCTGCTTTCAAAAAGCTCTTACAGTACGTCCTGGGTGAGTATCGAAAATCGAAAATCGAAAGACGACACGATTTGCAAAATCCACTTGGGTCAGAGTCCTGGGGATAAGTCGCGATGTTTCTCGATGAGTGAATAACTGACACAGAATGATGTGACTTCAAGGACTTTTGTAAACAATTTTCCTAAAATCTATGAATTATCAATGCATCGATCGACTATCGAGTAGTATCAGAGGGGTCTATGGAACGATCATGAGTTGATCACGACTTCAAGGTTCACAACGCAGATAATCTTTGAATCAGAGATACGTTAGATATAATCAGGAAAAATCCTCACACTTCATCACTGCCATGAAATTAGAAGTGGGTAACTAATGAAGACAAGCAATCGGTGCAGAAATGTCAGAACAAGTTAGGGACACTTCGGAGTCTACATATGCCTCAGAAGCTAAAACTAAAGACACGGGCAGGACGCGAGGTGCACCTTCGTCCCATCAACTATTCCTGCATGAAGGCAAGCAGTTTTGCATACTCTGTAGATTGCAGGAGTTTTGACTTCCGAAAACGTTGAGACGCTGCTCGCTCGCAACGCTCCCAACACAAGCGGCAGACGCCCGGCGAATACAGGCAATGGTTAGAATTTAACACATTAATTGAGGAGAACAAGGCGCATAAGTAAAGTTTTTGCTATTTAGAGAGATAAGTGTTTGAATTTGCGAAATTACATGGAGCCTTATGTCGGAAAGGAAGTTCAAACTGACTTTTTGATGCTTAAAAATTGGAATTTGAGAGCGAATTTTACACAAGATATGCATTTAAAACTGCACTCATGCGCCTCGTTTTCAAAGCCCTTCGATTAAGATAGAAGAGAACACATGATTTTGGTTATGCTTGTACGGGTGACTACATTTGTATTCTTCACCGAAGACTTCCATTGCCCGAGAGGCAACAATTCTATACTTTTAGTTGTTTCAATAAAACTGTGATTTCAGTGTGCAAAAAATAATTGGCATACGATTTCATGAGTGAATTAAAAACAAATTGAATAACAGGCACAAGATATATTTTATTGGTCGACTGATGAACCATACAACTATTGACATTTTTTCCAGCCCAAGGTAAAGTTTGAGTGACAAGAAAACAAAATAGGCTACTTCATAGATGTTTTAATAGAATGTGAAAATTCGTAGAAAAAGGGCTTCAGGGGCAGAGGTTAAACATTCTAAGAAATGGAAAAATTGGACTTTGAGTAACAAATGCAAAATATTTTTTCGTATCTTTGAGGATAAGGAGCAGTACCGTTTATGTATTTGCTTAAATAAAATGTGAAAAGATCCATTTTAATCCGAAAATTTTAAGCCCCATACATACACTGAACTTGGACTTAATTTAAACTTCGAATTACTTTTCCTTGAAACTATGTTCCTTGAATCACAAACTTATAGACATTTTAGCTCAGTTCTGTTTAGTAATTTAAGATGAGTTATCCACTAAAATATTTGTACAACACCCCTTAATACAGCGGTAAAAAAATAAAAATATTCAGTTTTTTGGAACCTGGATCCAATTTGGTGTGGGCGGTTACATACTTAGTGGGTGAATTTTCATAAAAAAAAATGTGAGAGAACAATCCGTTTTCATGTGTAAAATTTAACAGCACAAGTTATAACTAAGATGTTACAACGAGGTTGCAGGTGACAGTAGGCGCTCAGATTATATTTAGCACTACTTACTTGTAAAAAATCTTGTGACAAAGAAACTCAATACTGACAGATTATGCGTTCAATTATTAAATATATTCTTCACCTTAATCACCATTTGAAATACATATTTAGACCAACATCAATTTTAAGCAATAGGTATGAGATTTTGACTGAAAGGTAGCAATCTAGTGGGCCATTATAGGATGATTTGGTCGTAAGAATTCACTATCATTAAAGAACAACTAAAATAGGAGAATGTACTTGAGAAATGTTTCCTTTTTTTGGTCGTTTCCGCATGCAGATCACAAAACACAGACTTAATTTGTAAATAATATTAAAAATTAAGAAGTAAATGACAATAAAATTAAGGAACTTGTTTCCAAACCCAGGCTTTTAACAGACATGCCTTTTTCTGATTTTCTTTTACAAAAATCTTAAAAAGGTTGGAGTAGTTTGTGCGGAATTCAGAGTGAAATAGGCAGTCATAAAGGCATAGTTAATTAGAGAGGAGATTATGCAAGAATAAAGTCTCATGCCACACAGATTAATAATTGGCCAACTAACTTACATTCATGACTAGAGTGTTTCTTGTGTGATGAACACCGTTGCTTCCATATAGAGGATTTTATCTGCTCCAAATTTTGATTTAAAACCATTGTGCCCGGCCACGACTTCGTCCTCCACCACGATGACCATCATTGCCTCCTGAGCGTGGTGTAAAACTTATTTTTGCTAAAGGTCTTTCTGCCATGATGTTCCCGCGCAATCCAGGTTTCTGTTTGGCAGCATAGCTAGCTTTCCAGCACTGCCATGCCTCTTCAGGTTGTAACTCCCTGACCTCCGGGATCCAGGCTTTTACAAATTCTGCCTTGGGATCATAATCCGAGGCCTGCTTGACTGGATTGAACTTCCTATCTTCTCTGGGATCGTTTCCAACTCCTGCTGTGTACTGCCAGTTCCCCCAATTGCTGGACACATCATAATCGACCAAATTACACTCGTACCATTCCGCGCCAAGACGCCAGTCTTGCTCCAGATGTTTAGTTAAAAAGCTGGCAACATTCTGCCGGGCCCTGTTTGAGGTAAAACCAGTGAGGAATAACTCTCGCTGCGCAGCATCTACAAGCCCTATCCCTGTGGTGCCTTCTAGCCAACGTTGCATGATACTGTTGTCATGCTTCCATTGGATATTCCGTGCATTGCGAAAACCGCCAACCAAGAAAAGCCGACTTCCGTACTTTCGCGTGCATAGACGCATGTAGTCCCTCCATAAAAGCTCAAAACGCATGTGAGTTGTACCCTTATTCTCCCCCTTTCCATAGCCCTCAGCTCCCTTTCCCACATCTGTTTTACCTTCTTCAAAATCAATCAGAGCAGAGTGAACCTCTCGTGCTGTTAAACTTCCGAGAGCTAGCCACAGAGAAAGCTTGGATGAGTAATCCGTCCCAACCATACCGTTACGGGTATCTTTGTATCGCGTCATTGCTCCTGATTCAATAAGGTGCTTGAGACGTTTTTGGCCAGAAGTTGCCCCTCCAGCAAAAGGCACTGCTGAGCTGGCACCCGCTGAGGGCATCTGTGGTGGATTTTTGAGGCCAAGACCTGCGTCTAACGGCTTCTGAAGAGCAGCAATAAGATCTTTAAGGTTGCCTGGGATTTTGAATGGATGAGCTTGTGGTGGTATGTTTTGGGGAAGAGGGGGCAGTTTTTTTGGCGTAGGCAAGACCTTTCGAGGGGCTTCCCTCAGAGGTTCAACTGTATTTCGGTACTTTGTAAAAACATCAGGGTACTTTTGGGGATCATCAAAAGGAATGTCATCGTCATCAATGAAGTACTTCTCATCCTTCCACAGCTGGAAGTCACCACCTGCATTTACAATGATCTTTCGTACCTGACGCTCTTCAGCCTTCTCCTCATAGCCCTCTTCAGAGGTCATCCAAAGGCCTTTCACTTGGACACCTTTGCTCTTGAAACCTTCCACAAGCTGTTTGACAACATCATGTAGCATACCAACACGAATCTCTAAGCCACTGCCTATGGTTTCAAGATTCTGTTTCAGATCCCAAACACTTTCTGCGAGGAACTTGGCACGCAACTGACCACACCTCCAGAATTTACCTACTTTTGACCGAGCTTCAGGATATGGAGATTTCTCATCAGATGACGATAAGAAACCAGAAACTTCAATTTGATGAGCTGGGAAGACATACAGCGGCAATAAGTGAGTGAATGGCGCATTAGCCTGTGATGACATGGAGGTAAGTTTATGGAATATAGGATTGTCATGGACTCTAAGGTCTCTTCTTAGGAGATAAATCAAAATTTTTGGACTCGCCATGGCTGCAGAAATATTATTCTGTTTTAATTTGTTAAAAGATTGGGTCAAGAATATTTAATATGCAATGAAACATACAATGATTTTAACTTAAAATGAGAGAAAAAGTTAATTTTCGATTTTTCTGTGAGTGGCAAGAGAGTTCAATTACTACTCCAATCAAATTATTTTTTAAGGAAAAATATTACAACTAGAGAATTAGATTTAAATCTTACTGGGGCTAGGCAGGAGAAATTCCAGAAAACGTTTGAGGAGTTAAAATGAGTTGAGAGGAGATGGCATACATTCCATTACAAACATGTAGACTCTTGATCCTTTAGGGAATAGTTCCTCCTACAAACTGAGAGAAAATAATTGTTACAAAATGAAATTAAAATTCAGGAGTAAAATAAAAAAAAGGCGAACAGATATTGCATTCATCAATTTTGTCCAAACTTTCACCTATGTAATTGTAGGTGTAGAGTGATTCGCTGATTTTCCATGATTATGGCAACCCTAAAGTAGTATCCAGAAAAAACAGAGAGGCAGAATAAGTTTTTGAATAGTTTTGATGTGATGAAAAAATTCGAGAGGCAAGAAAAATTTGGAAAATATGAATACTTAAAATTCTCAAGCATTATCTCGGAGTGGGTAATGATCGATATTTCCAATTGCAACATATTGATGGGTAAAGTGAAAAAATGTGCTTCTCTATTGCATAATTTCAAATTCTTTATGTTTCATTCCTCCGAAAGAAAACCGTACAAAATATTTCTATTAAATTGTCTGTGAATATTTTAGAATGAGTGATAAAATTTCACCAAAAATTTAAAGAAAAAATAATCTTGGGTTTCCTTTTAAAAAGGTGAAACATGAGCAGTGACTTGCAATGCTGCAGTTGGAATAATGCAACTTTTTACTTTAGCCACTGACAAGATACAGGAACTTGTATGAAGGTCCTGGAAAAAAGTTATTGCATCTTTACTTCTATCAGCGAGATCAATCTAAGTGTTATTGATGGCAGTATATGGTTGGACTAACAATTATTCAATCAAAACTGAGTTGAATGACACACTTAATTTACAAGCTGTCATCACTTGGTGAGGTCATGTCTTCTAAATGGGGAAACTGGTTCATCCTTAGTCTGAAATTTTTATTCACTTGTTTCTCGTTTTTCTTCGTCCATATTCTTGAGAGTCAGTAGAGATATTAGTGGGTCATGAATGCATTGATGCTAATTCAAACTTTCCAGACTGGATTTTGGTAATCTATCAGCGGTAAAGAGCTATGAGGCTCACCTTTTTAGAAAGACTTCGACTTAGTAAAGTCAGCTGTATAGAGAGCTATGTCCTTTGGACACCGGGAAGATTGAAACAAAATAAAAGATACTTGATTCCAGAATCAAGAGCAACCATGAAATCTTTTCAATGGTTAAGAATTTTAAAAAACTTAGGCAGAGTAAATACTAAGAAGACATTCTGATGTTTCAGTTGTCTTTTTAATTTATCAATTTTTTACTCCAGACATTGGTATGGTGGAGCACCAATCTTGTGGGCACTTTTTGTTTCAGAGTTTGTAACAGTAACCACACATTGTGCCCATGAGCAGTTCTAATGCATGCAGATCATCTCAAATCAGATTATGTACACCCTTGCAACTTGGAGTAAACAACATTGCTCACGCATGAGTGGATTTGGATACTAGTGGCTTTTCAGATGTCAAATTCCAGGGGAAACATTTTTAGCCCTCGGGTTTGCTTCAAATCACTGTCTCAGCTCATTAAACACTCAAAATTGGAGTCTAAAATAGTTAATTTCTTAGCTTGGTTGAAAGTCACTAAATTCCAGTTAAATGAGGGAAACAATAACACAATCTTCACAAAACCTGATGGCGTAAACCAGGTTTTGAATTTCCATTCTTCAAATATTTTTTCATAATAGGTACCATTTAAATATTTCTTCACTGCAGGCTCCGTGTAGAGGTTGTAAGTTTTTAATGTTCCCCAGTAAGTATCGAATTCTCAGCTTAACTGCAAAAAAAAGAAGAATAATTAAACGTCAAAATAGAACTAAGTTTTAAGTGAAAAGTGTTATAAGTTTTACAGATAAACCATATTTTTTAATATTTTTTAAGACTCTCAAAGAATGAGTTATTAGCTCAACACCATTAGGCTACGTTGTTCCTGTATTATAAGCCTTTGATATGTATGTCAAAAAGCTGGTATGATGGAAAGAAGTTGCTAATGGGAAACCTGCTGATAATATTATAAAAATATAGTTGAAATTGATAAAAAGAGATGAGAAATTGAGACCCTAGGGGAAAGCACTTTTTTATTAATTATTTTACTCCAGTATTGTGCTCTCTTAGCTCTCCTTTGAGGACCTATGAATTAGTTCTTTTGGCTGGTGAAGCTTGTGTTGTTGATGAATAAACTATTTTGCAGATTTTAGGTATCGAATTACCGGCACAAGCTCCAGGAAAGGATATTCACTATCCACAGTTAGATGATGTTGGAAAAGCTAGTAGGAAACAGGATACACGCCAAGATTCTAACATCCGCTGAGAAAAGTAGACAGCTTCCTGTAAACAAGAGGGAAATAAAAATTAAGAATAAAAAGTAGGAGGCATGCATTCATGAAAATTGTTTATTTCCCACAAGATTTTTTTGCTTTTGGCAGTGTCTTTCTTTGTAAAGTTTGGTTTGTTATTGTACATGTACATGAAAATAAAGATCATTCATTACTCTTACTAGAGCGGATGCATCATATGTTGAGACAAAAGTCAAGTATTGTTTAGGTCACCACTCATCAGTGGTGCCATCTGACTGCAAGCGACTGCATGTATTAACCTGTTGAGTGGTGCTGATTTGGAGATAATCAGAGATTGACATTTGTCTCAACATACGATGCATCCGCCTTATATCAAAAGGCAAATATCCTGACTTACAGAGTTTGTGGAAATTATATTAAGTACCTACTTACTCTAGAATGACAGCAACAGAAGAAAATTGGCCCCTTGCTTAGATACGAAACTAGCTACTCAATATCCATGCTCGGTGAATGAGTTAATCATAAAGCAGAAATTTTACAGCGTCCCTTCAAACTTCCATGACTCAATGTACTGCGTGTACTTCAGGAACATCATTTTGAAGTAAACAGCACTCACGGAAATTGGAAGTTAAGTGAGATTCTGGGAGCTTTTTAGAATTTTTCTGATCCTTAATGTACATTCTTCAGACCTGTGTAATTAATCTTTAAACATAGTCTCTCACTGTCAATATAAAATTGAAGCTTAAACAAGAGTTCCAGGGAATGCAAATGATCCACTGTGTCTCCACAGATTAACTCTTTAGACTCACATCCTCCAAAAACAGATGAACAAAATAAGACTGACAGCGTAAAAAACTGATATCGTTCGGTAAGTAACTTGATATTGTAACCAATAGATTCAGAATCAGCTATATGTGAAACTGTAACACCAGATAAGTCTGAAGGTACTGTAATAGAAAAAGTTGAAACGAGATAGTCGTAAAAAGAAAATGAAAGACAATCTTACTGTTGAAAATTATTGCTTTGGGAAACTGACAAGTACATGCGATGGTGATTTGTTGAGGCAGACTGTTAGCAATGAGTCACTTGAAGAGACAACAGGTCAATCAATTCACCTGCAAGTTCACGAGCATTTTTCACAAAACCATAGAAAATGTTGAAACATTCCATTAGGAAATTTATTACTTATTTTATGAACTCTAGTCCAACTAGGAATTTATTAGAGCATGCCACACATTACGATGTTTACTTTTTGCAGGCAAAGACCCCCTCGGAATGAGCAGGCAAGATGGCTGCGTGGCGCGACGGGAACTCAGAGCAGTTCGAGCACTCTCTAACCAATACCTACTCTAACCCATCCTATCGTCTGCCGCCTCCC
This sequence comes from Bemisia tabaci, assembly GCF_001854935.1. Lineage (NCBI taxonomy): Eukaryota > Metazoa > Arthropoda > Insecta > Hemiptera > Aleyrodidae > Bemisia > Bemisia tabaci. The sequence goes on from NW_017548003.1 coordinate 966,340, forward strand.
CACCTTATCCATCCACATAATCATGTTTCCAATAATGTAAAATGAATCAGTGAGTTCGGAAACACTCCAACACGGGTTTTTTTCGATTTTCACTTTTTTACGGTTTAGTTACACTTCTGGATAAGTAGAAGCATCTGCACGCAAAAGGATATTTCGAAATTGCAATCGGAAGTGCTCGAAACGGCGACGGGAAAAGGGAAGAATCGAAGAATTTCATTGGAAATACCAATTTTTGGCCGATCAAGGGAAACGGGTGACTATCTGATGCGGTTTTCTTTTTTCGGTTCAGTATACCTTGTGCCAACAAGTTATATAAATATTCAAGCGTTATTCAGGTCAAAAAATATAAATTTTTCAGGGCAGACTATGAAAAATCAGTATCTGAAACTTGGTGCGTTAAA
>NW_017548003.1:966770-1119131 GCF_001854935.1 Bemisia tabaci
ATCACCTTTAAGGCACGTTTCTCCATGAATTTTCTTGTTTTTTGGCATCAAACTAAGTAGAACTCAAGGAAAATGAGGCAAGACTTTACAAGTTACCATGTAAGGTTCATCTGCTGAAAAAATAGAATAAAGTCTAAAATTCCTAATGAACATCACCAAGATGGTTCTGCCACCAGCAGTTCATTTTTTAAGGCACGGATCAAATACTGTGGTTATCTATTATTCTCACGGTGCCCATCAAATTATAGGTAAGAAACCTAGTCCTGTATTAATAATGGCATGGAATGACGGGCTCTAATTGGTGACTTGACCATCCCCAATAAGTTATCGAAAGAATTTACTTCTTAAAAGATCCTTTGCGAATAAAGCCAAGTAAATATGCGGATAAAAGTCCCGTGTGATATGTGAAGTGTACTTATTCTAAGTAATTTCAAAGGGAAGGGATGAAATGTTCAAAAGGTTACGTCCAAATTTGCTAAGTTGTAGAGGCGCTAGGCACAAATTGGACAAGGTGCCGCTAAGTAATGATTAAATGAATTTTTTATTGTTATTAATTACGGAAAAAAGGAAAAGAGAATCAGGCCGATTGCCAAAATCCAAAATTCGAAAAGTGTAGGGTGGTGTAGGAGAGGAGCCGAACCTTCTTCGAGATTACGGGCGGCGAGCGGCAACCTGATTGGCTACGAAGATTGCCGAGCATGGCCGAAGGCCTACTCGCCGCTTGGTAGGTGTTGACGGCGGTTTGACAAACAGCAGTTTTTGGTGAAATGTGGTCCGGAATATCTGGGCCAATCTGTTCACTCGAGCATGCCACACATTACATAACCTCAAACCTCAGGTTTGTTGACACTTGTCTGTCTAGTATGCCGCCAGGTGGCGCCACGTTCAACCTTCCCCCCCCCCATCTTGAAATCGTAGCTGCTGCCGCCCTGTTTAAAATTTGCCCTAATAAATCCAATTCATATAATTTGAAAAGAAGACTGTAGTCTCTCCCCCCCCCCCCTCTCCACCCACCGGATGATAATAAAAAACTGAACTTTTTTAAATTTTACCTCATTTAAAATCTTCTCTCCTGAGTACTTACCCAGCTGAATTTTTTATTGACCCGAAGAAAGTAACTATTCCTTTAATTAAAAATCTGCTAATGTAGTTTAGGAGCCCCTTTAATTGAAAAAAGATTTCATTCAAGTAGGTAATCATTTGAAAACATGCTTGAGAATTTCAGCGGTCTTTTCGGTCAAAGATGTCTGATTTTCCCAACAAACAATACTTGTCAGTTTTCTCCTCATGATATGCATAATTACATTACAATTTACATTAAATACATTTTGTAAAATTTTATTCAAATTTCACGATTTTGCCCCGTTGTAATTTTTCATTTTGAACTGTCAGATTAGGGAGTCCAATATTTTCGAAGATCTATGTCCATTTACTGATTTACCATTAATAAAAATAAATGTGACCAGAGCACTGTCCATCCGCAATGTTTACAGCTGCTTCTTACCCCTTCACTAACTCTCGTAAAAACTATTTGTTATGAGAACGCAACTTATCGAGCTCCTGCGTCTGGTACGGTATCATGTCAAATTGAAGGCACTTATCATCCGTCCGAATGCATTATCGCGCGCATAGGACGACTGTGGTTCTAACAACGCGATTGTCTAAAAAAACGAGGAGACGGGCTCGAACGGTGGCATTTTTGGGGAACAAACCAATAGAGTAGGAAAAGTTGCATTTAGACCCATAAAATACGCTTCTGCAGTACGATCATTTACTCTAAGAATATCTTGTAAATAGAACTCGTATTGGTTACTTGTGAGGTATCTTTTCGTCCTGGTTTTTCTTGAGTAATTCTTGTCTTAAGCGATGTACATTTCGGAAGAATTATTTCCTTCTTCAGGCCACACAATTATTTGACTAGCACTAAAACATTGTGCGCGTTCGAAATTGCGAGACACGTTAAAATATTAAAATCGGAAAAATAAAAAATAAAACACACGCATAGACTAAACAAAAATTAATTGACCATGAAACTGCACCGGTCGCGACCGATTTATTATGTACTGAAATTATGAGTTATCATGAGTAATATATCGGTCGCGACCCGTGCGGTTTCATGGTCAATTAATTTTTGTTTAGTCTATACGTGTGTTTTATTTTTTATTTTTCCGATTTTAATATTTTAGCGTGTCTCGCAATTTCGAACGCGCACAATGTTTTAGTGCTAGTCAAATAATTGTGTGGCCTGAAGAAGGAAATAATTCTTCCGAAATGTACATCGCTTAAGACAAGAATTAATCAAGAAACTCCAGGACGAAAAGATAACTCACAGGTAACCAATACCTAAACCTGGTAATTTGAAAAACCCATATAGTAGAACTCGTATTGTTTAAGGATACAACATTTTCAAGTATGAAAAACCATAGACATACTTGATAGGATTGACATTGACTTTTGAACGATTGAGGCTTCCTTGACTGATCGCAGAAACAGGTGTGTCAAGGGGTAGTTCTCCACATTTGACTATTGTGATCGGCACAAGGGGCTGCCCCTGCCGATTTGCTTCAGTTTTCTCGATCAGGACCACGGTCCTAAGTCCAAAAAGCACCTTAAAAAGAAGGTTTCAGAAGAGATAAACATATCAATTACGCCTCTTGTAAAATCGCGTGGTATAACTTAATAATTCCCAGTAGATCCGGCTCTTTTAGTGATTAGCAGTTTACCTACTTGAAAAAATTAATTTTAATGTCGGTACTCTTTTATCCTGAGGCGAACATCACAGCCATTAAATACAGGAAAGTATCGAAGTTGAAGAGTTACTCATCCTCACACGTCATCATTACTCGGACAGATTATGTGGATTCTCTGAAATATTCTCGGGTTGTGACCGTGGGCAGCCTCTCGATACCATGCAGGCGGGAATGTTGGATTATCGATATCAGTTATATATATCAGTTATGGCGATATCGCCATTTGAAACCATGGTAAAGAATCGATTATTAAGGTGTTTGTTGCGAATAGTTTGATAATCGATCCTTTTTCACAGGTTTAAATGGCAGATCAATCGATATATCGCAAAGCACGCTACGCCACTGATACCATTAGACTTCCACAATGATTAAACGGGACCACCTCCTACCTCCGAACAGAAAAAATTCTAGGGTAGGCTAGGTATCCATGATCGCAGTTCTTAGGAAACGAGACCGATTTTATTCAATACAGACTAAATCTGCTGCGGGTTTATAATGATGAAGAGCAGACTCCGAGGGCTTGTTTCCCCAGAATACAATGCATGCCCGGAGAATTTAAGTTTTATGTTGACCAGCTTCTCGAAAGAAAAATAAAATTTCTAAGGAAGTTTGCAACGTCGCAAATGGAGAAACGCCGTCTCTCATTTTGCCCGAAAATATGTATGGATAAAATTGAAGGCATTATGACTGGCCTCTCTCAACTTATATTCGTCTGTAACGATAAACAATGGGACGCGTTTGCTACGGCGCCTTGATACAACTATACAACCTCGACGGATGTCCGTATTGCGTTCAAAAAATTGAAGGCGTTTTGACTCCCTGCTCATGCTACCTGTAGTTGATTCGATCGACAAACGCGTTGGACGGCGGTGACGGGGTTTTGATGCAACTTTTTAAACTTGATGGCTGTCCGTATCGCACCGACTGAAGTGCGAAACCACGTATCTCCATTGCGGTGTTTCAAAATTTCCGCTCTTAATTCATATCTTCAATGAGAAACAATCCAAATGTATCACTTTAAATTTTTAACCAAATCTTCTGCTATCGAATACGAAAAATCATGGAGAATTTAAGTTATATGTTGACCAGCTTCTCGAAAGAAAAATAAAATTTCTAAGGAAGTCTGCAACGTCGCAAATGGAGAAACGCGATCTCTCATTTTGCCCGAAAATATGTTTCTTATAACTATGCCTCTCAATAAATGGTAAGTGGACCTAAACTCCCCAGCCGAAAAAACGCCTGGACTTATACTACTGGAAAAAACAAGTGCTGGGACAAAAATCGTTGACGAAATGTCCTATAACCTATTCTTACCTTTCCGAACCCGGTGTATACATCGCTGAGCCAGGTAGTGGCCATACACGTAACGAAGAACTGGCATCCATTTTTGTTTTTACCTAGTTTACAGGCAGTGAAATTTGTATTAATAAACTCCACTACAATCTTCGAGTGTGACTCATTCCCATAATTTCAACGATTTAAACTGTGATACATTCAAAATTTAGACACAATTTTATTTCAGAGCTCTCAAGCTCAAATCATTCTGCAGCACATCGAGGATCACCCAACAAAATTTAGAGATAGAATTGTTCGGAATAGTAGCTTCCGGTAAAACTCTACCATGACAGATTTCTGTGGAGAGTGGGCGTCGCAGAGCGCCCTAGCGCGCCGTAAAAGCGGCTTATACATACATAAGTGTTCGAAATAACGTTGAAAGTATAGTCTAAATGAACAAAAAACATATTAGCAGGAAGCTTTAATGTTTTTAGAATCAATTAAAAAAAAAACTCAAGAAATAAAATACAATATAGAATTGCTTAAAACAATTCATAACGTACAACATCTTCAAAATTTGGAAATTCTAATTTTCATATACAAGAGAAACCTACCAAGAACCGTACTGTTTAAAATTTTTTTTATCTCTCGCTTGGATAATGAATATTTTAATTATTCCTTGATATTTTTATCGCATGAGCGATCAAACAAATCATAACATCATAACAAAATCTAGCCGCCGGCCAGTTCCTGGCTACTAGATGTATATTGCTAGAAAGTCTAGTACGTAAGTACCATTATTCTTTTTTTTATTTTTTAAAATTTATTGTGTGAATTCACAATTTACACTCAAATTCTTTTAAAATAAGTACGCTAGGAGGCAAACTAACATTAGAAAATGAAACGAATCATTCATTACCATGATTGTACATAGCTAAGAATCCAGGGGCCCAAAATTGAACAACATGAGTCTCGTCCGGAAATGTGCCGCCGTAGATGCTTGTGTCTCCTGTGCCGTCGTTGTTCACGATATCTCCACCTGCGAGCAGATGAATCATACGCATGCCTTCACGATCTTTTTTACCTTCTGCTGGATACATAGTTCAATGGACCACTAGACAAGGTACAAATTTCAGCATTCTGATATACGTTTCATAACCAAAATTTCACGTAGAAAACGATGCGCACAACGAAAATTACCGAAATCAATTCCTTGCAAAAATATTAAACGATTCTTGATGCGTGAATTCAAATCACCCGCTTATTAAAACTCAATGCTCTACGTGACTCACATCGCGCGCTGAACGTTATCATGACAGTCTCTACGATATACAAATCTGGCAACCTCAATCTTGACGCTTTGGCTCAGTTATAGCAAATTGCTTATAGTTTGAACAACACATGGTGGGACATCAATATTGCTCGACTTAGAAGCTTGCTGAAACCGTCGTAGTGCGCGATTTGACTCACGTAGAGCTTTGAGTTTCTTGTGAGCGGGCAGTTCAAATTCCTCGTAACCAATGTGAAACAAAAACGTTAATATCGTAGTTAGAAGTTTGGTTCAGTCATTTTCGTTGTGCGAATCGTGTTCTACGTAAAATTTTGGTTAGGAAACATGTATTAGATTGCTTAAATTCGTTCCTTGTCTAGTGGTCCATTCTGGTCGTCGTAATTTCGTTTAAGACTAACTATGGATCTTTCGACGTATACTATATTTGAGAAAAGATCATATTTAACGTGACATTCCTGTGACTTCAAGGTCTATGTAGGGCTAAAAAATCACATGAATTTTGATTTTAGTTTAAACGGCTCATGTGAGTCTTTAACTCCTCTTCCAAAATGTCATTAACATTAGGTGCATAAAACATTTTAAGATTAATTTTACTCGGAATAATCAATTACTTTACATTTCAAATAGGATGGATTTGTATACATCCTTTCAAAAAAAAAATCAGACGTCAACTTGAAAAAAAGGGGGAAACTCGAGTGTCAACACAGCTCAAAGTAGGAGAGAAGCATTAGGGCTTCGTCTTTCAACTTTGTTTCCGAATCTGAGCGACATCTCATTGGCAGCATCAGCATACAGCGGAGCACGTTCATGCCTCGCGCCATCGCGCCTTCAATTTCGTAGATGCAACACGGACATCCATCAAGCACGAATAGTTGTATCTCTGCGCCGTCACCAACGCGCGTCCTTTACCTTGCTATATTTCTTTGCTTCCGGTTGTTTTATTCGTATCTGTGCTTCAAGGGCCACGCGAGCAGCTAAGCTGCAGATAGGAGTGACATAATCAGGCCTCTTTTTTAAACTTTTCTCCCGTACCTGAACGACACCTCATTTGGCAGCATGTAGCGGAGCATTGCGGGTTCACGCTTCGTGCCGTCGCGCCTTCAATTTTGTAGATGCCGCATGGACGTCCATCCAGCACGAATAGTCGTATCTCTGCGCCATCAACGCGTATTGAGGTGTCTCTCATCTTTGAAATGTGAGCAAACTTAAAATTATGTTTTCTAAAATTATGCTATGACGTGTGTCCAAATCAAGAATCATTTTGAGGCGAAAGAAAGAAGAAAAAACATGTTCATCGGTCGTCCAAGCGCCTTGAAGTGTGCCGTCTAAAATTTTGTAATTAGGCGAGAGTTGTGTTTTTGACGACTACCTCTAAAAATCTCAAGCCGAGTCAACTCGGTGAGAAAGCGCCCGTGTGTCAAAAAAGGTGATATTTCAGCACACAAAATTTCTTACCATCAAAATCTAGTAATAACATAGATAATACTTCTAAAACTATCAATATTTAAATATTGGTCAATTTGATCTGACTTGGGGCTTTGTGTATAAAAGAATAAGTCTTCGGCATCTAAGGATTAAGCAATTAATTTGACTTATTACAAGTCATTTTTTGGTAAATCATTATTTTATGGTTGTGAATCCCCCTTTATTCCCCTCGTAGGTGCCTGCAGCTAATCCTTTGTGATGACAGTAATCGGTACAAAGACGACTGCTCATTGAAGCGGAGAGGTAAGTACTTGTTTTTATCTTAAAGTGAATACTTTATGAAAAATCTTAGAGAGAGAATTAAGATGAAGCACTGGTCGAGTCCTTGTTTTCTCTCTTAAGTTCTAAATAGAAACCTATGTACCTATTTTATTTCTTCGTATCCGATTTTCAGAAGGTTACTTGCGAGATTTTACCTAGAAACAAAAATTTATTAACGATCCGGTAAATATTAGTGCCAGCGTATGTCTTGCCATTGATACCGACTGTTGCAATGGTCCTGAAGTTCTCCACAGTTTTGGGGGCGACCTCACCGAAGAGCCCGAATATGATGCGCCCCAAATCTTTGTCTCCTTGCTTGAAGTCCATAAAAATTTTATGGGTGACATTGAACATGGGCCGCGGGGGCTTCGTGATTGGATCCTCTTCGAGAAATGCCTTTTGAAATAAGCACAAATAAAACATTAAATGAAACGAAAGCAGTCAAAAAGAAATTGAGGAAGAGAGGAAACCAGATAATCTTCAAAAAGGAGTAGTTTTCAGACTGAATATTTGTTGGCACCTGTGGGTATAGGGATCGCTTTTTGCAGTACAGCTTTCCGAGGGCCATTAGTTACTCTCGACCATGCAAGATTGTAGAAATGGGGGGCTTGGAAGAGAAGGCACATAACGTCGTTCCTCTGACGTAAGGGCGTACCTCGATTTCCACTTGAACCCTGTTCTCCATATAACTCAATGCTTTTCGGGGTTCATTCGGAAATCGAGATAAGCCCTTACGTCAGAGGAACGACGATAAGTGCAGGTTTTGCTATTTTGAGAAACACGTGCATAAGTACGTTCGCGCGAAAAAAGGAGGAAGATAAAGGGAAGAAAGAGAAGACGAAGGGACGAAAGATAAAAAAGGGAAGAACTCCTATATTCGGTGATAATTCATGACAAAATTGACTTAAATTGCATATTAGAAGCGCTATAAAATTTGTACAATTTTCTCCAGGAAGCCCTTCGGACCCCCCTTCCGCCTTTCGCGCACGAAGTGCCTAGGTCCGTCTATGCCTCTTCTCGTCCTTTTCACGTCCCCAAGCCCTTTTTCTGCAATGGGTTTTCGTGTGTGCATGAACTTTCAAATTAATTTAACGGAGGTCATAGACGGTTTATATTTTAAGTACGAAATGAAAAATTGAAATTCGACAGGTCGGCTCACCTCTAGAGGTTGAAAGTGCAGGGATGAAGGGAAACTGGACCCATAGTCTAGTGGCACTGAGAGTCCGTGTGTCTGGAATAGAAAAATTAAAATTAGTGTCTTCATCTTCCTGCAATAATTCATGGTTTTAGACAATCATACGCCTCTTTTTGTCGGGATTCATACCCTCGAATTTAAATAGTTTTTTCCCGTGTATTTATTAATGTTTCTAAAACAAATTCAAAACGAATACTGTCTCCTCACACCAAACAAATCGAATTTTTCTAAAACAAATTCGAAACGAATACTGTCTCTTCACACCAAACAAATCGAATTTGAATGATCAATTTTTAAATAACGAGTGATTAAGCAAAATTTCAATTTAGAAAATACTCGAACAATTTTTTTATTTGGAAATTATCAACCCCAATAAATTGGAAAACAAATTTTTCAAATATAAAATTACACTCTGACTGAAACTTTTGAATAGCTTCAAGTACACATCTAAGTTGCACACTCCCAAATGACTTTTAATCGAAGAGCTCTTGACAAAACAATGATAGAAAAATCAAGTTTTCATTCTTTTAAACGTAATATTTAAAATGAAATCAGGGATGCATACTTGGGAATCATGCAGATAGATAATGCTGAAAACATGCATACAGAATTTCAGAGAAGGGATCTTTGATTAGGGCTCTCTAAAACCTTTGATGACGATGATGATGATGATGACGATGATGATGATGATGATGATGATGATGATGATGATGATGATGATGATGATGATGATGATGATGATGATGATGACGATGATGATGATGATGATGATGATGATGATGATTTGAAAACTTGACTAACTTCGAGGCCAACTTATTATTTACAAATTATTCATTATTGCTAGTTATCGCTTACCTGGTGAAGGATACACACACAAAATAGTAGAAACATTTTACAGGGAGCCGTTAGCACGCATTGAGATCTTTCCCAACATAAAATGAGTATAATAGTAAGCACTAAAAACAGGTTGTAAAGGCAACACTGGACTGTTATCGGATCAAGAAAAGTTGAGTTTCGCTCCCAGAAACCTACCTTTTTCCCCGATTCAAACCAGGTAAGTTTTTTCAATAATTTTAAGTGTCAAATGGGGCACAAAGTTGTTTTGAACGCTTCGAAGGCACGTAAATTCCTGCGGTTTTTTACGCGGAGGAGGGAAACTCAGTTTCCTCTCTTTTGGAGTCGTGTTACATATAAACCAAACTGAGCTGCGGAGGGTGATTCCGGATTTCTTGTCAGATCTTTAGACTTATCTGCCTTTTCCTTTTCCCCTTTCACATGTACTTGCGCATTGAAGTAATGCACTGAATTTGACTTGTCTGATTAAGTGGTGTATGGTGATAACGTAAAGAGCCACAATCACATCGTCAACGATTGCCAAGTCGCACTGTAATTTACTGATTAAAGTGCGTCAATCAACATGAAACGACTCAAAGCTCCTTGCAAGCGGGCTTGAAGTTACTGGGCGAAGAGATAAAGAGGTCGGGTAATCACAGACCATCAACGAGGCAAAGTTTAAGAGAAGCCGTCTGATCCGGGGTGTTAACTCGTCACATCAGTTAGTTAAGGGCCAAGAAGGTAGAACTTAAAATTTTGGAAATGGAAAAAAAGCAAACTGACTATACTTTTTCAATGAGCGAGTTCATTTCTTTCCCCCTTGATACGAAATAAGCTATCCCAGATAAACTTCTTGGATTATGAGTTTGACAAGAAAATCGTGCGTAAAAGTTGGGTCATATGGATCAAACTCTCGGTGTTCCATATCATACCAACTTCTCGATTTGTCAAATTGAATTTCCGGTTTGTGTAACAACCCTCGGTTCATGTAACCAAACCTCCTTAGTTATTTCACTTCACCGCCGAAGTTTAATTCGACAACCCGAATAGTTGGAATGACATCGACGCCTAAAATGCGAAACCATGTACCTCCGTTAGTATTTAAAAATGCCCGCTACTAGTTTATTTTTTCGAGGAGAAACAAGCTAATTTCATAGCCTGAAATTTTCACAGAATATTCCTCTAATGGAGAGGAAAAATCAATGAAGCTTTTGACGGATTACGTTAACTATAGTTTTCCAAGAAAATTATGAACTATGATGGGAGGTCTGAAACGTTGCGAACGGAGATACGTAGTTTCGCACTTTGGCTATCGATACGGAACATCGAACGTTAGGTTTATAAGACCCACTTTTTTCTCAATGATAGAGCGATGTACAGGCAAATAAGATAGTAACTACAAGTGATGGCATATTGGAAGATCGGATCAAAGCCTATGATACAGTTCGTCGTTTCTCAGATAGAGGAGCACTCGCGATCCGCATTTTTACTCGGAAACTGTTAGGAGTATGTTCTTGAATATTTTTTTTTCTTTCTCTTTTCCAGATTGCAGGTGAAACTCAGTAAAATGTTGGAAAAAATTTCAAAATTTGCAAGGAGGAAAAATAACCGTTGCTTTACAGTCCTCATGCGGAATTAATATTGGGATCAAACTAATTGTTCTCACAAACATAACATTGCAACTTCGTCGACTAGAAAAGTAGTTGAAAGAAGAAAGATTCTTCATCCTCTATGTTCGTGTAGAGAAAGGATCCTCGAAACTTTCCATCCTCCTAATTAATTCACGTTCACTCATCTAGAAAATGGCGAGTCAAGTGAAATCATACTTAGGTTTTTATGAGGCGCAACTTTTGACACATCTTCCTATTTTATGGAGCTATTCGAAGTATGTAAAAAATGGCCATTTTGGCTGTAACCAGCTTGACTGGAGGAGCTAACAAAAGTGGGAAGATTTGGGTGGAGGTATAAAGGAGACAGAACAGGAATAAGTAAAGAAAGTTCCCCTGTTCAATGAAAGGAAGGGAATGAAGTCCTGCATTTTCAGTTTTATACGGCCGCATCTGGAACAGAAGAAGTGGGTGTAAAACGAAAATTAAAGATCCTCACAGGAGGACTCACAGAGGCTGAAAGTAGTCCGGGCTAGGTAAGTAATTTATTAACTGAGTGACACAGTGTAACGCAATTTTTTTTTTTAAAAAAAAACTTGTAATTTCATACGATAAAATTGCTATTTTTTTCAACCATAAAATTTATTTTAGTATCTGTTCATCATTTGGTCAAAGAATGCCGATTTTAAACAATTAATATACGAGGGGCGTTCAATAAGTAAGTATCCCCCCTCTCTAAAATCCATAAGAATGGACCAATTTTAAAAAACTTGGGCTCAAAATCTTCCTTAGGATATTTTGAGGTCAACAAAACAAACCGCAACAAAATCGGACTATGTGCGGCCGAACGCGAGCCGTTTGAACGCGCCGAGGTGCTCGACGCTCCCGCCGAATCCGCGAGGATTTGAAGTCCGCTACAGGAGAAGAACTTCTCTGCCAAAGCCTCAGTCGTTCATCACTGACGAAAAATCAAAGAAATTTTTGTAGAAAAAGGGGCTTACCTCACTTCTCCACATAACCAGCTCGATCCAAGCAAGTCTGATACTGAGACTAAGACTAAGAGAACAGCTTTTGGATGCCTCGTGCGTAGAAGTCTTTCAGCTGACCGCGGATGAAAGAGAGGACGGCTTGTTTGACCTCTTCCACTGATTCAAAATTAACTCCTCCGAGTTCAGATTTCAGATACGATAATAAATGGCAAACCAGACCACCATTTATTCCCGTTCCTGGAATCTGAACTCGGAGGAGTTAATTTTGAATCAGTGGAAGAGGTCAAACAAGCCGTCCTCTCTTTCATCCGCGGTCAGCTGAAAGACTTCTACGCACGAGGCATCCAAAAGCTGTTCTCTTAGTCTTAGTCTCAGTATCAGACTTGCTTGGATCGAGCTGGTTATGTGGAGAACTGAGGCAAGCCCCTTATTCTACAAAAATTTCTTTGATTTTTCGTCAGTGATGAACGACTGAGGCTTTGGCAGAGAAGCTCTTCTCCTGTAGCGGACTTCAAATCCTCGCGGATTCGGCGGGAGCGTCGAGCACCTCGGCGCGTTCAAACGGCTCGCGTTCGGCCGCACATAGTCCGATTTTGTTGCGGTTTGTTTTGTTGACCTCAAAATATCCTAAGGAAGATTTTGAGCCCAAGTTTTTTAAAATTGGTCCATTCTTATGGATTTTAGAGAGGGGGGGATACTTACTTATTGAACGCCCCTCGTAATGAGTCTCACGTATTAGGAGCATAGATAATTGCAATGAAATAGCAATATGCCACAATTTTAATTTTATTTCACAGAACTTTGATAAAAAGAGCCCCTTCAATTACTAGATACGCAACACATACAACACCCTAATGCGGTAGCAATCATTTTACCATGTAATCGCAACTTGCTACGGTTTGTTCATATCATGTAATTATGTGGTTGAATATCAGTTATGTGCAGTCATGCATCATTAAAGTTCTTAGTGCATTAAATTTATTGATGCACAAAAGCTAACCATTTGTATGAGAAGAGAGATCGTCGTCAATAATATTAATACATTTTATTCCTCGTAATGCACTAAGGGGGATCTAATCTTTCCCCAAAACTGGAACAAATACGATTGAAAGTTACTAATTTTAGGTTAGTTTCTCCGATTACTAGTTTCTGGATAACAGGGAGATACCAAACCTCGGACACCCATTACACTCTTTGCCATGCAAAAAATGTGCAAGATACTAAGTTAGATTCTCATAGCGCTGATGATGGAAAGTGATTATTGTCTCAAAGAAATTTTGTTCAAGTATTTTTAATATTCGACCAATTGTAAAACCAAAGATGACCCTTATGAGCATTTGCCCTGTGCAAAAAAGTCGTGGGTGTTCAGATTGTGTCAAACGTCTTTACTTTTCATTCTCGTCTTGGCAATGTAACGCGCAACAGGTCGTTGAGTCTGTATCCATCAAGTTTATCCAGCAAACATCAAGAAAATAACTATAAATCTCATCATTAATTTGTATCCGAGGGGTATTAATACATTGTGTTTTGTTCCTTCGGTAAAATTTTAATATCTCGTGAGTCTTAATTCCACTGCTGCACAGGGGGAGGGTCAATGTAGAAATTTAATGCATTGATGTCTGGATATCTCAGAGAGTACTGACTCAAAGATGTCTAGTAGTATGATGATTTCTGGCGGTCTTTTGCACGATTCCATTCCTGATTGCACCAAAAGGAAACAAATATTGAAAAATATCATCATATATTTGAAACCCAGGTGGTAGGGAAGTATTTTCAGGATGACGCTCAGGTGAAATTAGAACAGTCTATATACCTCCCATTCTGTACGTAAACAAAAGCAACGGAAGGTTTACGTAGGGTATAAATGCGTCACCATTTGAATACCTTTGACTCATCGCTTAGGTAAAGCAAACGAGGATAATTAAAAAATGTATTTTTTTTTGCAAATTATGACGCTTCCCCTTTCGATCGCACCAATCGCAAAAAATCATAATGAAATACACCTGCAAATCTCATCATTTCTTTGAATCCGAAGGCAGTTAACCATATCAGGGCTTGTTCTTCTGTTGAAATTTGAGTCTTTCAGTTGATGCCACAAATGAACAAAATAATTGAGGGGCTGGGAGGACAAGGCGCATAAGTGGAGTTTATCCTATTTCGAGAGATACGTGTTTGAAGTTTCGAAATTACACGGATCCTTATGGCAGAACGAAAGTTCAAACTGACTTTTTGATGCTTAACAATTGGAATTTGGGAGCGAATTGTTCACAGAGTATGAGTTAAGACTAGTTCTACTTGAAATAATTAAAATGTCAATTTTTTAAAAGAACTGAACAGCAGCCTGATTGTTGAAATTTATGTCGGCACGACAAGAATCGAAAATCGATATATTACACAGCGCGGATAGGGCTATGCCTTTGTCCTATTGCGCCGACAAAGCCAGTTAATGTTTCAACAATCAGGCTGCTGATGCGTCTTGTCCACCGAGCCTCTCAATTATTAGGTAAGGCCAAAATAAGAGGTCCATGCGTCATAATCCAGATATCCCAGGTGCGTTGATCACGTAAAGGCAAAAACCAGGGAAGAGTTTCGATTTTTTTTGGCGGTTTTCAATACCTAGGGAAGCGGACGAAGCAAAGTAGAGAATGATGGAGGGGCAAAGATACTCATAAATATCAGTTACTCTAATCACTGGGCTTCGCTCAAAGTTTGCGGACAGAGTCAGAGCGTGGAGAAGTGACGGGTTGAGGAGAGAGACAGAATCGGCGGAATTCATTTTAATTAGATGTACACGGGAGACCCAATTGAAATTAATCACGCCGATTTTCAGGAGGGAAAAACCAAGGGACTGGCCGAGATAGACATCCCGGTCGCAATGTTGGAGGGACAGATCTCCTACGCCTAGTCCAAGGAGGAGAAAACACGGCTCGAGGAAGAACTTAGGTTGTTGAAAAAGGTGAGCCTTGAGAGCTTTTGCTTTTAGTTACAATCACATTGAGCAGAAACTATGATTAAAATTACTAGATGTGATGTTCCATTTGAACTCTTGATCAATAGTGGTAATGACCATTAAGAGTCAAATCTTTATCATCCAGTGAAAATGTTTCCAAAATTACATGGACAAAGGTGACAATTTCAAATTATGGTAAAAATACCACTATTTTCGGTTATGGTGACTTTTGACTATCAGAGTTTATAAGCAACACCATTAATTTACCAATTTTTTCAGTCATAGTTTCCTCTGTAAGAGGACAAACTTTGCGCTGCAGATGAATAATGACTGATGTGTGTAGTTAAAAAAAATTAGTCAAAAACAGCCGATCTGCATTTCACGCAGGTACCGTGAAATTTCCTCTCGTGTTTTACCTGTTTAACAGAAAAACCATCAGTGTAAGACCTTACTTGCATAGCTCTTTGGTAATTCTTTGAATAATAAAGAATATCGATTTATCTTAAGTGGAAAAATGTGTATATTTCGTTGCAACGGTGTAAGACTCCGCTTACTGTTTATTTGTTAACGGAACTAACCTTAAAGTTTTCCTAGGCATTTCCTGGAAATTTTCTCCACACATCTTTTCATGAATTTTTCAGTTCTCAATAGATTATTTTTATTATTTAACTTTTAAAAAATACATTATGATGGGAAATTTTAAAACGCTGCAATGAAGATACGCATGTTTATCTTAAACCGGAGACGTGCTAAAACAATTCGAGTCGGAATTTCGATTATATCTCTGTTAGGAAGTATTGGGCCACCAAAGATAGTACGAGTTGAAATATACTATGTATGTTTCCTCATCAAAAATATGCGCTGAAAGCCATTCAAGCAGCGGCAAGTATGAAAATCAACCCCTAAGTGAGATTAATATCTCGTTGATGAATATCGCGGTTGAAATCCATTTGATTGGTGCTGAATGAACATGTTATTGCGTGGACATTTGGCGCTGATCAAATGGAGTAGATATTACGTAAATGACGTTATTTGTAATTTTTCCAAGTATCTGATTAGCATATGGATGCAAATATTTCAGAGAAGCTATTTTTATCAAAAATTGAGTGTAAAATGCGAATCTTGACTTTCTAGTGAAAACTTGAAACCCCTTACTAGTGTTCCGGCAGTTGCGGAAATTTTTACATTTGGGGATCCGACGTTCCCTCATGGGTAACAAGAGCCATCTCTGATTTTTGTTGACTGTTGAATTTCGGGTCTACCAGTATCGGCTTTTTAATTTTCTATAAATATGACATTGTTTTCAGAATCGCAATTTGATGGATCAAACTATGGATAAAATTTTGGATCTGTCGATGGGAGGGTTGAAGGTTGACTTACTGAGCACAGGCGCTGTTTCAAAAAACTAGCTATTCAGTTCCAAAAGCTTTGTTTTGACAACAGTGTAAGTATTATACCTAATTTTCAAACAGTCTATTTTTTATGTAAATATGATCGGAAAAGAAGTCACACAACGACGGCCATTTTGAGTTTTACATGGAATTGTGAGATCGGTATGACTTATCTGTTCCAAATTATGCTTATGCAGTGGTATGTATGTACTTTCTGAGGTAGAAAGCTTAAACATGTGGAGCTTAACCAGCTTGTGAGGAAAAAGTCACAAAAAAAATTCGGTGGCAAATACCGAACTTTAGTTCATTTCTAACACCAAACTTTTTCGGTTCAGGTAACCAAAGAAAAATTCGCTTACCTACATCGGAAAACTTCGGTATACACCGAAGTCCGGTATCTTTTGCAATTATTTTTTCTCTGTGTGATTTTTGGACTTTTCCCGTGAGCTTATGGTTATTTTTGAAAAATTATTAGACCCACTGTAAGGAAAGATTAATACAATTTAAACTTGGGAATAACAAATCTATTTTAGGTCTAAATACATACGAAAGAAAGAATTCTGAAGTATCATGAAAGGCATATGAAAAAATCATTTTATAATCTCTTTGATTTATTTCAGAACTACTACGTTGGCCACATTCTGCCTAAGCTGTTTACCGTCTGCAAGGCAAGCGCCGAAGAGCGGGCAATCGAATCAATGTCAACAGTTTGCACCGAACAACACCGGTCTCTCAAAAATGCAGTTTAAGTTCCTCCTTGAATAAAGAAATATAGATTCATACATTTTAATGAATACTTACGTTTTTTGAAAAGTTTCATTCAAGATTTCAAAACATGTAAAAACGCTATATTATAACATCTTGATATTAATACTGAAGGAATTTGTGTCTCGTGTGTATGTACAAATTAATGCTTACTAAACGCAAAGAAAAAACTTTTTAAAAAGCTAAATCTAAATTAGGATTTCAGTGTGGTGGTAAATAAAAAAAGAACTTGTGCGTTTGCCAACTCTCTCCATTTTGCAATGAGGAACCATCATTACTGACTCAAGTGTGAAAGCACACATCTGCAAAGGGAAACTAATGGCGCACATGTTGATCTTCAAATGAACCAGAAATAGTGGTTTCTCATTGCATAAAGTATTCAAATTTGAGCAAAGCGGGGAGAATTCGAGTTCTCTTTGAAAATATTTTGCTATCAATGGATTAATCCGTTTTTAAGTTACTGGTTGAGCTTGGAGTGCTCATGACGTAGTGCTATTGACGAAGGAACGTAACTCCATTTCAATGTTGCCAAATCGCCCTTCGAAAATTGCATTTTCATTAGGAGAATCTGACTGAAAATTTCATGAATGATCTAATGAAAAAATTATGACAATTTGGACAAAAATTGAACAGGTTCATTCTTGTAAAAAAAAATCGAATTGTTTGAGTCAATTTTGCCACCTTTGAATGGAGTTAAGTTCCTTCGTTCATGAGACAACGATGATTAGCACTCATTCGCAATGTTTTCTCTTAAAATAAAAAATGCATTTTTCCAAAAAAAAAGTTCTTGACGGTGGTTTCACGATAACTGGAACACTTTTGTTGCCGTGACAGACAACACATTTTTTGGTAATTTTTTTAGTAGTAATGATAATCACTCGAATTTTGTGTATTAATCTACACAGGGTTACATGTTATAACAATTTTAAAGATTTATTGCTCTACTTTTGGATTTTAATACATAAATGTCCGAAAATGTGCTGTCTATTACGCTGACTTTTTACCGCGTAACAGACAGCACATTTTCGGAATTTACATAATTAATTGAGTAGTAGAGCAATAAATCATTAGAAAGCGTTATACTACGTAACTCTTTGAAGATTATTGCGAAAAAATTCGCGTGATTATCATTTCTACTAAAAATACGACCGAAAAATGTGTTGTCTGTTACGGGAACACAACTATTCCAATTATCGTGAAACCGCCCTTGACCTCTTGAGTCTGGCTAGAAATCTACCAACGGCTGTGCCATCAAAGTCGATAAGAAGCTCCGCTGTAAACGCCAAAAAACTAATCAAATGCCCCACGCTTAGGGTGATGAATGCAAGCTGCAAATCGACCATGTTGAAAGGTCTCGGCCCGTCCTCCGTCGATAGTGAAAGGCGTTCGACGCCGAAAATTAGATCCACCATAGTCCCATCCCGTGAAACACTCTGTCCGGTTAGTAAACTTTCGAGCCATTTCTTTACTTGGCCTGTCTCGAGAAGTTGTACAATTTTCTCATTTAGTGGCTCGAAGAAGAACGAATCTTTCGGCATTTTAAACGAATATGGGTATGAGAGGAGACATTCCTCAACACGATGAACCTCCATCCCTTGCGGGACGAAGAAGGTCTTTAGTAAGAAATTGTCTTGCGAGAGAAACATATCAGGGAAGCTCAGCACATAAGCATCCATCCTCATGTGCGCTAGTTCGTTTTTACCTATTGCAGCAATGCCTCTGTCAAAATACTCTGCGTACATCATCGTTGAGCTTATATTTGACAAGTTTCCGGTAAAAATATAATCATCATTCGTCGGGGCCGAATAAATATACTCGAAGCTCCGGTAAAAATAAAAATCTTGGATCAGCCTTTCCCTCAGTTTTCCGTATTGGGGCCATTGTTGGAACATATTTGAATACGTATCAATATCTGGGACATGTATGTACATAGCCGACTCGGCTAAATCCTCCACGGTGTCGATTTCTGAATAACGCGTGTAAGCACTTAAAAGGTCAAACATTCTACTCTGAATGACTGTGGAAAATATTAAAGCAGCGAAGATAAAAATCCAAAAAAGGATTTTCCCCGTGAGCAAGCGTCCCAGTAGAAGCCTCATTGGCGCCCCACACATGAAGTACTCCCAAGCGGTAAGCAGAGCGGACGTCTCCTCGTAAGAAAATAACTCCACGGTTGAGTACAGCCGACTGAATATTCTGACCTGTGAGTACTGGAATAAATATTGCATGAGTAAAAGCACGAGAGCCGACATCAAGAAACATAACCAAACGGAGGGGTCGACACACTTAATAAAAACCAAGAATTGGGGTACGAAAACAGCACGCGGGGTCACGATACACAAATTGCAGTGTTCAATGGTGCCTAACGCGTCGAAATTTGCGAAATCGGTTTTTCCGTGCTCAGGACTGAGCCCATGCGTCGCGATAAGAATGTCCGGCCCATATCTCTGACCGTCCTCGTAATAATCGAATCCTTCCGTTTCTTCGAATGGGAAAAACACGCATTTTTTGGATTCTTGAACACCTTCAAGCGCTTCGGACAAAATATCTTCCCAGAGAGTGAACATAGAGGCTCTCTCTGCGCCAGGTTCCGCAGCAATTTTGACCGAAAATTGCCAACCACCCCAGTCATTCCAATCAAAGTTGACTTGATTGTCGGCACCCGAAATTGGGTACCGTAACACACGTTTCGCGAACGGGTTGTAGTAGAAGCAATCCACCTGGAGGCAAATAACAGTTTTTATCCCTTTGAAGAAACGCCACATAAATTTGAAGAGGAACTGCAACTCCGACCCTATCTGCGCCCTTTTCCCTCCGGCCACAGGTTTATCTTCCAGCGATGACCTCAACTCATTGCTCGCTTCTGTCGAATAAAATAGTCCAACCTCGGAGGGACTTACGACAAAGATCAGATGGTTTTTAGAGTTCCAAATTGGGTTTCGGAATAGATCGCGGGTAGCATTATGAACATGGTCGCTCAGTTCTGCGCCATGTTCCATCTCTGAGTAGGTAATGATCAATTCAAAATCGCATTTATGTTTGTTCCTCGCGAATCCGAAGAATGAGTCAATATGAATGCAATAATTGGGCATACTCGTTAAGGTCCCATTCACATACTCTTCAACATAGTTGAATTTAGAATAATTTCCTTGATATAATTGGAGAGTTCCATTTCCATTTTTAAAATCATTCTGCCGGTAGCTCGTGCTCCTTGCTGAGGAAGCTAGTATCAAATCGAGAATATTTTCGAAACTCCTCACAAAGAAAACAATGTTTTTTTGACGAAAACTTTGAGTAAATTCTGCAAGACGCCAGAAATTGTCACAGACGGTTGTAGTGATCGAACTTTCATGCAAGCGTTCCAAAATGTTGCTTACAGAAAACCTGACATCAGTGTTGACAACGTAAAAGAACGATTGCTTAGAGAGCTTCACAGCGTTTTTGCAAACGTCCACAACCGTGTCTGTTAGATTATTTTTTAGTTTTTGTGGATGTAAGAGAATTGCTTCAGAAATACAAAGTGTCATTACCATCTGGATGAAAAGGGACATTCTCATGCGGTAGAAAATCCAGGCCGCACCACACTACACACAATTCAGCTTTATATTCCGTGTTACTTGATATGTGTGCCACTGACTTCTGTCACAGAGTATTCTACCTGCCTGACTGATATTGTTGAAATTGTATGGACTAACACTGTTTTCAAGTTATTGATTTCAATATTCTCAACGGAATGGAGAGAAGGCACCGCAAAAAAATTGCTGAAAAATATATGAATATTTTAGTAAATGTACAATTTACAGCACATTGGTTAGATATCGACCTTGATTTGAAATCTAAAGTAACAGAGTGACCTTCTTGAAAACGCTCGGACGAAAAAAGAGAAGCTCCTAGATGTCATTCTAGAATTATTTCAAGATTAGTTCGCTTTTTACCGATTCAGTAATGACATTTTATCCTTGTGGGATTTCAACACCAAGCTAAATTGTTGCTGTAAGTACATGGTGCTCTAGGTAACCTTGGGCCTATTGCACGAAGGCAACTTTCTTGAGAATAAATTTAGATCCTGACATGTGCGTTGAGATTCTTGTGAAAAAAAACTCGAGTCTAAAAGTTTAGGACTGGTAACTTATATCATTGGCTTGAAAGGGAAAATGCTTGACTCGTATTGTTTAAAAGTATTTCCTATTTTGCTTCATTTTTACGAAGGAAAAGTAGGTAATTCAAAAATTATCTTAAAATTTCCTGTGAATATTTTTGAATAAGTGGTAAAATAATTGATAATCCAAATGAGAATTATCGGTGATATTAAGTAAAAAAAAAAAAAAAGAAAACAAATTCCTTACATTATTTTTAGGAAAGAAGGGTTATGAATGATCAGAAATCAGAATGCATTTCGCGATGGCCCAACAGTTTGACAAACTGGCAAATTATACGAATCACCATCCATCTGTATATGATTTATCTGATTTCGACGGGAGTATGCGATTTATCTTGTATGCGATTTATCTGCCCCCCGCTTTCGTGTACACCCCCTCCCAATCTTGAAATCGTAGCTGCGGCCCTTAAATTTGTTTTTGCTCATATAAATCCAATTCGTATGATTTGTAAAAAAGAAGAAAATATCCCCACCCCATATAAGAAAGATAATGAACAACTTAACATTTTTAAATTTTACCTCATTTAAAATATGTTACCTCATGGGTACATACCTACTTACCCAGCTGAATTTTTATTGACCTGAAGAAGGTAGCTAGTCCTTCAATTTAAAATCTCGTAAATTTGCAGTGAAGGTTACAATCAAGCAATCATCTGAGAACATGCTTAAGAAATGTAGCGTTTTTTCGGTTAAAGAAAAGAAGTCCGATTTTCCTTAAATAACTTCAGTTTTCCTATTTTCTCCTTATGATATGCATATTTACATTTTCCAAAATTTTATTCAAATATCACGATTTTGCCCCGTTGGAATTTTTCATTTTGAACTGATAGATTAGGGAGTCTGATATATGTTTAAAGATCTAGGTATGTCCATTCTTACTGATTTATAACAGAGTGCTATTTTGCCGCAATGTTTACAGCGGCTTCTTACCCCTTCACTAGGTCTCGTAGAAACTAACAGTTATCAGAACGCAACTTATCGAGCTCCTGCGCCTGGTGTGGTATCATGTTGAATTGTAGGCACTTTTCATCCATCTGAATGCACTGTCGCGCGCGCGGGACAATCTCTAACAGTAAGGCGGCTCAGCGCTGCTTTTTAGAGTTTTTTTCTCTTTTAAACTGGTGTGACACTAATTTAGGAGGTTGATGAGGAAGGAGAGTAAAAAGGAACAGAATCGGGGAGGCTTTCTTTTGTAGTATGTAAGTAGATACGTTTTTATACTAGGGGACTGACACGAGGCACTTGTTGAAAAAGAGATGGTTCAAGTAAAAGTTTTCTTGAATTTGCCACCAAGGCAAGGAGATATTGTTCTTGAACCGAGAGGAAAAAATGCTCACATAAAAAAGTGGCTTTTTTTTATCAAACAATATCTGCTTTATTCAAGCGATTTTATTCTCGATTTACTCAAGGGCTGTAAGCTAAAATCCTCTTGCCTGCAAATTCAAGTCATCTTTTTTCCGGTGGCTTCTCTCCAGATTATTTGCAACTCCGGTGGGTAAGTGATTAGGTTAGAGGAGACGCTGATCTTCTGAGGAGGCGATATTCTCGCGAAGAAGAGCCTAAATTTTGATAAAATCTTCCTAAAATATCACTTACTTTCATGTACCTATTGATTATGAAGAGTTTTAAGGAAATCTCTGGGCCCATACACTCAAATGTTTGGACGAATAAAATGTGTATCTATCATTGAAAGTCCTCTGCGAGACGTCCTCTACAAAACAGTATACCTTGTCAACACGTCTCGCACAATTAGTGTTGCAGGTGCTTCCCTTTTTTGATAGATTTCGTAAACTCGATTTCCCGATCTGCCGATTTGCCTTCAAATCTATCAAGGAGCACTGAAGATACTCGTATATAAACTGAAGATGTTCTTTGATCCATGAGGGTGCTATTCCCATGAAGCCATTGTATTGGGCGTAGACAAATTTCGAAAAAATGTCATAGAATTTTTGTTTCATAGAGGCTTGGTTTTCGAAAAGTCCAAGAAAATGGCCGAAAATTCAGAATGTAAAAGAGATCGCGAAGGTATGCGTATGATTCATTTGCTCGCAGGTAGAGCTATCGTGAATAACGACAGTACAAGGGAGACAAGCCTCTACGGTGGCATATTTCCGAACGAAACTAATGTTACATTTTGGGCCCCTGGATTTTTAGCCGTCCCTGGTAAGAATTGGCAGTAGAATCTGTGTTCCAAAATACCATAGACCTAAAGCCAGCTGTAAGATTTCCAATAGCTTCTGTGGCCGATTGTACAATTTCTTTTAGCCTTTTATAGCCGATGGCGATTAAGCAACAGCCAGAGGATAAATTTTATGCTAAACGTTACGAAATACGGATACCAGGACTTAGTTAGTTTTTGGACTACCACTCTCTTTTTGTGCCTTAGTATCTTGATTTATTTTGCGAGGAAAGCTCCGTACTTTTGAAGGATGCCTGTCATTCTTAATTTTTTGGAGCGCCTTCAATTTCTTATGATACTGTGCAATACATCTAGTGTGAAATTGTTGCTTCAGACGCCGTGGCACGCTGCGGCGCGGCGGGAGGGCAGAGAGCGCGTAACGCGCATTAGCGCCTATAAACCTAACAGGGATACTTCACGCATTGCGCAATGCGTGAAGTATCCATGTTAGGTTTGTGGGCGCCAGTGCGTCGCCGCTCCGCGTTGGTGTTATACTAGAACGGTGGTATCTGGAACAGACGTGAGTGCAAAGCGGAAATTGGAAAGCTTTATGAACTTCATGAGGGTTCACAGAGGTTGAAAGGAATCCGGGCTGGATGAGTAAATTATTAACTGAGTGGCACAATGTAATGCAATTTTTTTTTTAAAAAACTTGCAATTTCATCCGATAAAATTGCAATTTGTTTTTTCAATCCTCAAATTATGTGTATTTGTTCATCATTTGATCAGCGAATGCCGATTTTAAAAAAATAATAAAACGAATCTTACGAATTTGAAGCCATAGATAATTGCAATGAAATAGCAATCATACATATAAGCTCCGAGACCTCCTAAATTTGCATATTCTACTCGTTCTACCCGGCCGATTTTCTTGATTTTTGCGGCTATCGACAGGCAATTGTATCTAGATGAGCCCGTTTTATTCAGATTTTGAAAATATGACTCAGGTTTTTTTTATATTACGCGGTAAAGTTGCGAATTCTCCCATTTAAATAATGCAAATTTTTATTTTTTGTCATAGTTCGTTTGAGCGTTCTTCTGGGCCAATTTCCATAATTTTTGAGGCTAACGACAGGCGATAGGTCCTAAATGAGCCCGCTGTAATCAGATTTTGAAATATGACCCACATTTTTTTTATAATAGAGTAGGTATACCTGGAAGCTTAGAAAGGGGGCAAAATTTGAAATTCCCGCCATTTTTCACTAGCGAGAATTTCAATTTTTCCCGAAAATTGAACTAAGCGGGAAATTGTGAATCTTGGTCTGTTAGTACAGTAAGGTAATGCGAATCGAAGGTGTGTTCCTTTACTACAGACTATCCAAAAGCAACAAAACGCTCGGTTCCGTTAGTTCCATTTCGTTTCAGTGTAGGCCTGAAGTTTAAAATAAATGACGGTTTTCTTATCTGATTCTTATTGGTCCGATCGCTCTCGGCCAGAGGAGATTGGACAAATAAGAATCGGGTATGAAAATCTTTTCATTTCTTTGGTCGTTCTTTTGTCAAAGCGAGCCTAAGAGAGGGTGAAACGCCCTCGGGGGGTTGGGCCGCGTAGCGACCAGGGGGCATAGCCCCTTAGTAACTTATACTTTTTCAATTTCATTTCAAAGAGCTTTGATAAGAGGAGCCCCTTCAATTAGTAGATACGCAACGCACACAACACTCTAATGCGGTAGCAATCATTTTATCATGTAATCGCAACTTGCTACGGTTCGTTTGTATCACGTAATTATGTGGTTGAATATCAATTATATTCAGTCATGCATTATTAAAGTTTTTAGTTCATTAAATTTATCGATGTATACAAAAGCCAACCATCTGTATGAGAAGAGAGATTGTCGTCAATAATTTTAATAAATTGGGTTCCTCGTAATAAACTTTCACTCAAAATGGAACGAATACAATGAAAAGTTATTATTTTTGGGTTTGTTTCTCGAACTATTAGTTTATGGAAAACAGGAGATACTAAACCTCGGAAACCCCTTACATACTTTACCATGCAGAACCTGTACTATAAAATACTATACCAGGGTCTCATTGCACTGATGATGGAAAGTGAATCTCGTCTCATAAAAATTTTATTGAAGTATTTTTAAAATTCGACCAATTGTAAAACCAAAAATGACCCTCATGAGCGTTTGCCCTGTGCAAAGAAGTCGTGGGTCTTCAGATCGTGTCATAAGTCTTTAGGTGATTTTCATTCTCCTCTTGGCAATGTAACGCATACCGGGTCTTTGAGTCTGTATTCATCAAGTTTATTCAGCAAACATCAAGAAAATAACTAAAAATCTCATCACTTGAGTCAAAGGGTTGCTAACATATTTGGCTTGTTTCTTTGGCATAAGTAAACATCTTGTGAATCTTACCTCCACTGCTGCACAGGGGAGAGGTCGACGTAGAAACTTAATGCGTTGTCTGGATATCTCAGAGAGTAGCGACTTTAAGATACCTAGGAGTATGATGATTTCTGGCGGTCTTTTGCACGATTCCATTCCCGATTGCACCAAAAGGAAAAAAATATTGAAAAATATCATAACATGTTTGAAACACAGGTGGTAAGGAAGTATTTTCAGGATGACGCTCAGGTGAAATTAGAACAGTCTACATTCCTCCCATTCTACAGGTAAACAAAAGCAACGGAGGGTTTACGTAGGGTATAAATGCGTCACCATTTGAATACCTTTGACGCATCGCCTAGGTGAAGCAAACAAGAGGATGATTGACAAATGTTTTTTTTTTTTTTTTTGGCGAATTATGACGCTTCCTCTCTCCATTGCACCAACCGCAAAAAAACATCTCATCTATATTATACAGCTACAAGCAAAATGTTGGAAGCATTATTTCTGACGAACTACCGGGCCGATAAGGATGATCTTTACATGTATGTCATCTGTAATAGCTGTAGATGTGCAAAAAATTATGAAACTCCGAACTTTTAATGTTTTAGAGCTTTTAAAGCTCATGTCACTTATGTCCAATGTAAATAGCGTGAGAGATATGTCCTTTCCGCTAGAAAAGTCGAGGTTTGGGATTCTACCTGAGTGACTCGAATAAACTATAGAACAATGGAAAAGCTCTTGTAATAAAATACACCTGCAAATCTCATCATTACCTTGAATCTGATGGCAGTTAACCATATCAGGGCTTGTTCTCCTATTGAATTTTGAGTCTTTCAGTTGATGCCACAAATGAACAAAATAATTGAGGGGCTGGGAGGACAAGGCGCATAAGTGGAGTTTATCCTATTTCGAGAGATACGTGTTTGAAGTTTCGAAATTACATGGATCCTTATGGCAAAACGAAAGTTCAAACTGACTTTTTGATGCTTAAAAATTAGAATTTGGGAGCGAAGTTTTCACAGAGTATGAATTAAGACTAGTTTTACTTGAAATCATTAATATGTCAATTTTTTTCAAAATCTAAACTAATGCGTCTTGTCCACCGAGCCCCTCAATTAAGGGAAGGCCAAATTAAGAGGTCCATGCGTCATATACGAGATATCCCAGGTGCATTGATCACGTAAAGGAAAAAACCAGGGAAGAGTTTCGATTTTTTTTGGCGGTTTTCAATACCTAGGGATGAGTCAAACGGGAAAGTGCTCCTAGCGTGTCGCTTAATGAAAAATCATATTGCACCAGTGCACCATGCATCAGCATGCTGTTGACTGGTGGATAAATCACGCAATGTCAATGTCAATGTTCCATCTCGTATAAATGAGATGCGGAGGCATATAACGACCATTGCCGTTGCAAAACGGCGACCATCCGCCGTTCTCAGTTTCCGGTACGATTTTGTTCGTGAAAGTTTTTAGTTCGGGCCATTTTGTGCCCGCATTAGATTTCTCGGCGTCCCTTTGACGCCTTTCAATACCTGAGAGGCCGCCAGCTTGAATCATGTTGTCGATGAAGAGCTGTCCTTTCGCCGTGACTCTATTGCTCATTGTGCTTATCAGGTAAAATCTTTATCCTTGCAGTTCGTAAAACGATGATTGAAAACCAAGTTCTAAGTACCTATTTCTAATGATGATGTTGATAATGTCCGTTCAGAGGATGAAGAAAAATTGTTGACTTTAAAATAGAAAATTTCATAAAAGACTTTCTTTTATTAACTTTAAACCTTTATGCCGAAATTTGAAAAATATTTACGACCATGATTTCTTTATTTTCTGTGTATAATTAGGTTTGCCTTATTGATCCATATTTCCATTTATCAATAAATCCTATTACTTGTCTTTTCAAAACTCTTCTCTAGCATGCATTATGAGTGTCATCTATAGTCAAAATTAAAGGAAAAAAATTTCAGCAAAAAGTCTGAATGATTGAATTTTCTTACGTGATGGATTAAGTTTCTAAAGGTTTTAGGTAAAAATGCATATTATTTTGCTCATTCATACAAATGTGACAAGGTGGAAAATGGTGCTCGGTCCACACCATTTCGCGGGAAAATTTCGTTTTGTGCGCACTGCGCACTACGCACTACGCACTACGCACTACGCACTTCGTTTGGGTACACAAGTGTGACTGTGAACAGAAAAAAAGAATTTCCTAATACAATATTCCCCAAAAACTAAAAATGTAGCTATTGGCACCACCACTAGGAGAAATATTTCATAAGAATGATCGCAAAACAGCGGGAAAAAAGCACAATAAAACTGAAGGTGTAATAACTTCAATATGCATTTTTAAAAATGCAGTTTTAAAGTTAAGTTACTAAATGTTTTAAGCTGTTTTACGCTCGGAACGCTTAGTTAGTTATCAGATTGAAGTGAATTTTTCTTGCCCTCCACTGATCCAAAAATGAAATATACCGTTTGACAATTTCTGATAATAGAGCGTTTTCAGAAACTAAAACTCCGAGTTGTTGACCCTACTTTACTAAAATTGCCTTCCGAAACATTTGCCGCCGTGCAGTAGAGGCTCGTACCAATGGATATCCACAAAAAAGGGGTATCACGGGGCCATAATTGCCCCTGTCCCAGAATCGCAAGATGTTCTGATGTTTTGAAGTTGACGACGTTTACTTAATTTCAGCAAATTTTGAGTTATAGAGTACATTTACAGATAGGTCCAAACTTTAATCCGAACGCCGAGCCGGGCGACGAAAACACGAGTGTTTTCAGTGTTACTCAAAATATGTTATGCTTGGCGCGAGTGACAGTTGATATGGTTTGCTTCTATTCCTGAGGACCCTTTGGGATGTTGGATGTTGACTACTGCCTCCTTTAAGCTCAAAGATGACTATCTCTTACTCATACTCCGAGTGTTTTCATAAATGTAACTGTCAAACCTGTAGCGTCCAGAAATGAGGACCAAACAAAACACCGGAATTTTTCAGTAAATCACAGTTATGATGACGGATATTTTTCAGAAATATTTGAGTTTTGGTGAAAGTATTATTTTTGGTTTTTTAACGGGGAATGGAATTGAGATTAAAGACCGAAATCGGAGAAAAATCTTGTTTTTTTCGTCTTCAACTTCAAATCTGAATCCTAGACTTAAAGGTCGCAGTTGATGTTCTTCAGATATGTGTATGCTGTTAAGGGCTACTTGACACTCCTTCGATAAAATAAGACCCTTTGCTGCTTCAAGAATCGGAGTGAGAATATTGTGAACATACGAATTTTACATTATTTCGGGCTCGGTCTAATGAGTTTGGGCCTCCGAAAATTAAGCGCATTGTCAATTTAAAAAATGTCCGAAAAATATGCATCGTACATAAAGGTAAGTAGGAAAAGGAAGTAGACAGTTAAAAATGACCGTGTTTAGTGTTACTCTGTGTTACTTTTTTTTAAATTGATGCAAACCGTAGGTTACTCTGAGACATCAAGATAGTGTCCTACGCTGCCGTGCTAAGGGAGAACGCCGTATGAACATTCAAGAGTTGCCAAATTTCCCTTGATAAAGTTTGTATTTTTGACAACGTTCATGCATATCTTTCCCTGAAAATTTCAGATAAATTAGATTAAATTGCGTACAAAATTGTCTGAAAATTTCGGAAAATAATATTCACAATTTTCCTAGTAAATTCGGTTTTTATCGGAGGAAACTTGGCAACATCTGAAGGCTCCTACGGCGTTCTTCCTTGGCACGGCAGTACGGAACTTATGCACTCTTGTTTTTCTCCCCTTGCTCAGAATTTGCGACTTACTAGAGGCTAATAACGCATTGAATTACTATCAATACGTTACAGGCTTGATCTTGGCGACTAGTGCGTAATTATTAACTAGGTCCTAGATTCAACCCAATTTGGTCTATTTGACATAGAGAAAGCGGATGCATAAAAAATTCACCAACATCTTCAGTTTCTTCGTATTTTACTTCGAGTGCATGTATTAACACAAGATTTTAATTTCTTTATCTCACTGTGTATATTCCCGGGTATTTTATATTTTTAGCCATTTGTATCTATAGACGCCAACTTGACGAATAAATTAGTAAGAAGAAAGATCCATTCGAAGTGCGTTCGTATTTGTGTTTAACCGTTGACGTTTTTAGTTGAAGTTTTCAGTGGTTTCCAACAAAATATCCAATGCACATCGAATGTCTCCTTCGGACTCAGCGTATAATTTGTATTAGATCATTGAAAGAACACGAATTTTTGCCGATTTTGGCCCTCGAACCCAAGTTAAAACTTTTAAATTGACTTTGACATGACTGAGTATAGCTTTATCTCAAATATTTCTGAGAAACATAAATAGTTAACTACAAAATATTGGAAAATCTCGCCGTGATAGGACGCATGACTACCAAAGCCAATTAAGTCCAACCATCAGGATTCGATTAGCTTGCTGGGTGTTTCACTCCTCACGTCAGCTTTACGCCTAAAAAATTCGAAGGTATGGCGCTTGGAGCGTGATTTCTATCACGCTCATGACAAGCCGCAGTTAGTCAACACTTTTAATTGCGAACAGCTCGGACGCAGATCTTTGAAAACAGATGGCTCCGTTCAGAGGAATCTGGGTTAATTGGATGGATTGCGTGGAGAAAATCCTTGTGATGATGGAAAGAAGTCTGAGTGACGCAAAATTGCGACAGGAAAGAATAGGCGATTTATTCGTGAGATAGCCTGTGTCAGGTGCTTTCACTGGAATACGGGGAAAACGTGCATTTTTTCCGGTGAAATTGACGCTGAAAACCTGACGCTCAACCCGTCAAATCAAAAGCAGGCACGTGAATCAGGAAGGAAAATTCTTAAAAAAATGGAAATCCGGTGTTATTTTGAGCGAGTGAATCACACTATCAGTTATTTCTGCGTCATGCGATGTTCCGACCGCATTCAGCATGGAGAGCAAGCTAAATGAATTGAAATTATGTTATAGAGGATATTGACTTCCTATATTTTCATTAGAATGTTAAAAAATTCTGTATAGTCTGGGTTACACGGGATCACTTTTGTATTTTAAAGGCAGAAATGATGCGTTTGAAGAATTTAAACAGAAATGCAGGTTCTAAACACAATACCTTTGTAAAGTGTAATACAAAGTTGTGTGCACGCTAAAGTGCTTCTTTTTTGGAAAGGTACTTCCTCCGAACCTATATCTCAAACAAAACTTTATGATAAGACAATCCTCCAATGAAAGTTTCAGCTTGAGTTCGAAGCTCGTTTTGGCAATACAGAGCTGCAAAGTTTAAATTTGTATTTTTTACTGTTATAAGAGCTCTGCTTTTAAAGTCGTTTGATTAAAAAGAACAACTTTTTTTCTTCAACAATCTTTGTTTTACTTCCTGGGGCAACATTTCATCAGTTGATGTTACTTGGGTGTAAGGATTTTTGTTGACACTACGATCTAGTAATCAATCATGATATGCAGCTTTATATACAGCGTTATATACATAAATCCTTTCCTATTCTTTCCCTTCAGTTTTTATCGAATAATTTCATTTTGTCACGCAATCGCACCAGCGCGCCACACTGCTGCGTGCACTGTGCACTGCCGCTATAGAGTACATTGAGTCATAATGTAAATGGGAGACCTGGCGCCATGTTCTGCTCGACGAGTTCCGAGCCCGGTGTGCTCCGAGTTTGGGTCACTTTTTCGATACATGTTCGATCCAAAATGGCGGTGTGGAATACGTGGTGATTCCTATCTTCTTTTTTTACATCGGATGACCGGGTACCCGTGCACCGCAAACAATCGATCATGTATCGAAAAAGTGACCGGGCGTCACACAGGAGTCTCGGAATTCGGGACCTGGAAAATGCTTAAAAGTGGCGCCCGCTCACCCACTTACATTACGACTCTATGTACTCTATGACTGCCGCATGGACTGGAGTGAGTGAAACGCCTTCCATTTACTCACATGCAACACGCGCGTCCATAGAGTACGAATAGTTGTATCATAAGGCGTTATTATCAACATCATAGGATGCGTTGCCTCTGTTGGTTGAGGTATTAACATGAGAAAAATATTTGACTCAGGTGGCGTTTAAAAAACTTAAATAAAAACAAGCTGGAAAACTTAAAAACTGGAAGGTTGAACATGGAGGTAACTCGTGAGAGAAAGTTGGATTCTATCAAACCCTTTTCTAGTTGATAGATCTTACATTTTTTTTAAGTTTCCGATGAACGCCACATAATTTAAGCGGCCTCCAAATGAAACATACAATGTCAATAGTGTGCCTACTATAGTGACTTATGTAAACGGACTCCTCGCCTTGTTTCAGTTCTTGCAAAGGAGATCAGTTTGCTGATGAGGTGCTTGCGGCGCACAACCATTACAGGGCTGCGCACGGTGTGCCTCCTCTCACCCTCGATGAAGACGTAAGTCAACCAATGGCGGGGTGTGCTTTGCGATATATCGATTGATCTGGCATTTAAACCTATGAGAAAGGATCGATAAACAGTGTGTTCGCTGCGAACACCTTAATAATCGATTCTTTATCATAGCTTCAAATGGGGAAATATCGATAATTGAT
The DNA here is from genome assembly GCF_001854935.1 of Bemisia tabaci. Classification (NCBI taxonomy): domain Eukaryota; kingdom Metazoa; phylum Arthropoda; class Insecta; order Hemiptera; family Aleyrodidae; genus Bemisia; species Bemisia tabaci. Next base: position 998,815 of record NW_017548003.1, read on the forward strand.
CATTCACGCCTTGCTGGTGAAATTAAGAAAACTCCGCTCCATGTAACGGCTCCATATCGTGGTGCCACAATCAACATTTTTGTTTACATCCACGTTCAATTGTGACGCATTGCGCAAAAAATCATATTTTCCTTTTATACATATCTTTTCCCATCAATTTAAATGAGAATAATCCATGCAGAGTGTGCAAACATTTCAAAATCATGAATTGAGAAACGTTGACTCCGCGAGTTTAAATATTCGAACCATACGTAGCGCGGAGCGACACGCGCACTAGCTCCTACAAACCTAACATGGATACTTCACGCATTGCGCAATGCGTGAAGTATCCCTGTTAGGTTTGTAGGCGCCAATGCGCGTGTCACGCTGATCGCCCTCGCCCGCCATGGCGCGGCGCTTCAAGCAACTACTTCACAACAGAGGTGTTGCACAGTACTGCGTGGACGTGAACTACCAGAAAAAACAGGTGCGCAGACGTAAAATCGTTGACGAAATGTCCTATAATCAACTAAATGAGATGTTGACTAATTTTCTGTGATGTTATTGATTGAAAAACAACTAAGTATTCAATAAAAAAAACTTGAAATTCGGTGAGTTTATTCCTCATAATCTACGGTAAATCCACAGATGATTTAAATGCATTCATCAGTTTATGTCTAGTCTATCTCTATATGTAGTCAAACTCTCCATGCACAGATAGGGAGAAAATAGCGGCAAGGTTGCCACTTCGTTTTGGGACTACAAAGTTTGAACCACGGCAACTCAGCTAATGTATTTATTCCCCATCTGTGCACGGAGAGTTCGACTATAGATATAAAAGTGAACTCTCAACGCAGTGTGTGATATCCCCTCCATTGCGGCCAAAATTGGACGTATTTATGCTAAAAGGAACTATACGCATAGGGTTTGTGTTTAACATAGTTTCTTTTAGCATAAATACATCCAATTTTAAAAGCTTTATTTGAGCTTGGGAGTTTATTTGACAGCAAACCAGTTCCTCTATCGTGTTTCTTGAAAGAGTTTATATAAGAATGAATTACTTAAAACGCAAATCTCTGACACTTGCAAGAACTCCATTACCTCGTTGGGATTTGATACTAACAGTTATTTGTATCGTTCTTTTATAGCTAAACGCTCTAGCTCAAGATTGGGCAGTCCATTTAACGCAATTAGGACACATGGAACATCGAGACAGTGAATACGGCGAGAACGTATACTACTTTTGGTCCTCAGATCCAGATTACCCCGTCTCAGGAAACGATCCGGTCGACTCATGGTACGATGAGGTTAAGCAGTATACCTACGGCACCGAAGGCTCCGGGACTGGTAATATGTCTGCTTCTTGAAACTTAATATCCAAAAAGAAAATTAATATAATATGCAACGTAAATAGATTTTTGATATCAAAGTAGCTATTAAGAAAGACAGATAGAATAACTTTGCTTGATGATTAAGCACTTATTTATGATACGAACATGAAACAGAATGTTGTGTCAAAAGACGTATGAGTTCCATCGTTGCGTGTATGCGAATTTTTTTGCGTCCAGAAGAAAGATGACAAATTACATCCTCCCCCTCTTAAAATAATGGGAAAAAGTAGAAAATTAAACTAGTAGTGCGAATTCAAATGTCATCATTTCTGGGCGTTTTGAGATTTTGAATAAAACCCTACTGGTTTTCAAAGAGAGTATATCATGAGCGGTGTTTTAAATTATATTTCTGATGCATTTTTGTAAACCTAGAAGAGGGCCTAAATTTCAATAGTGAATACTCGACAGTCGCATCGATGTCAAATTTTGATTCTGAAAACATAGCTTGTACCATGAAGTGCGAGATACACCTGCGAGCTAGACGCGCGTCTCGAGCGGCGAGTAGGCCTTCGGCCGTATTCGGCAATCTCCGTAACCAATCAGGTTGCAACACACCACCCGTAACTCGCTCGAAGTAGGATTGGATCCTCCTTTTTGCGTCTAGCACGCAGGTGTATCTGGCGCCTGAGTAACCTAGAGTCCCTTTATACTGAGAGTCAAGACAATGTGAATCCATTTCTGATTGGTTCCCGTAGTTTAGGCCTTCACTGTGTCACAAACGGGAATAAAGATTACATTTTCACCGACTGCAAAGATTATATTCTGAAATGGACCAGGGAATTACGGGCTCGGCAAGGAACAGACGGAATGAGAGAAAGAACGGAGAAAGGAATTTGAGAATGGGCCGATCAAAGATTACGAAAAATGTTCAATTTCTGTAATCTTTATTCCCGTTTGTGACTCCATGAGGGGGTGTTGTCTTGACTCTCAGTATAAAGGGACTCTAGGTGTATCTGGCGCCTGAGTAACCTATCACAAGCTGACATCGTTCTTTGCACTTTCTTCAGGGCACTTCACGCAGGTGGTTTGGAAGGACTCGCAAAGACTCGGAGTTGGAATCGCCAAGAGTAACGGACACGTCTACGTGGTGTGCAACTACGACCCAGCCGGAAACGTGGGCGGCATGTACGCCGAGAACGTTCTTCAACCCAACGGACCGGTCCAAGCATTAGGCGGCGGCAAGAAAGGTCGCGGAGGTCGTCCAGGCTCCGGAGGCGGAAGCTTCAGCGGCGGCTTCCAGTCCTTCGGACCTTTCGGATTCAAGTCCGGGTCCTTCGGGCCGGGGTCCGAGCCGTCACTCTCGCCACTCTCTTCATTCGGGCCGGGGATGATGAAACTGGGGTCGTTCGGGGGAGACTCCGCCCCCACTTCGCCGTTCGGGAGAAAACCATCTTTTGGAAGTTCTGGCTCTGGTTCACCCTTCGGAGGAAACTCTGGCTCTAGTTCACCCTTTGGAGGGAGTCCTGGGTCTCCGCAGTCTAGACCTGGCAGTCCCCGGACCATGAGGTTCACGTCGGGTCCGATACAGATCTCGGGAGGCTCAGGGATGCCCAGCCAGTTGGCTTCGCTCTTGGGCGGTCTTTCTATGCCTGGAGGTAATACTAATAATAATAATTTATTTTATTTGTAAATGCACATTTATAACGGCGAAAACAAATATGCCAAAATCAGTTAGGATATAAGAAAAAAAAACAAAAAACGAAAAAAAAAGAAAAGAAAAGAAAGGAAAAGAGATTACAGAGCTTAAGCTAAATATTCTGCTACACTATACAAACACTTGGCAATAAAAAATTGTTTCAATACATTTAGAAAATTTGGGTCCCTGTATTTGGATTTTAGGTTTGAGCGAAGCTTTTCAAAAAATATTTGGCCGCGCCTTAGTGAGTGGCTGTTCCTTGTTACGTTTGTCATGGCATGGAATCTAGTGTTTATTTTATTATTACTGAGATTCACAGGAGCTATAGAGCTATTCATATCATATACCTTAGTGAGTGGCTGTTCCTTGTTACGTTTGTCATGGCATGGAATCTAGTGTTTATTTTGTTATTGCTGAGATTCACAGGAGCTATAGAGCTATTCATATCAACTATAAAATTGGAAATGGACCTGTAAATTACGAGGGAGGGAACGGATAGAATTTTGAGATCAATGAAATGATTTTTGCAGGTGGGTCGATGGGCCGTATGCCGGGATCACCCATGACGATGCCAGGGTCGCCGGGACGTGTCTCGCCGATGCAGATGCAGGGACAACCCCAGGTCAAGTTCCAGCGCATGCCCAGTCTGAGGTTCAGCTCCCCACCGGGCGGTCTCGGGGGCGCCAGGAGCCTTGGGGGCTCCCCTTTCCCGGCCTTCTCTGGATTTTAATTCAGGACCACGTTAATTGGACTACATTTTGCAATTCGGAACTATAAATTCTAGCCCGGTTTAAAAACGACGTATGTGCCATTAGTTTTTCTCGGCACATAAGTGTTTTTCCAGAAGAGTCAGAATTTATAGTTCCAAATTGCAAAATGAGTCTAGGACTATAGTTTGCAATTGGATTACATTTTGCAATTTGGAACTATAAATTCTAGCCAGGTTTAAAAACGACGTATTTGCCATTACTTTCCCTATGCACATAAGTGTTTTTCCAGAAGAGCCAGAGTTTATAGTTCCAAATTGCAAAATGCAGTCCAATTAGGAGCTATAAATTCCGGCCGGGTTTAAAAACAACGTATGTGCCATTAGTTTCACTATGCAGTTACTTGTTTCTTCAGATGAGACAGAATTTATAGGTCCAAATTGCAAAATTCAGTCCAATTGACAATGATAAATGCACCGTAACGTTTATCTGCTCTCATAAATAGGATTCGCCAATCGGATTACATTTTGCAAAAAGGAACCAGTATTTCTGGCCTATTTCAGAAGCAACATACATGCCATTGGCTTCCCTATGCAGATATGCGCTTCTATGTAAGAGTCAGAGATAGTGGTTCCTTATTGCAAAATTTAATCCGATTGATTTCACTCGTTTTCAAAGTATCTTGTGCACCGCTTGGACCTGTTATACACGCTACTAGCCGTGATGGGTGCGCTAAGTGCGCCCCAAACAGCTATTACACACAAAACTTCTAATTAATCACATTAAAATGTAAATGTTTTTTCAAGGTAAGAATAAATGTTCGCCCTAAATTCCTATTTTCGTTCGCATAAAATGTTGTGTTTACCTAAATACAATCGGGTTTTCCAGAATGGAACAGCCACGCTGCATCGCGTTATATGGGTCAAAATAAGACCTTTTGTTTCTTAAAAGGTTTATTTTTTCCTAAAAAAGATTTCAGTCAGAGCAAGCCCTGTCTAAAATGTTCAGGGGACTTAAGACGTCGATATTTTTTAAGTCAGAGATTGATTTAGCACCAAAAATTAAGGAGGTGCAACCATTTTCAATGAGTTTTGGTTTATAACCTTCGCCAAAATTCAGAAAGAAACATAATTGACCCAAACATGTGTGGAAGGGTATAGCTCCGAGTTAGGGCATCTCTAGGATTTTTTTTGATGAAAGAAGTATTATTATGGACGTGACACATATATGCACGAGAAAGTAGCGTGAACACCGAACATTCTGGACTAGACTCTCTTTGGGTGTTCGACAAATTACATATATAAAAATTTGAAGGGGTTTTAAACCTGTGCTCTCTATCCTCATAAGTCGTCGACAATTTCGTGCGCAAACATTTCTATTCCGAGCCTCGTATGTCCGTCAAAATATGCGATGCTCCATAACACATACATACATAAACACATCTGTGACGTCACTCCTCGGATCAAAATTTTATTTCATTCAGTCTGAAAAGCGAGGCATTTATGTATGATGATTGGAGTGAATGAAAAATTCGGAATTTTACAAACTTCTTCTATATTTTTCAGCCTATTCTAGACAAACCATAGCTCTAAGGTATGTTTGATCTTAATTATTCCTGAGAGTGAAGCAGAAAATTCTCACGTTGCAAGCACGCATGGGCAAAATGTTTAAACCCCCCGGAAAAATATGCTAACTCAAAAAAATGTTCTTTGTTTTTTACCAATTTCACTCGGAAGTAATTTTCGTAGCCTCATATATCTAACTTTCTTTACTTCTCCTTTCTTCAAATAACTAAAAATAGTCCGCAATAATCTCAAAGCAGTCAAAAAAGTCTATTCTAGTTCATGGAAATTTTTCATTCGGCTGAAGTTGAGCTAGATATATTCCAAATCATAATTCGATCAATCAAAATAATTAGGCTAAAAGAAGCTCATTTCAGGTCTTAAACTCCAGACCAACTCTTTCGAATTTCAAATGGATGAACATGAGTAGTTAAACCGACTTCGGACGCCACTGCTCTATTTTTTACTAGTTCAGCGGGACGATTATATAAAAAGTTTAAAGGAGCACGATAGTACATTGAAATGCGATGTATTATGCATGGTTAAGATAGGGCTACTTTGTCTTGTTGTACCTACATAAATTCAACAATTGGGTCGTAGGAAGCTGTGCGACTGAGATCCACCCAACGCATCAAAAATACCTTTATTTGAAAGCTTGAACTTTCAATAAAATTACGAGTCTCATTCTCATGTCTCGGGTGATTGAACAAGGTCTGAACGTCAAATGAAGGGCTTGAAGGACAAGGCGCATAAGTGCAGTTTTTGAAGAAATTGAAATTTTTATGATATCAAGTTCAAGGAGTCTTAATGTGTATTCTGAGAAAAATTCGCACTCTAATTCTAATTTCCAAGCATCAAAAATGCAGTTTGAACTCTCTTTCCGTCATTAAGATCCATGTAATTTCGAAACTTCAAACACGCATTTCTAGAAATATAGCAATAACTGCACTTCTGTGCCTTGTCTTCTGATTCCCTCGAATGTTCTCTCTTCAAAATCTTACCCAGGATGATTGCCATAACTGGAAGTTAGGGAATCAAATCCGAAACGATATATATGTATTACAAAGTATTTCCAACACATAGATCAAGTAGAAGTTAGACGATACAAATGACGATATTTGTATCTTTGTCATTTAAAAAATATTAATTCTAAACACTTTATAACTTTGTGTGGGAGCTGAAATCCAGACTTCCTGCTATATAATTCGTTTTCCTCGTGGAATGTTCGAGGAGAATTTATGTTGTGTAATTCTTTACTTTGAATCACATTTTGCAGAAGATATCCAACGCGATTGCAGTGTCGCAGTTATCATTTATTCTTCAGGTATAAAAATACACAGAACAGCAAACAATTTTGTTTTTCTACCAACAAATTGTTCATTTACAGAAAAATGACCGTATAACTATATTAATTTCCGTAAATATAGTATTCTTTTACAGCGAGGAAGAATATGCCTGATTTTGAATGCGAACGCGTTGGTTACTTTTTGCTGAAAGCAATCCATTTATACCAAGTCAATGTTACTCAATTTATCCTGGCCCCTCAGACGAGAGTAACTATCACGAAAAAAAAAATTAGAGAAAATTATCAACTTTCAGTCAATGACGTTCCCTGTCCTCCTCAAAAATTTCCGCCTGGTCCCCAAAACGAACTTTAATTAATCGATCATGAGGTTAGTTGGAATCAATTTTGCAACAAGGAACCAAAATGCCTAAAATGCGCCAGAAATAACGGTTCATTATTGCAAAATACAGTGCAGTTTTTCTGAGCTCCATTTCTGAGGAAAATGTCAAATTCGAGTAAATACCTTCGGGGAGGAGTGAAGGAGGTCAGCTTTATCAGTTATAAAATGCGAAAAAAAAGGAAAATAGAACTTTATGAGAATGTGGTGTATTTATTGGAATTAGACCATTCAAATTAGTCGAGAGGTGTGTAAAAAAAATTCCATTCTAGTGGTGTTTTCCGGGCGCATGAGCTCATATCCACTTTTGGTAGAGGGCCTGGCTGTAACAGCGGCAGTTGGCACCCCAGACGTTGCACTTGCAGGAGTCCTCCCGGCAACAGCCGCCCGGGTTCGTCGTGCAACTTCCGCCGCGCCTCACGCAGTCTCGCCTGCAAATAGGATGCATGCAACAAGCGTGACATTTCCACCGGTGATAGTGCTGCCGCACGGTGGATCGCGTCAATGGGAGAGATCGGACAGGAAACTTTAAAAGCTTACAATTCCGCTCATACAAACTTTTAGGTTTTGAAGGTGCTCCATTGGTTTCCTCATGAAATTTACTCAAAGAGGCATTCCTTTAAATTGAAAATTTAAAGGAATCAACATCAAAATTTGCACTTTTAGTAATAAGTTTCATGTCCGACCTCTCTGATTGACTCGATCCACTGTGTGCCGTCCAAAAGAAAAAATGCAGCAGCCTGCTTATTTAGTCAGAAAACACTTAATTTTTATTATTAACAATAATATATACCTCTCTTTGGTTCTAACTAAATTTGTACGAAGGCACGAAGACCTTAATTATTAAGCCGAAATTAATTGTAAATTTTTTACTTCTGTAAAAAACTTAACTTTAAAACTTTGATTATCTAGTTATTCCATTAAATCAATTTAAATGTAACCCACTTCATTTTTAAAAAATTATGTGTTGACTTGATTTTATTCCATTGGAGATTTTGCCGATTTTTTCCTGATAAAACACTATTATACATACGAGAAAACTGGCGAATATTCATCTTTCATTTTTTGGAGTCAATTTTGACATACCGTTAGGAACTCAAAATTAAAAAAAAATGAAGCCTCGTCGCATTCAGATTTTCTTGTATTAGAGCAGTATAAGCAGTATAAGTAGACGAAAAATGCAGATTTTTAATGGAGTTACGGCGTTTTTGCTGCGGACGGCAGAGTGTGGAACGGTTTCAAGGGTCTAATGGGATCGTACATAAAATGGATTACATTTTGCAATTTGGAACTATAAATTCTAGCCCGGTTTGAAAACGACGTATTTGCCATTACTTTCCCTATGCACATAAGTGTTTTTCCAGAAGAGCCAGAATTTATAGTGCCAAATTGCAAAATGCAGTTCAAAAATGTAATGTTCTAAGTTAGGGTCTGAACCTCCGTTATAGGTGCGTTATAGGGGAAGGAGATGGTGCAGATCTTCGTTACATTACGCTTAACTCTATATTTTGTTACTTTTTTAAAAATTTCTTCGGTTATTTATTTTAATATTTTTTTCAATTGTTTTATAACTTCTCTTTTGATTACAATTTTCTTTGAATTTGGAATGAAAAAATATGAGGACCACTTGTTTTTTTTCCGTTGTATTAATTTATTTTTACCGTTTTTTGTTTTTTTCATAAGTGAAAAAGAGGGGAAAAACGACAAAAGTTAAGTAGCGATTTTTTGGTATGGGAGGGAGGGCCAAAAGGATTGTTACGTATGATGTGAAGGGGGATGGGTCTGCACTAAGGGTGCGTCAAGAATTTTGGGAGGAGGTAAAAAAATCTGGTTTTTATCATAACATGTTTTATGTGCGATTCTTCAAATATTAATGTCTCATGACTAAAAATTGATGGTTAGAACACACAAAGACTAAATGGACTTCATTTTGCAATTCGGAACTATAACTTTCGACCCATCTGTAAAAGCACTTATCTGAATAGAGAAACTAATGGTACATACGATGGTTTTAAACTGAAGCACAATTTTATAGTTCCTAATAATTGCAAAATGTAGTCCAAATGGGCCACTGGAAAAGTTCTTAACTAGTGACAAAGTCACGTTATTCCTCTTCAATATTGCAAGGAGAAATAAATGTATACAGTGTTGGGGAGGGGGGGGACTGGGAGCAATAACTGGATGCAATTAAGAAAAAAAAAATCTAGCCTTGGCTACTCTTTTAAGTATCGACTTTTCAGAGCGATGACTCTATGGAAATGTTTTTTTGTTGTTGCTTAAGTGTGTGTCAATCTGCATTCAATTCAGGGTTGAACCTTTGTATCTACAATCGAAAAAACAAATATGATCTAGTTCAACTTACTTTTGGGCCGGACGGAAGAGTTTTTCTAGATCAAAATCTGGATAGTTATTGTCCGCCAGATTACCGTCTGTAACATAAGTAATAAAATGCCTCGGAATAAAATTCTGTAACTTCAATGTAAAGATCGTGAATTCATAAAATAGTTGTAAGACAATGGTGGATGCAGAGCTTAAGTAATTGCATTTTCAATTTTTGTTTTTCTTCAGGATTATTTATCGAATTTTCATCGCATCGATATCCTACAAAATGAGTTTGCGCGATGAGAAGTGTTAATTTTACGATTTTCAAACTTACGTATGAAATGCATTCAACTACTTTGATAAAAACAAATACTTTATTTTTATGTTCAAAGAAGTTCTATGTTATTGCTTCCGATCTATTTGTTGAACGTTTAAACACTTTTCTTATCGTAAAGTTTTATTTATTTTATTAAATCTGAATTATTTGTGCTCTATCAAGAGAGATAACCCTTGATTGTAATAATACACTTTTGGCACATATAGGTAAGTCGGGGCTGTTTCACATTATTTAAACGGGAAAATAAGTGAATTATCACATATTACATAATGATAAAAAAATGTGTCATATTCCGAAAATGGGATAAGAGCAAGATCATTTGAAGAATATTAATTTTTGACTGTCGCAAAAATCATGGAAATCGGTCGGCTAGATCTCCAGTACGTACTCAGAATGTAAAGGGCTAGGAAGCTCACCATTATATAATTAAATCATGACAGAAAATGGATACATACTATTATTACAAACATGCCGCTCTAATAGCGCTTCCACGCGCTCTGCGACACCCAACTACCACTGATGGCGATCTTCCTAAAGCTTCTCCGGCAAAGGAGGAACCGGAGAAAATGGGTACATACATTTTAATAAAAAATAGACTCTCGATTAAATAACGGTGGTAGTACCTCATTTAACCGTTAAACGAAATGAACAGCAATTGGACGGTATTCAAGAATACTTAAATTATATGGTACGAGTAACAGAGTTATCCAAATCAAATATTTGGTTTCACAACGCAGTGGTTTAGGGTCAAAAACCGGGAATCATATTTTCTCCGATGCTAAGTGGCGAAAAAAACTGTCAGGCGACTCGATCAGTCCTATAGCAATTTGTAATTAGTTTCGAAGGATTCTGCATTCTCATGTCTGGCATTTGGTATTATAATCAATTTTTTGACTCTAAAAATGGCTGTTGGGCTATTATGTTTGCTGATATTATGTAAAGAATGAAAATAACTCGATTCTTCCAAAAAGTCCTTTACGATTAATTGGCTTTAACAATTAACTTAAAATAAAAAAAATAGATAGATAGATAGATAGATAAATAAAGAAATAAATAAATAAAAGAGAACGGTTTGGCTTATTCATAATAAACACCACTTATTCATTATTTTTAAGTCATGCTCACCGTCATCTTCAGTAGCGACAGATCGTCCAATATTGCCAGGAATCACTGAGACGATGATGATTAGAATAAGGCAACAAAAGCACATCAAACAATTTCTCATTTTAACAGGAAACTCAATATCCCGGTCGGATTCTGAAAAATGCAATAACACCTGTTTGCCCGAGGTGTTTTCTTCCGGCGAATTTTGAGCCGTGGGAAATGCGGAGGCGTTGCAGGGGCAGTGTGCGCGGATGTTGAAACCGATGGGGGTGCGCTAATTCAGAGGGCACGTTTGCGGCGGAGACGAATTGTAAGCTCAGGGCAGGCTCTGGTTGGGAATTGAAAGCTGAGAGAGGAAGGTCTGACGAACAGTCCCTTGGAGTTATGAAATAGAGAGGTCTCTCGAAATCTGAGTTGCAACCCCGATGGAGAAATATCCTTCGATACAGCGGAAAGATGGTGAATTTTCGTCCCTTCGACAACACTGCGAGTCTAAGTTGCATTTGCTTGGATAAAATTATCTCCTATTTTGTATCATTTACGTGAAGACATTCAGAAGTTAGGCAACGTTGCGGTCTCTCTCACGCAAACGCCTTTTTACCGCGGGGGCTGAAAGTCAGTAATCCGCTGAGAAAGCCACTAAGAATAAATGTAAGAGCTCAAATTATCATCATTGAACGGCAACTTTGGAATCTGTAAGTTTGGTGGGATACCACCGGTAAAAAAAGCTTATGTGCATAAAGTTCCCGTCCGGAATTAAATGGTTCTTACCCTGCAAGGCAGAGTTTAACGATATCTTACTATATATCCAAGGTAGCCACTTCCTCTGACGCGTGGGATTCCTTGATAAGAAAGAAACATCGTAACTCTCATTAGAAATCGTAAGAGGATTCGTGGTTTATGATGGTAAACCTGACACTCAGACATCCCTACCCGCGCACCTCCCCTCCTCACAACTCCCTCCTCCTCTCGGATGTCAGAGCTGCCCTCCCTTAGGATTTTTCATTAGTGATTGCGTCTATGAATGGCGCAGCCCTGGGGACGGTCTAGTATTTCGTCCCATGGGGAACCAGCTCAGACCTGACGAGTGGTGCGAAATTAAAGCAGCACGGGAAAAAAGTAGTCGCGCTGAAATGAGAGATCTTTCTTCGGAGATACTTCGTCGTATAATGCATTGGCGCGGCGTGCTTTGCGATATCGATTGATATGCCATTTAAACCCATGGGAAAGGAGCGATAAACAGGGTATTCGCTACGAACATCTCGATAATCGATTCTTCACTGCAGCTTCAAATGGGGAAATATCGATAATCGATCATTCATGCCTCGCCACTGATATCGAAGTGGGAGTCCGGGACCTCTTCCTGCAAAAAATCGGTCACCATCCGCCTGCCAGGAGAGCCGCGGCGTGTGCCAGCGCGAAACGTTTTTTCACAGCTAGACTGTGAAAAAACCCTGATGTTGCTCTGAGGACCAGTGGAATGACGTGCTTTACGCTGTATCGCGTGCAAAGACAAGACCATTTATTAATTCTGATCAAAATAGTTCATCGGGATCGAATTGTATTTCCGACCAGAAGGCACCGGCCGTAAAGTCGACCAGCGCAATCATTTGAAGCTCCTTCATTTCGTTGAGTATGCAATTTGATCTCCGGGGAGTTTAAATAGTTGCTCCAAGTTCAATAGAACGTCCGCGCCCACCGACCAAATTGGGCATATTTCTGCCAAACGGAACTAAGTGCATTATGACGTGAACCCTGTTATGCATATATTCTTAAGGGTCTCAGGGCTCATGTCTTAACGCACATAATTATGTTTGGCAGGAATACATCCAATTGTAGGGCAATGCAAAGCATCTGTCCGACTTGACATTGCAGAGGGACTCTTGGTTTTATTATAACACGATTGCAACACGAACAAACTCAGATGTCATCGATCACCCTTGAAGACCGTTGGTTGGTTAGTGGTGTGATTTCGGGTCATCGGTGACCTCTCAGTTTGTCCGTAATTTGACCGTGTACGAGGGCCTTCACAGTGCATTGCTACAGTGAAGGCATTCCAGTTCCAAATTCCTTCAACTATGCTGTAGGCTGATTTTTGAAATTGATGGACAAAGCGATAGACAAAGAAGACATAGGGAATATGGAGCGATCCTATTCAACCAATAAGATCGCTCCATACTCCCTATATCTATAGGTGGTTCCATAGATTAGTTGAGAAAATGATGGACTAACTGCCTAAATTTAGTCCAACAGTTAGTCCATCAGTTAGGAGATGGTGTCGTTTACGGAAAAATCACTCTGTATAAAGTGTTTTAAATTACATTTTAAGTTCATTTAAGGAAAAAAAGGACGTATTGGTCTGTGTTTCGTACGTCGAATTTTGGATTTTACTGGAATATCGACGCCATATTGTACCGATCTACATCACGGGGTAAATAAGCCTCAATTGGACGTATTCCTGCCAAACGGAACTACGTGCATTAAGACATGAGCCGTGAGACCCACAAGAATATAGTCAATACAGGGATCACGTCATAATGCACATAGTTCCGTTTGACAAAAATACGTCTAATTAACGACCACCTCCTCCTTTTCCCAACTGTTTTGCTGCCTCTGCATAGTTCCGGCAAGGAACACACATTGGTTCATTCCCTTATCTTGCGTCTCTCATTTTGTCAATTTAGCCTTCAATAACTGTGATGGCAATACGGGCAGCTTACCCAATCGATATCTTTATCCTACTGACAATAAACAAATTTTGGAATTTACGTGGCATTTTACGTTTATGGTAAGAAAGGTTATCTTCTTTATAAATCAGAACAAATTTTTTATTACAAAAAAAAAAAAAAATTGGAAAAAATGAAGACGGATCATCAGATTTTTTTTTTAACAATATCACAGTTTATTTAAAAACTCAACAAAACATAATTTTACAAATCAACATTTAACTACTCGCTTACGTTATCACTTAATCTCTGTGCGTTTCAAATACTTAACCACTGCGAATAACAAAATAAAACTCAATTCTTGTATGCAAACGTAAAATAAAACAAAGAACTGTATACAGAATATTTGTGATCGTTTTGACTAAAAATTCAAGTAAGAAAAGAAGTAAATTATCTTTGTTACCTTGAAATTCACATATTTCAAAATAACGTTTTCATAAAATAAAGCTAACTGGTTTCATTGAGTTAATTTCATTCCCTTTTCATTTTCTAATATGAGAAAATGAGTCACCATGAGTTTAACTTATCGAGAACAAAAGCCTAACGAATAGCGAAATACGTAAACGGAAAATATAAAATTATTAAAATAGTTATGACATTTCATTTTTGGAAACGAAAAGGTACGTTTTATGGGACCAGCGTAGTTTTGGCGAGGGCTCATCTAGGAATTTGGACGAGCCTGGATTTATTTGTTTCAGGGCATACATCCTTTTCAGAGAGATCTTCGGAAGGTCAGTATGATTAATTTGTTCTTGTCGACGTGGCTCACAGTGTTGTTGTTGGCATTCATATAAAGTTAGTTAGTCATTTCTATCAGAGACACTACTCAGCAACTTGACGCTCATGTAGGGTATGAAGGTAAAAACAAAGTTTATTTTTATTTTTTTTCCTATTTTCGGAATAGATCAATTTTTATACCCAAGTAAGTATTAACAAAAAACAACAGTCACGTGAACAAAGTTGATTTCTGTGCATTTTTATGTTAGCGTTAACATATTTTTCAAATTAATTCAATCTGAACATTGATAAGACATAATTTGCTTAACGTTAACAAACACATATTGAAGACGTACCGTTGCATTGCAAACATTTGGTACCGTTCCTTTGCCGACGGATTTTCTCTAAGCTTGATCATCCTGCTCTCATTAGATAAGTTTAAGATTAGTTCGACGTACAAAAATTATAACATATTGAGCGCGAACATATTAAATACAGCAGTTGAGCGAGTGGTGAAGGCGTGCTACTTTGGAAGAGGAGCAACCCTACATGACATATTTTTCTCGTGAAAACAGAAATTAACCCCTGACATCGAAATTTTCACGAGCAACTACCAAAACTCTTTATTTGAACGGATTTTACAAGTTTTTAATTATATTGTGCGTACACGAGGGGGGGGGGGTCGCCAGCTACAAGGGACGAGCTGAATCAGATTTGGACCGCGTTTAACAGAAAGGAACCAAGCCACATTAGCTATTGCCAACTTTAACCGGGCAACGCAATTTTTTACGAGAGAACGTTTGTGCGGATTCCTTTGAAATTTTTAAGGAATTTGCTTCACTCTATGGAGAGGGTCTAATGAAATTTGCACGAGAATCCGCACAATCGTTTTCATGTAAAAAATTAAATTGCCCCATTGAATTTGGCAATAATTGATATGGCTTGGTTCTTTTCTTTTCAAAGCGGTCCGTTTAGGTCCCAGTTGTAACACTCGAATGGAATTAGATTGAAAACAAGTTCGAAAAAGAGGGAATATGTTATGCACGGCGGTGAAATTATGATGAGCTTTGTAAGCAGAGCGACCCAAATTGTGCGAGACGTTATTTGGAACTTCTGTATAGGTTTGCATCACGGGTCATCAGAAACGATTTCTCCTATTTTCCACGGTAGAAAAAGAGAATAACTTTTATTAGTGCGTAATGACGGTATGGGTTATAATTCTTTGTTTTGAGAAACAAGCAAATGAAAGATTTTGTGTGCATGAAGCCGAATAACAATTATCTAGTCCCTACAATCATGCACTTGAAATTGTTTAGACATTATTGTATTCGCTTCGGTATAAGTTGAGCTCCTTTTCGCATGAAATTCACCGGTAGAAACTGCATAGTTAATTTTTAAAGAATTTATAAAGATCTTAAATCTTAACGTATACGTTTATATAAAAGCTTAAAAAATGCTCTTTGTGACAGTCAAATAACTGATTACTTACAGTGATTTTTGGTTGGACCACTTCATAAAAGTGAGCGCTATCTTGTATTGTTTACTTTTTGTATTTTTGAGACAAAGTCTACAAAGTCTAGTGAGGACTTGAGGAGGTCAGATTGAAATTTCCTTGCAAAATATAGCATTCTTCAAGTTCTAATGCACCAGCTTCTTCTCATATCTTCTAGGTAAATATCACGCTAAAATTAAAACGGCAACTCCTAGGCCTTAAAACCCAGAGAAAGAGATCACAAATCAGAAAAAAACTGCATCTAATCGCCCTGGAAAAAGGTCTGATCATGAATATGCCCCATGGCTGACATTTTCAATCTGACAGTATACATGACGATTTATTATGCCCAACTGTAGGTGTATGAAGTTTACGATACTTCAACTGGAAGGTGACGATATGCGAAGATCTGAAGGCGCGAGCGCTTCGGCTTTATTCTTGCCACGGCGCAGAGATGCAGATATTCCTGCTTCACGGCTGTCTGTGTTGCAGATTCAAAAAAATGAAGGCGTTTATTTTGCGAAAATTTCTTTGGTGCGACGCTGCCACCGCCTCGCACGGCAACGTTTTTGAGGTCCGAATGGCGCGCAATGCGAAAGGGACGTTAGTCATGATTGGCTTTTTTTACCTGACTGAAGAAAACTTTGTTAATTTTTTTTATCAAAACCTCAGAATGATAGTGCTTGATCTCACTTTTTGTTGATTTTGATTTTTGTTTTTTACTTCATATAAAATTTTCACTTTTATTTTCCCTTTACATTAATTTTTACTTAGAGAAGAACATGTTTAAGGAAATGCCCTTCTGGGAAACTTAATGGATTCTAAAACTACAATGTCAATACCCAAACAAAACGGTGGACTCAATTTCATATTATGTTTAACTTAATTAGTAGAAGAAATTTAGAAAAAGTGGGTAAAATATCAATGACAGCTTGTAAGACACATTCATGACGATAATCAGACGATTCACCTACTTGACCCCTTTCTGAGCCTCCTTTCCTCTACCAACCATAAAACGACTTATCAAGAGAAAATGGTCTCTTACTTTTTGCACTTAAACATACCTTAAACATGCTATTAAAAATATCAAAGGTGATACACCTTAATCGAAAATTAATGGCATACTGACTAGGATGTCATACTGATGGCTGAACTCTGGCATGTGCCTTCAGAATGTAATTTTTCATATCTTTAGATATCTTTCAAAACTTTCGATGTGATAAGTTAAGTATACATTGCAAGTCATGATGTAAAAATGACATATCTATGGAACAGCTTAAACGGTTTCATTCTGCATCATTTTCGCAGAGAGGACCCGAAAATTCCAAAAAATGACCCTTTGAAAGCATTTCATAGTTTTAGAATGATAAGGTGTGAATTTGAAAAAAAAAAGAAAAAAAATTACACTTTGCAAACGCTGTCGCCAGTTTGGGAGTTAGTTCAATTTCAACGCCGAGGATCCACCTTAATCCGCCGTTTTCCTCACGAGAGAACATGACTATATTTCAATGTTGCCAAATTTCCCCTCGCAAATTGCATCTTAACCAAGAGCATCTTGGGCATTCCTGACGAACATTTCACTGTTTTTTCCACAGACTTCATGCAAAAATCGGAAACATTTTCGATACAAATTACATAGGCACAACTTTATAGAATAAATTAATCGTTCGGGTCAATTTGGCAACCTCGGAATTGAGTTACGTTCCTTCGTGCGGGAGACGACATGGATCTTGGCGGGGCAGTCTCCAGCTATTTATGACTCCAATTCTTGCCTGCGTGCAGCGACTCGCAAAGACTGTTTTGTCGTACTAAGGATAAACGCCGTATGGACATTTGAGAGTTGCCAAATTTTCCCGGATAAAACATGCATTTTCGGGGAGAGCTATGCATATTTTCCCTTGAAATTTGCAGATTCTCTAGATTGAATTTCAAATAATAAAGTTTAAAAACTTGAGGAAAAATATCCTCAATTGGACCGCGTTCAACAGAAAGGAACCGAGCCACACCAGCTATCGCCAAATTTAACAGGGCAATTTACTTTTTTACGAAAGAACGTTTGTGCGGAGTCCTTTGAAAATTTTGAGGAATTTGCTCCGCGCTACGGAGAAAATTCACTGAAATTCGCACAAAAATCCGCACAGCCGTTTTCATGTATGAACTTAAATTGCCCAATTAAATTTGACAATAGCTGATGTGGCTTGGTTCCTTTCTGTTGAACTCCTTTCTTTTAAAATTCTTATTGTCTCCGACTGAAAATGACTCAGTTTTGAGCCGGAACGTCTCGGGTTTCATTAATTGTGTATTTTTAGCCTTGTTTCCCGTTTTTCATCCTTGTTTTTCCACCGTTTCTGTTGAACGCGGTCCAATCATTCCAGTAAATTCGTATTTTATCGAAATAAAGTTGGCAACGTCTGACGGTTCATACGGCGTTTTTCCTCGGCACGGCAGTGTTGAACATGTTGAGTTGAAAATATATAAAAAGGATAAAAATAATTTGATTCTGCTTAGAATTAGCGCATATAAAAGAGTAGAGAAGGGGGGTGGGGAGTTGGGCGAAGGAGGCTACAGCCAGCCCTCGGAGTTGGTGTGTCCGCTGAGGGGCTGGACGCCGGGGATGGAGGCGTTGGGCGGGCGGTAGCCGTTGTTGTGTCCCTTGAGGTCCTGGGACTCGCGCCCGGTGCCGGGGCCGGGGCCGGAGGTGCCGCTGTCGTGGGTCGTCTTCAGGTCCCCCGACGCGGAGCTCGTGTACGGCTCGATCAGGAGCCGCTCCGCCTCCGCCGTCACGCTCTCGTCCGTCGTCGACGGCGACAACGTGCTCTGCACCTGAGCAGTCCAAAAGAAGGAATCATCATAGTGATATTAGATATAAACTATTAACTTGAGTTTTAAACAATAACCTTTGAAGTTAAGTAAATTAATTAATTTTAGTAAGTTGATAACTTAAAGATTTAGTTAAAATATAAAAATAATATTAATTTGTCAAATTAGAGTTAGATTAAAAGATCTAATCTTTAAAAAGACAAATAACAAAACAAAAGTATGTCAATTACACTGATAAAATGATTAAACCAATTATCATTGTATTTACTATAAACAACTAGATACACAGTCCACACTAGTCTTTACACAGAGATGGAAAGTGAAATTTCACGTGAAATTTCACGAAATTTCAAAAGGCTCGAATAAATTTCACAAAAGTTGAAATTTATTAATTTTTTTTTGAATCATTGATTAAACCTTTGGAGGCCTGAAAGCGTTTCAGATGGTCTTTCAGTTGATGCTGCAGTATCATGCTACTCTACTGAAGGTGCCAGACACAAAGAGGGGGCAAAAAGGGGAGTATAGAGAGAAGAACCCTCTGCACCTGAGCAGTCCAAAAAAAGGAATCATCATACACAGAGATGGAAAGTGAAATTTCATGAAATTTCAAAAGGCTCGAATAAATTTCACAAAAGTTGAAATTTATTAATTTTTTTTTGGAATTATTGATTTAACCTTTGGAGGTCTGAAAGCGTTTCATATGGTCTTTCAGTTGATGCTGCAGTATTATGCTACTCTACTGGAGGTGCCTGACACAAAGAGGGGGCAAAAAAAAGAGTATAGAGAGAAGAACCCCAACCAATCCTCTAAACTAAACGAAAACATTTGCAACGCGCGAATTTTTTAGACTTGGGGTGAAAAATTTCAAAATTTAGAATCGCTGTTTCTAGGCATTTCTTAGCCGCCTAAAGGTATCCCCAAAAGTTTCAATAAATTTCATGAAATTTCACTCGAATAAATTTCATGAAATTTTCCATCTCTGATCATACATGAATGAAAGCCATTTTCACAGCGCTCTCTCTGGCTGCCCTATGCGGAGACAAGAGACCTTCCACTCTGCCGTGATAGCGAAGAGAGCCGTAAGTGCAAAAATGAAATTTTGAGAAAATGGGCCTGGAAGCTTCTGAGTAGAACATTTTATTGAAAAAAGCCTCCGTTCTTTGTCAAATCACAACCAATCATTCGATAGACTCTTAGAAATCATTTGGGGGATTATAACTCGACCGATTTTATTTTAAAGTACGTGAAAAAGGTAAAATTCAGGTTCATGTTAGGTTAGTATTTGGCAAGACAGCCGTCAGTGCTATCTTCTGCGTGCTTTTGTGGTAGCGTTTCGGACACACAACAAACACATTTTCAGGTTAGAAATCGGCAGATGAGGGCGGCATTCCTCTTGAAAGCACTGTTTTCATTGGCTCTCATGCACCTACGGCTGTCTTGAAATTTACGTTTACGTCCACGCGTAAAATAAGAGGTGTGTTGAAAGAAACTACACAAAAATGAATATAAAAGGGGGAAAAACCAAAAGATAAAAGAAATAATTAAAGTGCCTTGGGGATCATTAAATTTGACACGGAACCACCTTAATATCTACAAAACATATTTTATATTTTCCTTTAATACATCCGGGCCCATCGATTTAAATGAGGAAAATCCATACAGGATGTGCAAACATTTCAAAATCATGAGCTGAAAAACGCTGACTCCGCGATTTTAAATATTAGAGCCGAACACAGAGCGGAGCGGCGTGCTACCGGCACGAAACGCGCACTAACGCCTTCAAACCTAAGAGAACACTTCACGCATTGCGCAATGCTTGAAGTATCCCCTTAGGTTTGTAGGCGTCAATGCGCGTTGGGAGTTGGCCAGCTGCCCGCCGCGCCGCAGCGTGCCACGGCGCTTCAAGCAACTATTTCACAATAGAGGTGTTGCACAGTATCAAACGAAATTGAAGGCGCTCCAACATTTTAAGAATGATAGGTATCCTTCAAGAGTACGGAGCTTTCCCCGCAAAATAAATCAAACTACTCCCCTTCCGTAAAAAACGCGTAGACATAAACTACTAGAAGAACCAGGTGTGCAGACAACAAATCGGTGTCGAAATGTCATTGAACCGGATAAAATAGTAAAAAGAAAAATGGTAAAAATCTTAATTGGTACCTACCTGGCTGTACATTTTCATAAACAACATTCTCGCCTTGAAAGGTACAGCCATAGGTACTATTTTAGATTTTTACCATTTTTCTTTATACTGTTTTATCCAACCAAGGGATGCTGAGTTCTCAGCCGAAACGTTTTATTCAAATGGGTTTATTCGTAAAATTTCAGCCTTGTTACCCGCTTTTTAAATTGTGTGTGTTTTTTTTTTTTTTTTTTTTTTTTNTTTTTTTTTTTTTTTTTTTTTTTTTTTTTTTTTTTTTTTTTTTTTTTTTTTATTGTATATATTTTCACGGGATGCGGAACGTCAATCGTATCTCGCGTAACTTTGTAACTACGACTTTAAAAATAGCTTGAGGCCTGAGCTTGTCTACTAAAATAGGCTGGCCAAAAATCAGTACTTTTGCAATAATTTTTCAGTATATTCCAAAGAAAAGTACCTTCTTAACAGAAAAATTCAACACTTTTTTAGTACCCCCAATTGACGAAATTCGAAGAATTTCAAAGATTTGAATTTCTCGCTTGAAATGCGACAAAAATGAAACAATTCCGGACTTCCTTGCGGTATTTCCGCACTTTTTCAATACTTCTGGACCGCCCTTAAAAAAGCAGTGCTACTCCCGGACTTTTCGGACGTGTGGACACCCTGGAAGTCTACTGTAAGAGTTCTGAAAGTAATGACTCTTGTTCCTCAACGAGGGAGACGGTTGAAAGAGAAAGCTCTCACTAGAGTCCCTTTATACTGAGAGTCAAGACAAATCGAATCCATTTCTGATTGGTTAATTGGTGATTGGTCGGATTTTAGGCCTTCACAGTGTCACAAACGGGAATAAAGATTACATTTTCACCAATTGCAAAGATTATAATCTGGAATGGACCGAGGAATTTCGGGTTCGACAAGGAACAAACGGAATGAGAGAAGGAACGGAGAAAGGAATTTAAGAATGAGCCGATCAAAGATTACGAAAAACGTTCAATGTGTGTAATCTTTATTCCCGTTTGTGACTCCATGAGGGGTGTTGTCTTGACTCTCAGTATAAAGGGACTCTAGCTCTCACCTGTGACTGGGAGTCGACGGACTGGGTTTGATCAAGCCGGACGGGGAGACCGAGGCCCTGGGCCGGGTCCGGGATCTGGACGGGAACGCTGGCCGCCCGCTTGAGGTGGAGCTTGGAGGCGGCGTCCTGGAACTTGGGCGCCGTGTGCCCGAGGTGCTTGGAGGCGCTGGCGAAGTTCTCCCGCTTCTTGCGGAGGGCGGCCAAGGCCTCGGCGCGCTCCGGGAAGTGGCCGTCCCCGGGGCGCTGATGCCCGTGGGGGCGCGGCTCCGGGGAGGCGCCCTCGCAGACGGAGTCCTCCGAGCGGGACTTGGACATGAAGCGCGAGACGCGGCCCGTGATGGCCGCCTCGATGAGGCTCTCCCAGCGCTTCTTGCGGGAGGCGTTTCGCTTTTTGTACTTGGCGGAGCTCCGGTGGGCGCCCTCCAGGTGGAGCATGTTCTGGTTGTTGGAGGAGTAGGCGCGGCGCATCGTGATCCCCGAGGAGCGCCCGATGAGGCCTGAGTGGAGGGACTCGAGGAGCTCGTGCGAGGGGCTCAGCCCGTGATGTCCCACGTGGTGGCCCACGTTCTGGAAGCTGGCGATGAACTCGGCCGGCAAGGAGCCCTGCTGGCTGCCTAGCCCGCCGGACGAAGGCGTCGGCGCGATGTTGAAGCCTTTCATGAGCCGCCGCTCTTTCTGACGGTTTTTCTTCCCACCTGCACCTGCAACAACGGGTTCATTAGCTCCTTTTCTCACTCTACGCTTCATATCTAGATAGCTTCGGGTCCTTTATTCGAAACTTAAATCGACGGTGTAAGTCGGCAATCACATAACTCGTTTGCGGTGTCTGAAAATTTCCGCCTTTATATTATTTTTTTAAAAGAGAACAAATTGAAATCATTCTTTGAAATTTATGCAGAATTTTCTTCGTACAGAGAGGAAAAATCACGGCAGTTATAAAGAATTGCCGTTGAGTAGTTTTCCGTTTAAAAAACGAAGTATGACAGGAAGTCTGCGACGTCGCAAACCGAGTTATATGATTGCCGACTTACACCGTCGAAATGTATGTAGTCAAACTAGGTGGTTTTTGGCCCCTGATCTTGAACCCCTCGAAGCGCTTCGCGAGTTTCAGGAAATTTTGTCAACGATTTTTTGTCCGCGCACCTTTTTTGTCCAGTAGTTTACGCCCAAACGTAAAATAAGCAACAGTGACTTGGTCCAAGCGCTATATTTTAGTCGGTATGTAAATTCATATTGACAGTATAGGATGAGAATTTGAGAGAGAAGGAGTTGTTGTTATGGTTGCTCATTTTCTAAATGAAATGTTATTACTTTCTCCTTTTAAATCATCTTTTTAAATTGTAATTGGTAAATATTTGGTTTCATTCCTATCCTTAAAATATTCGATGTACAATATACCTCATACATGTACAGGTACTTTTTTTATTTTTTTAATTTTTGCTTTACGAAATTATTACTTCATTTTGAAAACATTTAAATTTTTAAAACGTGACAAATATTTGTAAAACCTTTTCCAAGCGACATTAATCTCAATGAGCCGCAGTTGTGCCGACAGAAACTGCTAAAATGAATAAAAGAGAAAAAAAAACCAAGAAGCACGCAATCTTTAGTTTTAACCCATTTGTACATCGATCTTATAAAGTCAAATACGTCAAATTTTGAGCGTTTGGTTGCGCGTACACCTCGCTGCAGCACAATAAAAGCACAAAATGTAAAAGAAAAAATTGAAGTGCTTTGGAAATCATTAAATTTGACACGAAACCAACAATATTTAAAAAACACACATTATTTTATTATTTTCTTTTGATAAATTGATACATATTTTTTCCCATAAATTTAAATGAGAATTATCAATGCAGAGAGTGCGAACATTTCAAAATCATGAGTTAAAAAACGCTGACTATGCGAGTATAAATATTAAAGCCTAACGCTGCCAGCGCGTGAGACTCACTGGCGCCTACAAACCTAAGTGGATACTTCACGCATTGGCAATGCTTGAAGTATCCACTTAGGTTTGTAGGCGCCAGTGAGCCTCACGCGCTGGCCGCCCGCCCGTCGTGCGGCGGCGCCTGAAGCAACTATTTCACAACAGAGGTGTTGCACAGTATCATACGAAATTGAACGCATTAAGAATGACAGGCATCCTTTAAAAGTACAAATCTTTTCTCGCAAAATAAATCAAGATACTTATCGTACACAGGAAAAATTTAAGAGCCTTTAGCTGCGGCAAATATATTAAGGTTCATCCGGTTCGGGTATAACAAGGTGGGAATTTCTTGAAAGATAATTAAGTCCTGCAGTCACACCAAAGAGGTGTAGAGAGTTTTAGTCAATTTTATCTGATAGAATTGATGCTCCCCCATTTTTACCAAAACTCTCGACTATATATTATTCTCCGTTGGACCAAACAGACAAAACAAAAAAACAAGCAAACCCTCATTTTTCCAAGATTTTATACATTTTCATCCAAAAACGTCGTGAGAAATTGTCGTTTGTGTTTACATGTGGGCCAATTAACTTTGGATCTCAACTGGCACGTGGACCAAAACTCCCGTGCCGAAAAAACGCGTGGACGTAAATTACTGGAAAAAACAGGTGCGCGGACAAAAAATCGTTGACGAAATGTCCTATAACCGCTTCGCGCCTCAGGCGTTTTAAGTTAACCGATACTCTCACGATTTTATATAGTAGAAGTTTGATTTGGAATACGACCCCAGTGGCGATTTTCCAAGTTGGCAACACTGTTTTTCTACCCTTTAAATCCATTAAAAATATCGATACAGGTGAGGCTAGCTGCCTCACCGAGAATCGATTGTTTTCCATGCATTTAAATGGAAGGAAAGTAGTGTTGTCAACTTTCAAGAATCGCCACTGTATGGCCCGGAAAGGGATCCTTTGGGGGCTTGAAGTTTCCGCTAAGGGGCTGAGCCGCGTAGCGACTGGAGCCCTGGTTTCAGATGAATTGATAGATAGATTTTTATTTATTTTTAATTTTTTTGGAGACGTTTTTCAAAATTCCAGTCCCAAATGATTCCGTTGAAATGAGTTGTATACCTGTGCCCGTGCCGGAGCTGGAGGTAATTTTCATGCCGGCATTCCTAAGGATTTCGATGAGCTCGAACCGGAAGGCGGAGATATCCTGTTTGATCTCGTTGACGTCATCCTCTGTTACCCCCTCGTTTTCTGCTTTTCGTTGTTCCACCGTGACGTAGCGTCGAACTAAATTCCGCATGATGCTCTGAAATAGACGCCATGCTATTAGATTTTCCTTCAAAACATATTTATGTGCTACAGAGTACATTTATGAAGGAAAAAGACCACTAATAGATCTATTTTCAATTGAAGGGCTTGGAATACAAGGCGCATAAGTGCAATTTGTGAAAAAATTTAGATACTCATGAACTCGACTAAAACTAGTTCCAAAGTATACTCCGTGAAAAATTCACTACTAAAATCGAGCTTTAAAGCATCAAAAAGTGAGTTTAAACTTCTTTTCCGCCAAGGCTCCATGTAATTTTGAAACTTTGAACCCGTATTTCTTGAAATAGCAAAAGCTGCACTTATGGGCCTTGTCCTCCAAGACCTTCAATTATGGTTGAGGACAAAAAAGTATTAGGGGTTATCCCAGAATATTGAGATACTACCCTAACTTGTCAGATGATATGGACGTTTCTAATTAATTGTGGTATACCGCAAAATTTGGGCTAGTGACGTACTTCACTGGGGTATCACCACAATTAATTGGAAATGCCCGTATCATTCAACAGCCTCTATCTCTTTTTTCCGCGGTTTAGTCATTTTAGGCTTCATTAAGCACTCTGTATTGAAATGATGGCAGAAGTCGCATGCAAGTTATTCGAAATGACAAAAAATGAGGTTTCATATGCTTGGATCCTACAGTGAACTATACTTAAATTTAAGCTAAGACATACTAATTAAGTTCCAAAAACAATGGCGTGCTGTGCATTACACTTCTGGTTGAATTATTTAAGTATAAAGTGGGAAAATTGGAACTCGACAGAAATTTCTCAAATTACCGTCATTTCTCAGCTGTATTTTTTGCACATTGTGTTTTTGCCTTAGACTTTAAGCTGATCTGAGAGCTAAATTAAATCTTATACGTTAAGTGTCGCCGATATTTGAACGTACTTAAATTAAAAATAACTTTATCCATAGTAACATGAGCCCCGTCATGCAAGTATTCTTATGGATCTCACAGCTCATGTCAGAATGGATATAGTTCATTTTGCTTTAATTACGTCCGTTTTCTCTGGATGTTTAGTCTGGTGTTCTCAATGATTCCGATAAAATGAAAGTGAGAAAGGAGAGAAAAAAAGATAAAAATTAAGTCAAACTGGAATTTGAAATACAGGATGCAAAGATATAAAAAATACTTACTTGGTACCTTATGTCCCTCTCACTGGCTTGCTTCACCTTCTGGTGCAAGCAAATCAAAAAGGGAGGGGGGAGGGATCGAGATGAGCGCGCGAAAATTGTGATATGATGAAACAGATCGGCCATGGAGAACAATGCAGTATTTGGATCAAGAGCATTGTAATTTCAAGAGGGGGAAGTCAAGGGAGAGGGGATACGAGGAAATGAAACGGTATTTATGATCCAAGATTAAACATGTGGAGGGAATTAAAATTGTGGAGTGAAGCAGGGTTGTAGTTCCAAATCAAAAATAGCAGCATGAAACAAGAAACACACACAAACCATTAAAATACAAGACTGATGAGAGGTGGAAGGGCAAGATTACTCCTAATGATCACTGTTATGCAACAAATATAAGTCAAACCATTAGATAGAATAAAGTTATCTCCATTCGTTAATTTTGATCGTTGCTATATTAATCCCTCTTTCAAAAAAAAAAAAGTAATTGAACTTTTCAATTCATCATCGCTATTTTTTTAGGAGTTCACTGTAATTGTCATTCTTCGGTCAACACTCTTTGGTTTTCTGTAATCGTACATGTTGGCGCTATCCAATAAGGACTGGATCAGTTAGGTCAAATTAAACGGCTGCAGTGCTTAATATGAGGGTTTTTCATTCTATGAGAGCACTCAAAAAATCTCCGGTAAAAATGTACATTGGACTTAAGGATTAATTCCATGAAGTACCGTACATAACTTTCTCTTCCTCCTCTTCTAATAATGACTAAGGCACAGTCCTGTTTGTCAAACTCTCGACTGCCGAGAGCATATAAATCACTAATAAGTACAAAATGTTCTTTAAAATTAAAAAAAAGAAAGAAAAAACAGCAACATTCAATTATCTTCAGATACCGTCCATAACTTTACATTTAATCTGATTTTCATCGCGTTTTTTGAAGCACCCTTCTTAGAAAAAAGGATGAAGATGTTTGAGTTGATCTAACATACCCGTATTGTCCGCATGTGCTCTTTTTTGGCCGTTCTTGTGTGACCGTAAATCCGCTTTTGAAGCCACATGATGAAATAAAAGAGGCTTTTCGGTGTAGGAATAATGTTGAACGGAGGAGGAACGGTGCCGCCTTCCTCAAAATAACTAATCCATAATCGGCTTCTCGCAAACTTCCACTCCACATCTGCCCTTTCCTGAAAGCACATCGGTTTTTACCTCATCAGATCCCAGTTGAAATCCACGACTTCATTTGAAACTGAAGTATTCTACGGATATGTTAAGTGACTTTTGCCGATAGATTAAGTTTGAATTAAAAATGGCGTCAAAGTATGAAATTTAGGAACTCAATTTATAGTCTAATATTACTTGTTTGAACTTTTATTCAGTTATGGAATTCTGCACCCATACCTAGGAGCACGAATAGTTGCGCGCAGTGGTTTTGCGACTTCTGTCAGTCCTGGCAACGAAAAGACTCATACCTCTCGGACTGTGCTGCCGTGCTAAGGAAAAACGCCGAATGAACCCTCAGGCGTTGCCAAATTTACTTTGACGAAGCACGAGTTTCCTGGTAAACTTAAAAATATTTTTCTTCCAATGGGCCTGTTGCAAGGTGCGGGGATTTGCAAATTGATGCCTGATTCTTATGGCAAATTTCACGAAAAGAACGATGGCGCTACTAAAAAACCTTGAAATGACCTCTCAAACTCAAAAAAAAGCTGTTTTTGGAACCGACCCATTCAAAACGGTCGCTTTTCAACCGCCATACTTGTGATTGGTGGATTCTATGCTTGTGACTACTTGTGACGTGAAATGATATGACAGACCTGGTTTCTTCATCACTTACAATGTATTTTCCCGTAAGGAAATGACAGCCGCTTTTCAAATGCAAATATTGAGTCAATCTCTAATTTTTTGATCAAAATTGAAAGCAGAAATGGATTCCTCGTACGTTTAAATGGTTAGAACCTTCATTAGATAAATAAGAACCGACGGGATAAACCCTATTTTTAAGGAAGACTGTAGTCAATGGGCGATTGTTTACATCTGCTTAGTGATAACAGACATGGACATTAGCTCAATATTTGGTCATTTTCATGAGTTTTTACTTGTTTGTCACTATTTGAAGGTAAGTTTATTTTGTAAATCAATTGTCTAGTGTCTTAGGATCATGTTAAAAGCTGTAAAGGTATACTTTGTTACTTATTTATTCAGAGCACACTCCGGCAGTCCAACGCTCAAACCCTGGATGTTCTCTCAATGCGTGTAAATCATTCTTAACTCTTCAACAAACATCTCAATATCATTCAGAACGTTCCCACGTTTTATAAACTTATGTTATTTTAAAATCCTGTGTGTTTTAAATGTAACACTATACAGAAAAATTTATCGATAAAGTCTGGTAATCGAAGAAGGATCCTACGTCTACTTTCCTTGCCTCCAGCTAAAACATACCGGTCTCCTCATCTCATCAGTATTGTCAAAGGTAAGTTTTTTTTATCATCAATGATTGATACTATCATTTTGGTGTCTTCAGTGAAGCATTAAAGGGTGAAATAGTAAGATATAACAACTGACTCGCTACATCCAGGTTTGAGCGTTGGACTGCCGGAGTGTGTTCTGAATAAATAAGTAACAAAGTATACCTTTACAGCTTTTAACATGATCCTTAGACACTAGACAATTGATTTACAAAATAAACTTACCTTCAAATAGTGACAAACAAGTAAAAACTCATGAAAATGGCCAAATATTGAGCTAATGTCCATGTCTGTTATCACTAAGCAGATGTAAACAATCGCCCATTGACTACAGTCTTCCTTAAAAATAGGGTTTATCCCGTCGGTTCTTATTTATCAAATGAAGGTTTTAACCATTTAAACGTACGCGGAATCCATTTCTGCTTACAATTTTGAACAAAAAATTAGCGATTGACTCGATATTTGCATTTGAAAAGCGGCTGCCATTTCCTTACGGGAAAATACATTGTAAGTGATGAAGAAACCAGGTCTGTCATATCATTTCACGTCACAAGTATGGCGGACCCGAAACGACCGTTTTGAAAATCCAAATTCTGAGGCGTTTTTAAGTTGATTTTTTGGGGCTTTCCGGTGATCAAAAAACTCCGGGAAAATTCCTGTGACATCAGGAGCCTTAGGTCTTTCGATTAAAGCAATAAAAAAAATTGGTGCAACAGGCCCATTTTTAAGATAATTTTGTTTGCAATTTCATCGCAAAATCCTGAAAATCTCAATGAAAAATATTCATAACTTTCCTCAAAAATAAACATTTAATCGAGGAAAATTTTGCAACTCTCTAATGTTCATACGGCGTTCTTCCTTAGCACGGCAGTGTGTGTCTCTCATTCAGCCAAGTTCGCCTTCAATAAATAAGATGGCAATATGAGCGGCTTGGGGGTTCAAATATAGTTGCGCGTTGTAATTTGTCAAAACTCTGCTTTAGCCGAAAAAAATGTCACTCAATATACAATTTTTGTGCATTATTTTGGCTGATCTTGGATCTTTTATCTGAATTCACCTCCACTTTTGGTTGTCTAAAATTCATCTTAAGTTGCTGCTCCTTCAAAAAATGTCTTCCAACTCAAAAATATAGAGAAGACGTACTTAGACATAGAGATTAAGTCTGAAAAAGAAAGAAAAAATAAGCAATGTACACATATTTCATGAAAAATATTCAGTCGGAATTCAACATCATTACTTACGGATATCAGCTGATAAGAATGATTCATCATAGCTATCAGCAAATTCAAAAGCACAACAATATTGATGACAGAATAAGTGCCGAACATGAGCATGCCCCAAAATCGCGTGAAACTTTTGATCCCGGCCAGTTCAAAGTTATCCAAGTCCACGAGACCAAATACAGCCCAAAATAGCGTCTGAATTGTTTCAAAAAGGCTGCGAACAATCAAGCATAAATTGCTAAGAACCGACCGAAAAATCAAAATGATTAATCAAAATTTCCGAACTGGAAATTGGCTCTTCAATACAAACTTTCTTATCGACAGTAAGAATGATACTAACGAAGAATGATACGAGGAAGCTGGTTTTTGGTCTGAGTCTTTAAATAAACCAACATTTGTATACATAAAGAGAGAGCTTGCCGCACTGCCGTGCCAAGGAAAAACGTCGTATGAACATTCGAGAGTTGCCAAATTTCCTTCGATAAAATGTTTATTTTTGAGGAAAGTTATGAATATTTTTCCTTGAAATTTTTAGGAACTTCAGGGGAAATTGCGAATAAAATTATCTGAAAAATTGGAAGGAAAATACTCATAAGTTTAACGGGAAATTCGTAGAGCTACTCTGACTAGAAATTCCCACTAAGTGGGTTATTCGGCATGGAGTACCTGAGTACCTGTAATTCAGCGGTGCGAGGTGTGCTGCCAGCGCGGAACGCGCGCCGGCGCCTACAAACCTAACAGGGATACTTCACGCATTGCGTAATGCGTGAAGTATCCCTGTTAGGTTTGAAGGCGCCTGTGTGCGTGTCACGTTGGTTGACCGCCACGGCGCCTCAAGCAATTATTTCACAACAGAGGTGTTGCACAGCGTAGTTTTTGGTGTATTCTAATTTGTGGAAATTTTTAGTAACTTTAGGAGAAATTGCGAATAAAATTATCTGAAAAATTGGAAGAAAAATATTCATATGATTACCGGGAAATTCGTGTTGTATGTAAGGAAATTTGGCAACGCCTGAATGTTCATACGGCGTTTTTCCTTAGCACGGCAGTGCAAGCACCGAGCAGCTTTCCGACGATGTAGAAAATTCTCAGCTTTAGAAGCAGCTCTTACCAGAAAAAATTCAAATTGACAGGAAAAGGAAAGGAAGAGCTAAATAAATTGGTTTTGAACTACAGTATTCTCTTTAAGACGGAGCATCCTGAGTTTTTATCAAAATCTGCTGCGAAAGAAAGCACCACCATCTACTAAGACGTCTCCCAAATTTCATTCGAGTGCTTGATGAAAACCGAGCTTCCGCGATTTGAGAAAGTTGTGAATAAGGTTAAGAATCCACGCCGTTAATGACTGCACGCAGCAGCACTTTTATCCGTTCATCTCTCCATCCTGCTCCGTTTCATGAGCCAAAACACGGTTGCCAAAGCACAAAGGGGCAGCTTTCACCCTGCGGAACGATCGCCTTGAAGAATACAACGGCGCACAATGGATCGAGTCAATCAGAGGAACGAACATGAAATTTTTGACTAAAACTGCAAATTTTCACGTTTACTTTGTCACATTTTGTATTTTCAGGGGTGCTCATAAAAGGAAATTTCACGAGGAAACCAATGAAACCACTTTTAAAATCTCAAAATGTTGTATAAACGGAGTTATCAACTTTTAAAGTTTCCAAATTTCGTCCGACCTCTTCCACTGACTCGATCCACTGTGCGGTGTTTCCGCGCCCTAGCCGCCGCGGATGGAAGTCTCATCCAAAAACGAGGCTTCAAGTATAAATTATGAAACTCGCTGTCATTCTTAACCGTTTAGGGCCATTACTTATCTGAAGCATCTCTCACTGAAAAAACAATTTATAACTCAGTTTTTTCTAGGTTCATTAAATCGCTAACAGCGTCATGGCGTTGCCTGCTCTTCCACCGCTTCCATGAAAAATCGCGTCGTCACTTACTCGAAGCGTCTGTTCGAGCGAAAGGCTCCTCGGAGCTTACGACAAAATTTAGCTCGTGATGGTGGTCGTTAAGCACCCCGAAATGACCTGTACTCCAGTGGCGTGGCGTGAATTGCGATATATCGATTGTTAAGCCATTTAAACCTATGGTAAAGAATCGATTATTAAGGTGTTCGCTGCGAACACCCTGTTAATCGATCCTTTTCCATAGGTTTAAATGGCATAACAATCGATATATCGCAAAGCACGCCACGCCACTGCTGTACTCGTAGAATAGCACTATCGTAATTTTCTTTCACGAAAGAACGTAACTCCATTTCAATGTTGCCAAATTTCCTCGCGCAAATTGCATTTGAACCAGGAGAATCTCAGGCAATCGAAATGATTATTTCACCGATTTTTCCTCTGATTCCATGCAAAAATTAGGGAAATTTTGGATGAAAATTGCACAGGTACATGTCTGTAGAATAAATTGATTTTTGGAGTCAATTTGCAGACAATCTCGGAATTGAGTTACGTTCCTTTGTCCGGGAGAAGACGCTATATAATATTAGAAAAGAAGGGGAGGGCACCATGAGGGATTGATTTGTGTCGCGCTTTACACGACTTACAAGCTTTACAGGCTTTTTCAGGGCTTAACACCCAAACAGCATGAACGTATCTAAGACGGAAGAATTAAATGCTGGTTTAGCATTTAAATTGTTAAAAAAAAGCCCGTCAAGTTTCAAATGCTGATTTTACTATAAAAAAATGCTAACACAACATTTGAATTTGTTCGTTTTACTGTGGGCGTAGTTAAGTTAGCATTTCTCCAAACGTAAAATCAGCATTTGAAACTTGTCGGACATTTTTTTAACAATATAAATGCTAAATCAACATTTAATTTTTTCCTCGTACGTATAATGGATCAAGATAAGTCTTTTAAGCGCTTCGCCGATTAAACGTGATTTTTGATTTCAATCTGCCCTTAACATTCTAGTATACTACAATACGTTCTAGTATACTACAATACGTTCTAGTATACTACAATACGTTCTAGTATACTACAATACGTTCTAGTATACTACAATACGTTCTAGTATACTACAATACATCTACAATACGTTCAAATTGCGCAGCAGCTCAAAAAAATATGGCGGAGAGGGGCCTTAATTTTTATATTAAAGATTCTGAAGTCAAAGCGCAGAGGATGATATCGTTTTTCGATGAATTTTTTTTTTGGATTCCACCATTTTGGGATTGTCGAGCATTGGTTGAGTCAATCAGAGAGCGTCCCAAATTTCTTTCACCAAAAGGATAAAACCGGCAATATTCTCCCCAGGCTACTCCAAGAGATTGAAAAATTGAAGAGGTTCGGCACCACGGACTGTATATCTCAAGCATCAATTGAGTAATTTTCAGCCAATTGTCATGACGATCCTACTTATAAATTCACTCTTGTGAATCCTGTGATAATACAAGGAATATTAGGGTTTCCTCCTTTTCTGCATAACGCAATCCATGGCGGCCTGCGTCCTTCGGGACGCGGCAATTAACCCCGTGGAAGAGTCCGTCCCTGACACTCCTTCAGGCTTTTTTTCAATTTTTCACCCTCCTCCCTTCATGTCAGGTACATGGCAGGCAGCATGAACCCCCTCTACCCCTCATAAATATTACCTTAATATCGTATCAGCTTCATTCTCTTTAAATGTTAATCCCGAAAAATCGGCGCTTCTCGGCGTTTCCGACTGGATTCATGGCGTGACGTGATTTGCGATACATCGATTGATCTACCATTCAAACCTATGGTAAAGAATCGATTATGAAGGTGTTCGCTGCGAACATCCTGTTTATCGATCCTTTTCCATATGTTTAAATGACATATAATGGCATGGTTTAATCGATATATCGCAAAGCACGCCACGCCACTGATTAGATTCTCTGCCGATTTGAGTCTGATGTCAAGTTCGGCTTGATCATACTTCCCCTATACTAAGGTACATGTCAAGAACCCTTTGGCTATCTCTCTTCCCCTAATAACCGGACGTCAGTCATTTACGTCATCAACGTGGAAAATTTGAAGACAGCAGGATTTTTGTTTCGTAAATTTGGGGGGAGACCTCCCGTGGAAAGTCTATCTAACAGCTTGATTTTTTAAATTTTGTATTTGCCAACTGGTTGAGACAAGACAATAAAGAAGGCGTCTTATGACTGGTCGGTCGGAGTTGATGACCTTAGCGATATACCAAAAGGAGTGTAAGGGCTAAAGATTCAAAGGGAAATTCTGTTTCATGTGCAGGTATATACAACGTCAATCTCGCATCCACGATCGGTCAGTGGGTCGGGTCAATCGTGTAAAAACGCGGTGTGTCCTGATTTTGGACGCCGCATTTCCAGAGATAAGAGAAGCTCCACTGCAAGCTGATTATTGAGATTGATAGACAAAGCGATGGACAAAGAAGACATAGGGAGATTGGAGCTATCGTATTGGATAAAATGGGTGAGTCCTATGGACTGAGGGAGAAAATGATGGACTAACTATCGGGTCCCTCATGGGTTGCTGTTAGTTAGTCTATTGCCAACGTCCTTTGTCCATTGCGACCACCCGCTTCCACCAATAGGATCGCTCCAAATCTCTTTTGTCTTATTTGTCTATAGCTTTGTCTATCAATTTCAATAATCGGCCCGCTGGCCTCTTGGCGAAGGGTGGAAGCTTTTACTTTCGGGGATTCAACAATTCCTTATGGAAAATTATAAAGGGGCAACAGTCATCACTCTTATTTCGGCTTTTGACTCCCCTACATGGTGGATGATGAGCTTCGGGTGACGTTATGAGCCAAACAAGTTTCCCGAACTTCGGCTTGTTTGCAAAACGAAACTCCCAACACGTTGTTAAACATCAACCATGCAGGTAAGTCAACAGTAGAATGCTGAAGTCCCGAAAGTAAAAGCTCCCACCATTGCCAAGATACCAGTGGAAGGTCTCTTGTCTCTGCGCATTTCCATCAGCAAGTCATTAACAGAGAAAGGTTAGAGTCGCATGACCTCTTTTGACATGCGGGAGTCATCCATCAAATGACTTTCCAATCCATGATCATAGTGGCGATTGGTCAGTGGTGACGGTGCTCAATCGTAAAAACCCGCGGCGGGTTTTTATTTGTCCTGATTTTGGACGCCGCATTTCTATCGGCGAGTCATTACCAGATATAAATTAGAGAAGAATGACCTCTTTGGACATGTGGGCCGAAATTGTTCAGTGTGTCATCGTACCAAGACAGTTTCTTCGTAATCAAGGATCAATGTCTTTCTGATCCATAAATATAAATAATGTATGTAGGCCATGACGTTGCAAGTGTGAACACTTTCAATGGGATTGAATTTATTACATGTGGAGTGATGTGCGATTGTCAAAACGCCTTGATTTATTTGAGTATGCAATTATATTCTGGAACGCACAAATAGTTGTGTCTCACAAGTCGTTTGTATTTTCAAACAGAGTGTACAGAGACATCTAGTGTAAAACGTTTTAAAGCCTGCAATGACGAGTGAAGTTGTAAGATTTTAATGAAAAACTCTGTGACTTAAGTAATCTGTGTTTGTAGTATCCGGAACCGTTAAAGCTACGGCTCCTGCACCCGGAACTTTCGGTCTCTGAGCCCGGAACGGACGGTATGTCTATAACGCCCGTG
This sequence comes from Bemisia tabaci, assembly GCF_001854935.1. Taxonomy (NCBI): domain Eukaryota; kingdom Metazoa; phylum Arthropoda; class Insecta; order Hemiptera; family Aleyrodidae; genus Bemisia; species Bemisia tabaci. Next base: position 1,034,202 of record NW_017548003.1, read on the forward strand.
ACTTTGTAATTTCGGTGCGCTCGGAAATTTCAGTGTGACTGAGGTGAGTCGGTAATCATCTTGTGAAAAATGAAACTTTCACAGAATGCGGCAACTCTTCGAATGTGTTGGTCCGAAAAACTTGGCCAGCCTTTCATCTTCTCGACGAGCTCACCCGCTGTTAACTTTATCCTTTTCTGACAGACGACTTAGTCTCTGTTGATGCGTTTATTTACCCTACGTTCCCTGTCTCGCTTTTGTTTTGTTTCAATTTTGGCCTCGCTAAGGGCGCTGCGCCGCGCGCACTTTTCCACACGCATCAGTAGCAGTGGGGCGATGAGTCTAAGATCCTCCGCCTTTCCGCCGGATGTAGACACCCGCGGTGAACTTTTGATTTCGATAATGCGTTTTTTTTCTCGTCATTAACTGCGAATTTTTATTCCTCCGATGTGGGCACTGGTAAAGTTGTTAACCTCAATTTCGTTTTTTTATTCGTTGCCACGCTTAAGAGCTATCCAAGTATTACACTAGCTACTTACGGGGAAAGGTAGTCTTAAAAAATGGCAACTTAATTTGGGGAAAAAGCCAGCAAAAAAATGAGAATTAATAAAAATAAAACCCGGAACGTTTCGAAATGTTACAATTACATAAAAAAACAGGGAAAAAATAAACTAATATTGTAAAAACAATATCTTCTGTTTTTCCTCTTCTTTTGCAGACTTTTCCTCAAATTAAGAAGTTATTTTATCATGTGTTTTGGCTGATTAAGTCGTTTTTCATCTTAAATGGTTAGGTCTTAAATTAGCTTGTTTTACTGGACTTTGCCATTGATTGCATTATAAAAGGAAAAAAAAACCACATTTCCGCTCGCAGTTAAGTGAACTACATTTTGTGATTAAGAACTACAATTTCTGACTCGGTTAAAAAACAACGTATGTGCTGTTTGTTTTCCTATACACGTAAGTGTTTTTACAGATGAGCAAGAAAGTATCATTCCGAATTGCAAAAAAATATACAAGTACTCGATGCAAGCGCATCGAAAAGTTCGCTTGACTCGCTTATTTTCGGGATGAACCAAAGGGAAAACCCAACTTTGCACGACGGATTTCAACCATCATCGTGTAACACAACTTCAAAACTGAGCCAGAGGTTTAAAATGTCATTAAATTTTACAATATGCCACGCAGAAACTTGTTTTGCGCATTCAAGACTTCGGAACAATTCTAGGGCCGAAAAGGACCCTTCCAATTGGAACCTGTCCTTCATAATGGGAAAAGTCGAAAATTGATGAGATACTCACTTGGAGAATCTACGCCATACGAGGCAGGCATCGGGATCGCTGACACTTTTCGGATCGAAAGATGACGTCGCGTTCGGACATCGTTGCTTCTCCATGTCCGCGTAATACCACAGTAATTGATTCATACCTGCAAAAGCACCGAGAGGTTGGGGTTTGTGACCTTGTTTGGTAAAATATAATAATTGAAAAAAGTGATAAAATTGTTTTTAGGCATCACCACAGACTTGAAAAAACAACTTACATGAAAAAAAAAACGCCATATGAGACTTCAGACGTCGCCAAATGTCCATTGATAAAATACCGATTTTCAGCGACATTTTTTAATGTTATTCTCCAATTTTAACCACCATTTCATCGACTGAGAATTTCAGGGAAAAATATTTTTAACTCTTCTCAAAAATTAGTATTTTGTCAAGGAAAATTTGGCAACGTCCGAAGGCTCATAGAGCGTCCAAGAATCTGAATTAAGAGTTTGCGCAGAGGCTACTGCTCTTTTGTGAAAAGTGCAAGTTTCTTTCGGGTCAGTGAGTGGAAGAGTGAGTTTCAAAGCCAAGAAACAATCTTGGTACTCTTCCGATTACTTAAAAAGATTGACTTTTACTATTTGAAAGACATCGAATAATTGTTAACGTGAGATCCTACTCAGCCTAAGAGGTGAGCACTTTTGGCGGAGAGGTGAGTATGGTGAAATCGCCGTTTTTCCATAACGGCTTGGCCCGATTTTTTTTAAAAAAAAAGAATGCGGTAGCTTGACACTAAGCTGAAACAACATGTATAAACATGTTTCAGCTTAGTGCGGCGTGTGTCAGCTGGAATAATCCAGCTCATTTCGTTGTTTGATTTTTTTCTAGCATTAGTACTTCTTGAAATATAAACTAAGGAAATTTACATGAAAATCTACCCTTGTATTAACTTAGTATTCTCAAGTGCACTAATGGAAATGTGTTCAAAGGAAACCTTATAAAAACTTTCTCAATATATCCCTAGAAGGAGGAAGACAGAATTCACTTCCTATAGGCGCTTGGAAAGTAATGATGGAAAATACTGCACCTTCAGAGAATCAAAATAAATCTACTACCGTCGGAGACCATTCGCTTTATGCATGTACTGCTTTACTGAAAAAAAAAAAAAAAAAAAAAAAAAAAAAAATTCCGGCTGTTGAAGCCGTATTTGCGGGCTATATAGACATACCGTCCGTGTTCTGGGCTTAGAGGCCGAGACTTCCGGGCGTAGCACCCGGAACAATCGAAGCTACGGCTCCAGCACCCGGAAGTTTCGGACTCCGAGACCGGAACGGACGGTAAGTCTATGAAGCCCGTAACTTTTTTTAAAGTGCACTTTGCGTCTTGTTGAAGGGTACAAACATATTTTAAAATAATATCTAATTGAAAAAAAGTTGACGATAAGTATTTACGATTATAGAAATCTATCGGATTGATAGAATTGCTTACCACAAGAAAATGCAAAAAGGACGAGGACGTATAAGAAAAAAAACTTCATTATATCCAGCACCATTCGACTTAAAGATACTTGTAGTGGGCCCAAGTAAGGATTTACAGAAAATATATACACAAGTTTAAGAGAGCTGAAACATACAAAATGTGTAATTAAATATGGAATCACGGGTTATCGAAGAAAGGCACTCAATCAGGGAAGTCTCTTTGAAAATTATGCCGTTTTATATTATTACATTTGTTCCGCGTACAATTTGGAGATTAAATTAGCCAACAGAAATTTTCAAAGGTAGAATTTACCATACATATGGTGTATGGTACCATGTGTTGTTAAATGTATCCCTCGTCCCTTTCACACTGGAAAAAAAAACACATTGGATCTAGAGTTCAGACTCTTCAAAACATCGACAAGAAAAAGTACTCTTGATTCAATCAGAATCTAGCTTAAATCAAGAACCGAGCCTCTTAATTTAAGCGGATTTCGTTTTGATTCAAGCAAAAATCCGATTGAATCATGAGTATTTTTTCTTGTCAATGTTTTCAAGAGTCTGGGCTCTGGATACAATGTGTTTTTTTCTCAGGGCATTTGGGCCTTAAATTGAGTGTACATATCGTAGGAGCTTGGTGTTTTTCTTCATCTACATGTCACTCCATACTCGGAGCGGCTAAGAAGGAAAAGTATTAGTGTCCGCACGTCTCTAATGAAACATAGTATGGGTTCAGCTGAGGAAGCGAGTCGCCTCGAAGCCTCGCGCTTGTTGGACTAGACTGGCGCCGGCAAGAAATAAATGGTTCACACTGTCTTGTGCCTGTCAAATTCTCAACAACATATGCTCGCCCGCCCTGAGATGAAACTTGAGCTCCCTGTCGGAATAGCTTTAAGAGCCGCGGCCGCGAGAGATAAAAGAGATATAGACCTCTCAGTTCGTAAAAATTAAGAATGATTAATGGTGTCGATCCACCGGCACAATGTATCCTTCTTTAATTTGATAGTGTTCTGTGGACTATTAAAACTTTTGAAATACATTTGCAAAATACAATAAGCCCCGTAGCAACGACTGTTGAGGAAAACATGATTACAATTTCCAAATCTGTTGGAATTCTTTGGGTTCAGAACTAATCTCAACGATGAATTTTTTTCCCCCGCAGTGCTGAATCGCTCTTTACGAAGTTAAAAATACTAGGTGTCTGAAGGCAGGAGAAATGATTTCATGTAAAACTTGACTTAGTCTTTTTAATCTTGTGATAAATTTGTTTACAATGACTATTATTGATTTGTGTTTTTTTACCAAGCGGGAAATTTGAAAGGCTGCGATATAGGATTGCGCGAATGTCCCCATTTATACCTTTTTGGAGACGCATGAGATTTTGCGTGAATTTTTCTGGTACTGAAAAACTCACATGTTTGCGCGAATAATCGATATTCAACGAGGAAGCGTTAATCTGGCAACCTTGGTAGTTTGTGGTAGATAATTACATCGCGGACTACTTTGGGCCCTCGCAGCACGACTGGCCCAGAGAGCTATCAATGCTATCATAGACATTTAAAAAGTGAACTAGGGGCGTGTGGCCACTACGCGGCCGCCAACCCATGAAAAAACTACGCGTAAAAAATTGTAGAACAACCGTTTTCAAGTTTTTTAGAAGATGAATTGATTCAGAACCCGACGGTTGCATCCGAAGAAAGCGTATGTGTATTATTCTCTGATTGAAACGTTATGCACCGCTTCAATGTTTTATTTTTAAAACTTTTTTTATAAAAAAGTTACACGCAGTTTTTATGAAAAGTTAACGCGAATTTATCGAAAGGATCTCAAATAAAAGTATCGAAAATTTCGACACAATATTTTCGTTCGTTCTATTTTTTTAATGTAACAAAGAAGAAGAAGAAGAAGAAAAAATCCGAGTTCCTGAATCGTAACATAGAAGATACTTCTTTTTCCTTTAATTATGGTAAAAACTGTAGCAGAAAGTCAAGAATGATGACACGCAGTCCTACTGCATGCCTACAGTCTTGTAGGCGCCAAAATGCGTTTCACACCAACTGACCAACTGCTGTACGTTTGGCGCAATGCGAGAAGTATTCATGCAGTATTGTAGGCGCTAATATGGGCTGTGCGCCGACCGCACTGTTTGGCGCAATGCGTGAGGTATTCCTAAAGTCTTGCAGGCGCTAATATACGTTTAACGCCAGCCGCACTATGTTCGGCGCGATTATTTGAACTCACGTTAGAATAATCGTGGCATTTAATAATAGAGCTTAAAAGGCCAATGTCGTGAATGTGTTTCAACGCCGCCGTGTGAGCATTCCAACGTTGCCACGTTTCTCCCGATTAAATACTTTTGCCGAGGGAAGTTAAGAAAGCTCTTTGTACCCACGACTATTATTCAATCTTTTCACTTCATTTATCATCAGATGAAAAGACATCGATGACTTGTGAACAAACTAACGCGTAAAAAAAATGCGTTTATTTTCCAACTGTTTCCTGTTTTGCCAAACTTCTAACTTAAATTAACTTCCGAGATTACTGTCGCGGCCCCAGCCAGAGAGAGAACTCGGAGGACCAGGCCAATCTACCAAAGGGATTGTGGGCGCTCTCAGAGTCGCGATGACGTCATAAGACAGTCGGTGCGGGTTTCATCAGCGAGCGCCCGGGAGAAAAGAGAGAGAGCAAAAGGGAGTACCTGGCGTACTCAAACGTGCAAGAGAGCGAAGAGAGCATCCACATTTGGCGTGCTCAACAAGAGAGAGAAAGAAAAGAGAGCATCCACATTTGGCGTGCTCGAAAAGAGAGAGAAAGGAAAGGGAGCATCCACATTTGGCGTGCTCAAACAGAGAGAGAAAGAAAAGGGAGCATCCACATTTGGCGTGCTCAAAAAGAGAGAGAACGAGAGGAGAGCATCCACATTTGGCGTGCTCTAGAGTGAGAGAGAACGAGAGGAGAGCATCCACATTTGGCGTGCTCTAGTGAGTCAGAGAGAGAGAGAGAGAGAGATGAACATCCAATCAGGCGTGCTCGAGGGAGAGAGAGTGAGAGAGATGAGCATCCAATCAGGCGTGCTCGAGAGGGAGAGAGAGTGTAGCAAAACTGCAGAGAGACAGTAAGTACTAGCGTGAAGTCTATGAGACAGAGTGGCGGAGTGCCGTGTAGTCCAAGGGACTGAGAGTGGCAGAGTGGCGATGACCAACTGATGTGGCCGAGCATATATAAGAGTGGTTGCATAACCGCTGAGATGATGGAAAATTCCGTTACATAACGCACGTATGTAACGAAGGTGGCCGACACGTGGAGGCGCACGTGCCGCGAATCGATGGAAAGTTCCGTTGCATAACCGCTTATGCAACTTTCGTGGACCGCACGTGGCCCAACACGTGCCGCATGCGCCGTCCTTGACGCGGTGCGAGAAAAAATCATACAAGAAAAAATGCTATGAAAACGATACGAAAAATCAGGGTTTTTCAAACCCAAAAGAACTAACTGCTAGTTCACAGAACGAAAAAGGGGCCTCGCCCCGACATACCCCCCACCTAAATGAGCGCAAGTGCATTTACAAGAACCCACGGCTCCCTACCTGGCTACCCAAGCTGAGAGGCCGTATCCCCCCATATGAAAAAATGCCTTGCTTAAATTAAGTCACTGAGTTCGTTGGAGTGAGCATAAGGTACAAAAATTTCAACATACACAATACAGAAATATTTAGATAATTAGTAGTGAGTTTGTGACCTGTCAACCTGGGTCCGACAATGAGAAAATAAAGCGCCTGTGTAAATTACATTCAAAAAATAAATACCTGCAATTGGGTGCCTACCCCCCACCGTGAGGGGAGACATCCTTTAAGTAATGAGAAAGAAAAAATTCTGTCAGGCTGACGAGGTGTAACATATAGACGTAAGAACATGATTGCAGAAAAATGAAGACTGAATTATAAAAGCTGGCGTAACAAGGAAGAGAAAATTTAAGTGAAATTTAAGTTAGACTGCATCCATATCTGGCGTGCAAGCCTAAGAATAACAATTTTAAGGAGAAAATTTCGAGCTGAAATAGAGAGAGAGAGAGAAAAAAAGAGGGGTCTCTTGCATCCACATTTGGCGTGCAAGAGAGGAAGAGACAGAGAAGTTAGAAAATTTTAGGTAGAGAGCTAGAAAAAGAGGAGACTCTTCTTGCATCCACATCTGGCACGCAAGAGAGAGAGAGAGAGAGAAAGACAGAATGAGAAATCAAAAAAGAAGAGAAATCTCTTGCATCCACATTTGGCGTGCAAGAGAGAGAGAGAGAGTTAAAGAAGACGAGAAATACATTTTTAGAACCACGAAGAGTAAAGTTTAAAAACGACGACGACGAGCATAAGAGATCAGAGCGAGCGCTCTGGGTGTCACCTGAAGCAGTCAGAATGACACTGAAGTTGGGACGCTGATCGTGAAATTAGTCCGCCGGCAGCTTGAAGAGCTCAGTTACTGGTCTGCGCATGTCCTTATTGCCGATTCTGATTGTGGCCACGCGCGGAACGTTATCGGCTCCTGAGTGAAGCGCGGTCACACGGGCAAGAGCCCAGCTAAGCGGCGGCATGTTATCCTCTTTAACAATAACAATGTCCCCAACTTTGAGGGAATCAGTTTCCGCGGTCCATTTTTGACGAGCTTGCAGAGTTGTCAGATACTCCGCAAACCAGCGCTCCCAAAAATGTTGCGACATTTTTTGGATTGCTTGCCATTGAGAGAGGCGGTTACTTGGAGTGAGCGTCCAGTTGTATTCTGGAAGACTTAAAGAAGGCGCCCCAACCATAAAACGTGCAGGGGTCAGAGCGGAAAGTTCTTCCGTATCGGCTGAAAGGGGGCACAAGGCGGAGAATTTAAAATTGCTTCTATTTTGCAGAGAAGAGTGAGGAATTGATTCATTGGCAATTTTTCGTTACAAATCACGCGGTGCAAATTGAATTTGGGAGGTAATATAACCGGGAGTTTTGGGACATAATCTAGGGTGGAGTGAGACAATCTACCCCCCACCCTGAGAAAACCCTGGGGGTCAAGGAAAGGGTTCAGAGAAGCGAAGTATTTTACCGGTTTTTTCTCTTCGATCAGTTCAATTTCCGCTAAATCTGGTGGTCTGGCGGAGTTTACGAAAAATTTTACGTCTGGTTTTAATTCTTTATTATATGAAAACGTGTATGTCACAGGTGTCCTTTTTAGGCCTAAATTTTCCATTGAATTTTCACCATATTTATCAAAATTGACTGATTCAGAGGGCAATGCGATTTCGGCCTCAGGCAATCCTTTTATTGCTTCTGTGTGGTTTTTTGCCCATTGCTTGGGGTAAAAATGACCTCGGCTGTATAGGTGATGTGTTTCGTCCCTTAATCTGATGACTTCAGCGATTGATTTTGAACTTGGGAGGGAGTCATTAAGGTAGGTTTCTTCATTAATGACAAGACATGCAGCTTCTGAAATATTATTATTTTCGCCAAGAACTAATTGTTTGAGAGTTCTGTTTGCCAAAAATGGAGCTGACGCTGTACTGTGAGTGACAGTTTTTCGAAAATTTTCATTATTTTCTGTCATGAGAAACGTAGTCTGCTTTTTCGGGACATTTTCTGTGGGAACCTTTCCCATGAGCACCCAGCCATAAATACTTTGAAGAGCATGACCTAAATCATTAGTTATTTTCTTTTGACCTGAAACAATCCGTACAAAAACTTCCGAGCCCAAAAGCATGTCAATTTTGGCATTAGTATCATCAAAACTGGGATCTGCTAAGTTCAACTTGCTCCAAAATTGTCTCACTTCATTCGATATCTTGACGCATGGCAGATTTTCCGTGATGACTGGAATCACGATAGCTCTTATTCTTAACTTTGGCTCATCAGTTTGCCTAGGTTTCACTAAGCAATTTATGGCTCCTAGAGAGTTAACGTGACTTTCAGCCAAGCCTGAGATGCTGGTATTATCGGGAAGAAGTGGCAACCCGAGGCGTTCGGCGCAATCAGCGGAGACAAAAGATGACATAGCACCGGAATCAAGAACTGCGCGCATGTGCTGATATTTTCCATTGATATCCTTCACTGTGATGAGAGCAGTGCCGAGTAGTGCAGTAAAGTCTTGATGATCCGTTGATGTGGCTTGTAGATTTGTTAACATAATGCTTGATTTTTGATCTTCGAAATTTTCTTCAGAGGTAGAATCATTTTGAGTTATGGCAGGATTGGGTGAGCTATTTTCGTTTGAATGCAGGAGCGTATGGTGAATTTTTTGATTGCATTCTTTGCAGGCAAATTTACTCTTACATTCATCCTCATGCGTTCCTAAGCAGCGCTGGCAACGGTTCAGCGACTTAGCGCGCTCAATTCTGACGTGAACAGGATAACGTTTAAATTCGTCGCAGATGTAAATCGAATGTGAGCCTTTGCAAACTGGACAACCTCGATTTTTCAAAGAGTTGAGAAATACTTTAGTTTGTGGAAGCTGGGTCTTCGGTTTTTCATCCTTGTTAGAAGTTTGTGTCAGCTCTGCAATTTTTGCTTGCTTGCGTAAAAAGTCCATGAATTCCTTAAAAGTAGGGACATCCGCGCCCTTAACTTCATTTTCAAAAAGTCTCCTTACATGAAATGGTAACTTTTTCAAGCCGATGTTGAGCAATATGAAATCATCGAGCTTTTCGAACTTCAAGTTTTTCAAAGCTTCAACTAAATCGTTCAATGAATGTATTAAATTATTCAGGGACGTTGTATTAGCAGTTTGCATAGGAGGATAAGTCAGCATCGTGTCCAAAAGATCAGATCCTAAAGCCCTAATGTCTTGATAATGATCGACCAAATTTTTCCAAACTATAGCATAATTTGCTTCAGTTATTGGAACGTTCTTAACGTAACTTTCAGCGTGACCCTTAAGAACTGAACTTAAGTACGTGAGTTTTTGCAATCCGCTTAAGGATTTTTTATCATGAATTAATGACTTAAAATTTTCATAAAAAACCTGCCATTGTTTTCGCGTGCCATCGAAAGTTTTAAGATCGATTTTCGGAAGTCGGACTTCTGAACTAGCCCTAAGTGATTCAGCTGTTTCTGATGACTTTACTGCCTTTTTGCACCTTTGAACGGCTTGTGCAACAATATAATAAAGATCCTCATACGCTTTGCATTTTTGCTTATAAGAATCTGAACATAACTTTTCATCGGCTTCAGTTTTGGCGTCTTGCATAGAAAATTCCCAAAACTTCTGAGCATAATTTTCGAAGTCTGCAAAATGTTCGTCAATTTTTGCTGTGCGAACCAAAAAGTCCTCAGCATTAGTGGATTTTAAATCCTTAATTTCGTCGTGAAAACGCTGAATTCTACTGAAAAGTTTTTCGAGTTGAAGCTGAGTAGCTTTCAGAGATGACATCGTGGTCAAAATGAGCAAATATAAAAATACCCAAAAAAGAGAGAGAAGTGAGACTTAAAAACTAGTCGCTAAGTACGTATTAGTTATTTAAGAGCCTAATATTGATATTTCGGATCTGATAACTAAAAAGAGTATCCGGCTCGGAGGACCATGTCGCGGCCCCAGCCAGAGAGAGAACTCGGAGGACCAGGCCAATCTACCAAAGGGATTGTGGGCGCTCTCAGAGTCGCGATGACGTCATAAGACAGTCGGTGCGGGTTTCATCAGCGAGCGCCCGGGAGAAAAGAGAGAGAGCAAAAGGGAGTACCTGGCGTACTCAAACGTGCAAGAGAGCGAAGAGAGCATCCACATTTGGCGTGCTCAACAAGAGAGAGAAAGAAAAGAGAGCATCCACATTTGGCGTGCTCGAAAAGAGAGAGAAAGGAAAGGGAGCATCCACATTTGGCGTGCTCAAACAGAGAGAGAAAGAAAAGGGAGCATCCACATTTGGCGTGCTCAAAAAGAGAGAGAACGAGAGGAGAGCATCCACATTTGGCGTGCTCTAGAGTGAGAGAGAACGAGAGGAGAGCATCCACATTTGGCGTGCTCTAGTGAGTCAGAGAGAGAGAGAGAGAGAGATGAACATCCAATCAGGCGTGCTCGAGGGAGAGAGAGTGAGAGAGATGAGCATCCAATCAGGCGTGCTCGAGAGGGAGAGAGAGTGTAGCAAAACTGCAGAGAGACAGTAAGTACTAGCGTGAAGTCTATGAGACAGAGTGGCGGAGTGCCGTGTAGTCCAAGGGACTGAGAGTGGCAGAGTGGCGATGACCAACTGATGTGGCCGAGCATATATAAGAGTGGTTGCATAACCGCTGAGATGATGGAAAATTCCGTTACATAACGCACTTATGTAACGAAGGTGGCCGACACGTGGAGGCGCACGTGCCGCGAATCGATGGAAAGTTCCGTTGCATAACCGCTTATGCAACTTTCGTGGACCGCACGTGGCCCAACACGTGCCGCATGCGCCGTCCTTGACGCGGTGCGAGAAAAAATCATACAAGAAAAAATGCTATGAAAACGATACGAAAAATCAGGGTTTTTCAAACCCAAAAGAACTAACTGCTAGTTCACAGAACGAAAAAGGGGCCTCGCCCCGACAATTACAGTCTCTGCAATTTTACAAAAGTAAATGGCTTAATGCTGAAATTTTAAGACATTCTTTGGAACTTCTTGGACCTGAAATCTCCATGGGGACGCACTTAAAGTATTAAAATTTGAGCATGCATGCATAGGGAAATTTCAAAGAACAAAGTTAAGGCGATTTTGAATCGCGTCTCGAAATTCCTCACAGCTGGCTAAATTCATTAAGATGAGTTCCTTGTACTCTAAACAGAGAAGTATGGTAAATTCAGAAGTTAATGGGATTGATGACATTTGATATTCTACAAAATGTAAGTTGAAAAGCTACTAAGAAGTTCAGACTCTCCTTTTTTTCCATCCTTTGCCCTATTAATTAATAGAGCAATAAAGAGCGAAAGTAAATATAAAAATATTGTAAAACGAAAAAAGAGATGGTCTGAGCTGATTGAAAGTGTAGATTAGTTTTCCCAGAAAAAATCGAACTTGACGAAATGGCCCAAAACAAATGAACACCAGTCGTTAAATTATATTCATTGAAGGAAAAATAGAATATTAAGTTTCACAATTTACGACTCGGAGTAAAAACGAGACACGCCTTTTCCCTGAGATGAAGATGGTTTTTACGTGCCTGTAATGAAAACTGCCTCCGTATATTCTCAGTGGAAGAATTTTCAAGCCGCACTGGTGAAAAATTTCCATTTTATTAACAGCTCCGTTTAATTACTGGAGCATGGATTGAATTGTTTATTTTGCGAGGGGTTGAACTCTTTTCTCTCGGTTTAGTATTCGCATTGGCGTGGATTAATGATGAAGGAAAAAAGAGAATTCTCTGACTGGATGATGACATGAACGGCTGATATGGTAATGATGGGACCGATGACTTTTCCAATTGTGAGTCAGGGCACGCGTCTGAAAAATCACGAATGTCATGACTGTGTATGTCATGTTACCCTCAATAAACCTGTAATAAACCTAAAAATACCTAAAAATATTTACCTAAAAATATTTGCTGCAGAAAAAAGGCCTTCGGAGATGAGCATGGGGTCCCACGTGTCCCATTCTTCTCTCGGAACGTCTTCCGTCCGCATTTTTAATTTCATTTCTTTTTGTACCTGAAACAAATTTTTATTCAGAAAAATTGACTAATGTGTAAATTAAAAATTTTAATTTTAAATCGATAAAAATTGATTGAGACTATAATTTAATGAATTATGACACGGATGAAGTATTAAGGCTAATCCCCTAAAATTGTGGATACCTACCCCATACTACCCAATTTTCTTGGATAATATGGGCATTTCTAATTAATTTTTGTGGCACTGCAACTCAAGTTGGAGGTAGTACCAAAATAGTTGGGTTAGTAACCTAATTTATTGGAGTGCTACCACTTTTAAGCTCCCTATTCAAGTTGGTTCTGACCCCTACCAAACCAAAATTAATGTTGATCATTAGGGACCATGCCTATGTCATCATTTTGAAGCTCGGTTAGCAAAAGCTTGGATACAGATATTCTCATCCAGACTTTTCATCAAAGTGAAGATATTAAGAATTAGAAGAAAAATCGACGTCTAAGGAAATGGAATAAAAAAAACATAGGCTTTGAATGTAAATGAAAAAAGAAATAGCATAAGTTTTGTTCGAAAATTGATGCCTTAACTGTTAAGTTGCGGTGAATTAGGTAGAAAGTTCTGGACATTTACAATAAGTCACTGGAATATGAATATTCGTATTTGACAGTATCACTATTTGAGAAGGAGTTAAAAAAGAAATTAGAAAATAAACAATTTACATAACGAAGAATGTAACCTTCCTTCAGCGGAATACATCCAATTTCAAAACAATTCAATCGACCTTTATAAAAACATTGTTATCGTTTAAAAAAACTGTTTCATAACTGCAATTCATAATTCAAATAAATTTGTCAATGATCTCTGTTCTTCTCTCGGTGGCCTCAGCGAACATTAATTAAGGAGAGAACATCTAAAACAGACGGAGTCAATTTTTTTCTCATGAGCATTGAAATTTTAACGCTCATTACTTTCAATTAAGGAGCAGATTCAAGATTTATTAAAACATTTCGGTTTGTGAACAGAGCTTTCCGGATTGTAGAGGAGTGGAACTTACTTGAAAGTGTGCGACGACCCTAAGTGCTACGGTGGCGACATACAACGAATTGGTAACGAAGTCAATGACGTTCCACATGTCGGCTGCGTATTCTTCCAGCCCAACGTCCCATAATTGTTTCACCTCGCTCCATATCAGTCCTGTGGTGAAAAGTTCAATTCAATCTATCTTTTTCAACATCCTCACCTTCAATACTATTAGCAAAGGAACTTCATCTTCTATCTATCAAATCGATGGTGAAACTGCTAAACTGCGTAGCTCTATTTTCTGCTATCAGGGAGCATTCATAATTTACATAATGCTCAAGGGGATGAGCCTCTGTTATGCTGTATTAGAAAGAGAGAGGAGTGGTCGGTATCAGCGATACCTACGTATAACCCTACCGGTGAAAAACACATAAAATCGAAAAAATGCAATCCGTCAAAATTAACGAAGACCTTCTGTAAATAAAGTCAAATGTCACGAAAGTATGCATGGTCTTTTAAACTAACGGAGATGACACATGTGATTTACCCAGTGAACATTATAGGTAGTGTCCTGATTGCTGAGATCAAGGTCTAAGGAATCTTGCTGCGCCGCTGTCCAGAATGATATTTTTTAAGCAGCGTTGGGGCAAGCTTCATTTGTTTTGCCAGATTCGAAGAACTTCATTGCTGATTTAAAAATTGTGTTGTCAAAAAAAGTGTCCGACATGTTTCAGTGTAGATTTTACAATAAGAAAATGCTAATTTAACCACCCCTATTAGCTTTCCACTATTGTAAAATGTACATTTGAATAATGTCGGACATATTTTTTTTAACAATTTCATTGTAAAGCCAGCAATTCATTTTTTCCGTGTAAGTAAGTAATGGATTCGTTACGACCAACACGACTGGCCCACCTACTTGAATGTCTGGTATGGTTCTGAATAGAGTCCCTTTATACTGAGAGTCAAGACAACACCCCTCATGGAGTCACAAACGGGAATAAAGATTACACAAATTGAACGTTTTTCGTAATCTTTGATCGGCTCATTCTTAAATTTGTTCCTTGTCGAACCCGAAATTCCTCGGTCCATTCCAGATTATAATCTTTGCAATTGGTGAAAATGTAATCTTTATTCCCGTTTGTGACACAGTGAAGGCCTAAAATCCGGTTGACCAATCAGAAATGGATTCGCATTGTCTTGACTCTCAGTATAAAGGGACTCTAGTTCTGAACTTAAAAATAAAAAAGACTTACCACAAACCCAACTTAGAATAAGCCACTCAACTAAGGACGGTGGGGACCCTCTCTTGGTCAAATCGTTACTGGCGTAACTAACGTAAGAGGGCGACTCCCCATTTAGAAACCAATCACCTAAAATTGACTCAATTCGTTGTGACGCCAATATTAATAAAACTGAAACAACAACAAACGAGTTCAGTTAGAAAAAATTAATAAGAACTTATGCTCATTTTTTTTTAAAAAAAAAAGTAAAACATGGTCAAAGACTTGCAACATTACAATCGGAGGTACTTATGTATTACTCGACCTCAGCCTCAGCCATCGCTATCTATTCTAAAAGATTGAAGTTGTTTTATTTATCGATGATTTTGATGATGTATTTTTGGCTTGTAGCTCAATTGTTTCAATCTTTTTACCATGTTCCATGAAAGCCAGCCAAATCGGAATTAAAATGTCGCTATCTATTCTTTTGACTCACCCAGTTTTTCCCCGATACCTTTTCATATTTTAATTTTTTCGATGTTTCTATAAATAATCCCGATTTTTTTCCTGCAACATGTTTCTTGTAATTTCAAATCAAGATCACTCCAACCAGTTGCTGGAATAGTGTGGGACCTCTGAAAAAGGTTTACGCCCTTGTGGAGATGACCCTTTTTTTTTTTCAAGCAAAAACTTGTTTCATCATACCGCGCATATCCACACGACGGGACTGTTCGACGAGAGATCTTTGTCAAGGACGAAAAAGATCCGCTCTCAAGAGCAATAAGCAAATCAGGCGAGCGCACAGTTCCCGAGCGCATCAACTAAAACACGGACGAAATCGCAATCTCAGAATCCGAGTTTGAAAACACACAAGACACCCGAGGCACGCTCGAGCACGGCAGGTGAAAGAACACAAGTGCCGCTGTGTTACCGCGGCGTTTACGTCCTTTCCTCGGTTGAAGCGTTCAATTTGCGGCAAATTGAGCAGCCGAAAAAAGACGCCCGGCGTTACAGAAAGCGTTTAGAGAGCCGTAGCAATATCGCTTTCCGCCTTTGGGGATTGCAAAAAATTGAGCTTCCGCTGAGAGAGTTTTCTGCTCCTTTTTTTTTTCTTTCTTTTTTTACCATCGAGGATCTATCATATACAACCGCTGTGTTGAAATTCAGGATAGGAATAATGAACAAAGCCCGTTTCAAAGGATTTTTGCAACATGGACATGGATTAGATTACACGCTTTCTGCTCCCTGGTAGCGAAGCGAAGGCTTTGCATGTCATGCGACTTAAAGAACTTCCTTGCACTGCCCAGTTAAGGAATAACGCCGTATGAAAAGTTTGAGGCAACATTGCCATCAATGCGTTTTCTAATTTTATAAAAAATTATGAATATTTTTCCTTGAGATTCTCAACCTCCACATACAATTTTTGCGACTAGAATTCTCTGAAAATGCAGGAGATAATTCACAAGTTTTTTGAAAATTCGCGTTTTGTCAGAGCCAATTTTGCAACTTTTTAAAGGTGATAAATCGTGTCTCCATGGCTTAGAGGATTCGTAAGCGTTTTCGGAGTGCAGGTATTTAATATTCTGGGTTAGAGGATTCTTAAGATTATCGAAAATTGACAAATCGAAAGTTCGATTTGAAAAAGGTTTCGCATCAAGAAGTTTTTTTTTCCTTCCCTTCAACATTTTCCGAACCTAGTATTTTTTATTGTTTGTTTGTATGGACTCATAAAAGGGAAATATTCCGTACAATTTGTACCAAAAAACTACAAATTGCGTTTGGAAGGGGTTGAAATATCAAATCTTATCTCTTGGGGGAGGCTTCGTGGAGCTTCCTCTACTGAATAAGTTCACCACCAACCCCCACCACCTTCTCCGAGGAGGTGTAGTCCACCGTGCTAAGGAAAAGCGCCGTATGAACCTTTGTCAGCTTCCAAATTCCCTTTGACTAAATAGGTATTTTCAGGAAAACTCGTGAATTTTTTTTTAGTCAATTTTTCAGAGAACATTCTTCGTAATTAAATCTAAATTATATAAAACTTTCAAGAGAAAATATTGATAACGCCCCCCCCCCAAAAAAAAAAAAAAAAATTCCGGGAGGAAATTTGACAATGCTCGAATGTTTATACGGTGATTTTCTTTAGCACGGCGGTAGTTTAGCAGGACCCGCACCACAATCTGCGCCTATGGGACGGAAGATCCTAGCTCCGGCTGATTTCTGAAATTGATAGACAAAGCGATAGACAAAGAAGACATAGGGAGTATGGAGCGATCATATTGGTTAAAACGGGTGGTTGTTATGGACGAAGGGGGAAAATGAAAGTTTAACTATAGGTTTCTCGTAGGTTACCTTTAGTTAGTTAATCACTAACCTCCTTTGTCAAGTGCAACTAATCATTTCCGCTGATAGGATCCCTCCATATCCCTTTTGTCTTCTTTGTCTATAGCTTTGTCTACTAATTTCAACAATCAACCGGCTGGAATTAGTTAGTGACACTGAACATTTTGCTCATAAGATCAAACTATAGCACTGACGTGCTAAGGAAGAACGCCGTATGAGCATTCGAGAGTTGCCAAATTTCCTTTGATAAAATGTTTATTTAGGAGGAAAATTATGAATATTTTTCCTAGCAATTTTCACGAACTTTAGATCAAAATACAGACAATATTCTCTGAAAAATTGGAAGAAAAATATTCATATGTTGACCAGAGAATTCGTGTTATTATGAAGAAAATTTGGCAACGCCTGAAGGTTCATACTGCGTTTTTCCTTAGCATGGCAGAGTATTGAAGTGAACTCCTGAATTTTTTAACAGTGTAACTAACGCTGAGATCCCTTGTTCGCCGAACTCTTGGTTCTTTTTCGTCTCTCTAGATGCCGCTCTTAAGAACCCGACGGAAACGCAACGTTCCTTCAACGGTGGTTGCAAGTTAAGGGAGGGGTGGAGGGGGAAAAATCCGATGCAAGCAGAGCTCTCGGGGGTCGGGAGTTAGTCGCAATCTTATTACGGGCGAGTATGTTGAGGCTGACGAGCATTGAGCAAACAATCCGCCGAGTTCAATGGGCCCAAGTTCTGTTTCGAGTTGTTTATCTTGGAATCAAGAGCGGGGGAACGCTTAATCTTGTAAAAAAGGGAGATTCGAGGGGACCACAAGTGATCCCGGTCTCCCCGTCGAGAACCGCGTCGCGTTGTCAAGTTTTGCCGCGAGAATGAGTGGATGTCACCCGGTGTTCGAAACTCACATAAGCCAACGCGCCCAATGCGCCTAAGAAATCGGTCATGGCGCCTAAAAAAAGAAGGCTATGCGCCAACGTGACCCCTGAAAATTGCCCCTCTCCCGTCCAAAAAAAAATCCTAATTTTTCTGTTTGGTAGTTTTTCGAAATTTCCCCCAAGTTACAGTTACTAGTTCTGTAACTAAAACATATTGCGTCTAACTTTTTAAAAACTAAATGTGCCGTGGTATATAGGCAAAAAGTCTATTAGGCCCCTAAAAAATCTTTACTGGCCCCTAAAAATCGAGCTTGATGCGCCACATGGCTCCTGAAATTCAAAGGTGAGCTCCTCAAACGCAAAGGTGTCGAACACTGAATGTCACCTGCTCACAGGTGATGATTGGACAATCTCGGGTCCCTCGGGATACGGCAAAAATGTAAATTTTTGATATATTCTGCTAAAATCCTGTTTTATTTCAAATTTTTGGTAAAAAACGGATCCTCCGACACTCTCAAAAGCATATTTCAGCTGTTCATTCTAAAAAATCTCGTTTGTAAAACCTTCATTAGAGCTGAAAGTATGTGAATGCGAAAATTAATCATTCAATTTACCTAGTTTTTAACGAAATTCTTCGCGTCCGCGCAGTTCTAGCTTCAATTCACCGCTCACAACATATATTTTTTGGAAAGAAGCAATTGATAAACAACTCTACGCGTAATGGATCCGCTTTCATCAAAGATTTGGAGTGAATCACGTTGGTCAGAAAAATTGGTTCGAGAACTCGACTTTAAAGTGCTTTCAGTGCAGATTTAGTTTAATTCGATGAACATTGACAATAAGTCGATTGTATCAATAAAGGAAAATGCGAATCTTTAAGATTTGCGTATTGCAACTTTAGAAATTGCTATTTCTGGTTTATTTTTTTAAAAATAGAAGTAATTAAAACATCTTAAGGATATTTTTTTTGAGTATTCTCGAAGGAATTAGGAAAATTATTGGAAAAAGTTGAGGCAAACCGTCGGTCAACTTCTTTTTGAAAAATAAATTATGAGCGGAGACTTGCAACGTCGCAATTGAAGGGACGAATTTTACGACTTCAGTCATCGATACTGCAGCTATTCACTGCACAAGCCCCTCCCTCTACTCTAAAACAAATGTGGGCTTGGTTCAATAGGTTCTTCAATAAGAGGTCACGCATAAATTACGGCATATACTTGGGAAGAAAGAAAGTGTGCAGTATATTGCGTGACGACAAGAAGGGGAGTAGGTCCATGGCACTGTGTGACCTTAATTATCGATCATTGAAAATAATACGCAATGTGCCTGAATCTGTTTGCAGGGACTGTTTTTTTTATAAAATATAAAGATAGTCTTGTTGTAATTATTGATTTGTAAATCGTATACCTTATTTTATACTATAAAAGCATTAGAATAAAGCGTAACGCATCAACCGACTAAGGCCCGAAGCCCTGCNGGGGGGGGGGGGGGGGGGGTTGGACCGCTAAGCCGTCAGGGGCCGTAGCCTCCTAGTATCTACTTTGTACATAACGGGGGTGGAAAATTCAGCGTGAAAAAATTTGCTCGATTGAGCGCAAGGGAGAATTTCAAGAGCCGCCACCCGCAGCGAATTGCTGTCCGGAACTTAAGAATAGGAAGAAATAAGTCGTATAATGACTGAAAGATCTCAAAAGTTTCGTTACTATGTATGTTTCTTGAGTTGCTAATTTCGAATTTGATGTCAAATTGCAAAGATTTGAACATCCTGACCTATTAAATGTGGGCAAGTTTATGGCACGCTGCGGCGCGGCGCGTGCTGCCAGCTCGAAACGCGCATTGGCGCCTACAAACCTAAGGGGATACTTCACGCATTGCGCAATGCTAGAAGTATCCCCTTAGGTTTGTAGGCGCCAGTGCGCGTTTCGAGTTGGCAGCACGCCGCAGCGCTCCCGGCGGGTTGATGGTGTACCATTTGTAGCGGGGAGAGCTCCATTGCGAAGAAACTCGTATAGCTAATTTCACCTTAGCTCAGTTTGTAACAAACTTCAGTAGCTGAGCAAATAAGACGCTCGACTGCCGAACACGCTATTCCGGGTTCGATGCCCGATGAGCATGAAAACGTCTTCCATCCTCTGCACACACCAAATAATGACGTTCTCCACAGCAAATATTTTTGAAGTTTTCAGCATCGTCTCAAAATATTTCAAACGTTTTCTGTATTCTTTTAAATTAAAGTCTTTAGTCAGGATGTTTTAGATACTCTAAGTTTCCTATAAAATCTTTAACCCCGCATTGGTGGTGAAATGTATCTCAGTTGGCGACGTTGCAGACTTCCAGTCATAATTTACTTCTTGAAGAAAGAAATACTCAACGTCAATTCGTCACCCTCCGGCCAAAGTGTCACGTGCGTCATGCGACGTTCAAAAATTTCCGCCGCCATTTTATTTTTTTACAGAGAAATTTTTCAACGAAGCTGCTCGAAAATTTCATTGAATTTTCTTGGTGCTGCCGATAAAATTTAGTGAAATTTTCAAACAGATTCAACCAACAATTTCTCTGTAAAAAAATAAAATGGCTGCGGATACTTTGAAACGTCGCATGGCGCTTGCGATACTTTGGCCGGAAGGTGACGGATTCTTTAAAACGCGTGAGGAGTATTCTCCTCTGTGCATAGCAAATTCTGAGAAAACTTTAAGGCGTTAATCTGTTTTCTTTTAAAAAAATGAAACAGAAGCGGATATTTTTAAAACATCGCAAGCGAAATACATGGTTTAGGAGTTTCATTGTCGATAAATTGGACGTATTTATACCAAAAGGAAGTACATCGCACGCAATCCCCATGCATATCCTTTTACACGGAGAAAAAAACCTCGAGCGTGGGACGCGAAGTTTAGGTCATATGGATCTCTGAAGTTTTCGGATTGAGCATCTGAACACTTTAGGTCTAGCTGTCGAGGTTCGAATCACGCATCTGAAACTCCAGTTCTTACATCTGAAGTACTTCAGATGTGAGAACCGAAGTTGTTCGGATGTGAAAACCAAAGTACTTCAGATGTAAGAACTGAAGTTTCAGATGTGTGGTCCAAACCTCAGCGGCTGGACCTAAAGTGTTCAGATGCTCAATCCGAAAACTTCAGAGATCTATATGACCTAAACTTCGGGTCCCACGCACGAAGTTTTTTTTCTCCGTGTAGAGCGAGGAAAAAAACCGTCTGGCCATGAGGCAACGCAGAGAGGGTATCTGAGCTCCGGGGCACAGCTTTATTCAAACCTGATTCGTCGGCATCATTTTCAAGTGACTTATTATTGGAGAAAAAGTTTCAGCTGCTACCGCGAACGAAGCGAAGACGGTCTGGAGGGTCGTTCGGGGAGGGTGAAAGTTTTATCAGGATTTCATTAGCACTCATCAGTTAACGAAACATAACTTCCCTTTTTGCTCTCCCTTAATCGAGGATTAAGCAATTTCAGGGCTGAAAATTATTACGAGAGCTAAAAATACGCTCATTAAGTACACCCGCCATCCTCAAACAAATTTCATTGAAGAAATATACTTAAGTTTCACGTCGCGGATCGTGTCCCTCAAAGAGGAGGTATAAGCTCGTGGATTTAGGAATTATGGTTCTGTTCCGGAGACCAGACGCATCGGTTGACTCGTGCGGAAGAACTTTGACTGCTTCAAATGAGAGGCTTGGAGGACAAGGTGCATAGGTGCAGTTTTTGAAAAAATTGAGATATTAATGATTTCAATTAAAACTTGTCTTAATGCATATTCTGTGGAAAAGTCGCCCCCAAATCCCAATTTTTAAGCATCGAAAAGTCAGTTTGAACCTTCTCTCCGCCTTCAGGATCCGTGTAATTGCGAATTTTTAAACACGTATTTCTCGAAATAGCAAAAATTGCACCTGTGCGTCGTGTCCTCCAAGCCCCTCAAATGTAATTTTTGTTAAAAAAAAAATCAGGAGACCGACTCTAAGAAGAGCGAGACTTACCTTATTAGGTGCATCAAGTGATTTTCCTCTCTAAATGACGTGCAAAACTGGATATTTGACAAGGGAGTAGAACTAAATGAGACAGTGATAAAGGAAGTTCTCGAGGAAAATTAATTGAAAGAACCATAGAGAGGGTTATGAGTGAAGATGTTGATTGAAGATTAATAAGAAAAACTAATACTTACATAGAAATGTAAAATAAGAGGCCGAATGACATATAAATTTTATAAAAGGCTTGCGAAGAGTTTGTCCGGCACTGGAATGAGGCGCTAGGATATACATGAATGAAAAAAGAGGGAACATTATTCCTATCCGGACAATCTCTAAAGCTTGGAGCACCATATTTTTTCTTCTAAACCCTGGCAGTCCTTCGTACCAAATTGAAGCTAGGAGTTGTTGCACGTTAGGGTGCGCTACAAACTGAAACAGAAACAAATGTTCCTTGTAAGCTTACACAATAAATCTCTCAATAGGTTGAGCCGTAGAAACATATTACAATCAAGATTAAAAAAAAATGCGGAAATATGAAAAAAGTGGCACTGACACAAAGATTCAACAACATTGTATAAAATAAAGTAGCCTCATTATTTCAGGGGTTTGGAGGCCAAGGCGCATAAGCGCAGTTTTTGAAAAACATTGAAACATTAAAGATTTCAAGTGAAACTAGTCTTAATGCGTACTTAGCGAG
This sequence comes from Bemisia tabaci, assembly GCF_001854935.1. NCBI lineage: Eukaryota > Metazoa > Arthropoda > Insecta > Hemiptera > Aleyrodidae > Bemisia > Bemisia tabaci. Next base: position 1,056,635 of record NW_017548003.1, read on the forward strand.
TAACTCGCCTCCAAATTCCAAATTTTAAGCATCAAAAATTCAGTTTGAAATTTCTTTCCGCCGTAAGGATCCATGCAAATTCGAAACTTCAAACACGTATTTCTCGAAATAACAAAAACTACACCTATGCGCCCCGTTCTCCAAGCCCCTCGTTTATCTTTCGAAACCAACAGAATGTAATTAAGAAGAACTTTTAAACATGGCATCAGCCCTCTAAAAAGAATATGATGACGGATACGTTATTTTTCCATTATAACAACTTAAATATTGCAATCGCTGATACTCTCTTGGTAGTCAAATTCCCTGCTCTGTGACGTGCGCTTACTTTGTGAACTTAGGTAGTAAACGTAACCTTTATGATATGTGGAATAATTTTTCCTCGTTTATTCTTTAGGCTTTTCTTTCAATAATTTAATAGCAATTTTTCTGGTGCAAAAAAAATTATATAAAAAAGATTATTAAAAGTAATTATGTCTTGATTAAATGGACGTATTGAAACGAAAAAAAAGGTCTCCATCATACAAAATGGGAACTGTCATGCACATTGCATATTTTCTTCTGAGTCTCTCGACCCATGTCAGAATGGAGATAGTTCCTTTTGGCTTGAATACGTCCAAAAAAAAAAAAATGGACCGATACAAAAAATGATGAACGTGGCTGCTTGAATTAGATTTACTATAAATCTTTTACGATGTGCGACCATACATGCTTAGCATTTATATAACCAGTTTTTACTGAATCCAGCTGCTCAATGCTGGCTGGTTATATATTACAAAAGTATCCGTTATTAAATGTATAAAATATCTACGGGAGGACTTGAACGACAAAATTAATGAACTTTGTTCAACTCGCACCCTCCGTAGATAATTTCATGTGAGCACACACATAAATCCCAACAAAATTAGAATGAGCTACCGCAGTGTGAGCATGCAACTTGTAATCTAAATGTTGTGGATACATTTCGTGAAATAAAAAGAGCTGGGGCAAAAAAGGGGTTGCAACTAAGAGTAATCGCACGATTTTAAAAGCAGCAGGGGCTTGAATCCGCTACCCGAAACTTTGGTGCAGGTTGAAAGATAATCGGAGTCATATGTCTGTCCTTCTCGGCGTTGCCAATTGAAATAAAATGATTGCACATAGCGAGAGTTGAATTCGCCACTAATTGGTAATGAATTGTAGTAGAAAGGGTTGTGAGCCAGGGGTTGCGCCTAATCCTCAGGGTTGAAATGAAGCGCCACATTCATTCTTTTTCTTTTTTAATTAAAATTGCGTTTATTACCATGAACACATTAAAATTACACGTATTCCTGTAAACACATTAAAATTTTCAAAAGTCAACTCCAAAGTGTGATCACATTACTTTACATGCTTTTTATTAAAACCCTTCCATTCGCAAAACATGGAGAGTTTACTTGAGTCAAATCTGGCCCTATGCTAAGTTAAGAGGCTACCTTTACAACGAGATAAGTTTCTTAGTGTGATTTTGTCTCAACAAATTAAAACAAGCAGAAAAATCCAACATGAATATGTTGGAAAAGCGTGCCGAATAACTAAAATGTTGGACACATACCTACTATTTTCACGTCTTTGTTATTTGCATCAATTGGTACTTTTTGCTAAATTTGGGAGAAAATATTGATTCTTGAACGTTGAATGTAAATTGATTTTAAAGATTCCGTCCAATTATCTTGATTTTAAGCTGATATGCGGCATTTCGCACGACCGTGATTTGGGAGAACTGCCGTGCATCGAAATCGCGTTCAGTTAATCTCTTTGGATTTCGAACTGTAACTTCTCTCCTATTCGGCCGATTTTTACAAATGAGGTCTCTTTTTATTTGTACTTTAACGGAAAGCAAGGAAAAACTCGCTAAATAGACGGAAAACAATTTTTGTGAAAATTTGGTGGATCCTGGCGTCACGGTGAATGGTTAATCGGGCGTGGAAGATAATAGGTTCGACGAGGCGACCCTCTCCTCGCCGTCTTTTATTGCCTTGCTCGAAACCTGACACCCAAAGCTATATCGGGAGATAACTGCAGTGGTTTGAGTGGATTTCTGCAGGGGCCACGGTTAGTACATGGTATAAAGAGTCACGAGGCTCATCACAGATTGCACTTGCGGTGCAAGACGCTCATTGGCTAAACAGTTTTGGCGGGAAAGAAGGTTCTAGAGTTGAGTCCTCCGAGCGTAAGAAAGCTTCTATGAGGTTTTTGTCAAATGAAATAATACGGTTTTGACAGGAAAATGTTCTCAAGGGTTCCCAATTAGCATTTCATTCGGTTTTTTGGTAAGAGACCATCAGGGCTTGACAGGATAATGGTTCAAAGACAAGAAAACGGGTCCGAGGAAAAAAATATTTGGACGGCCCGTTGAATAGCATTGGTTGATCGGTGTGCTGTACTATGGTACATCCGAGTGATTTCAAAAAGCGAGCCCTACTGACACGCTTAAAAGAAACTGGCGTGTCAGATAATATTTGAGAGCAATGTATAGTTTATCTTGAAGCTTAATAGGTTCGTCTCCGTCGGCAGATTTACTTCAATTTTTCCTAGAAAGGTTGCTTTCGGAAATTTGCGATTTTTTTAGCGTATTCTATAAAACATTTTGATGGAGACACATACTGCTGTCCTCAGGAGAACCACCGTATGAACATTCGAGAGTTGCCAAATGTCCCTTGATAAAATATGTATTTTTTGCCAACGTTCATGCATATTATTCCTTGCAATTTTCAGATATTATAGATTTAATTGTTTACAAAATTGTATGACAATTTTAAAAAATAATATTAATAATTTTCCCAGTAAATTCGATTTTTATCGGAGGAAACTTGGCAACGTCTGAAGGCTCATACGGCGTTCTTCCTTAGCACGGCAGCATAGGTCTCAGAATATTCAGAATATTAATATAATATTATATATATATTTTAATTCTTATTCTGTCCGATGATCCACAAGTGAGGCTCGCATATTTTCCACGAGGGAAAATGAAAAAGGGTGAGAAACGACTCCCTGTCTTTTCACCACTCATCTATAAAACCGAATCTCTGATAAGTTGGAAAGTTTTCGCATTTCAAAGTATACCTCCTTGATTCAGCGATACAGTTTTTAATGGTATTTCAACTTGAAAAGGCACCACCGAGAGAGAGAGAGAGAGAGGAAAAAGAAGGTTTAGAGGGGGTGGAAATAGAGAGTTAAGTGACAAGTTTGTTTGACTCTAGAGCTCAGGTTTTGAACTTCTTCAGTATGATGTACGCGTCGAAGGAAAAGCCTATTTGCATAACGTTGGTTACATGCTGATTGTCAAACGACGAGTCAATTTTCAGTTTCAGTTCTCAGTTACCTCGTGCGAAGGGACCATGCTGAGAATATCTCCATTAGCGGATCCAGAAAATTGGTAATATTGTTTTTCCCCATTTCAACCTATGAAAATGTATCGATTCTTGAAGGGGCCAGGTGCTCCGACAAGAATCGATTATTTAATATAGGTTTAAATGGAGGAAATCCGGAGTTGTCAAGTTAGTTACTTATTACGTAAAAAATCTTCTTTAAATTTTCTTCACAGGTTGAATTTGCCATGAGAATATTCTTAATCCTCCGACTCATTTTGAGATAATCCCCAGCGCCTCTTTAAAAGGCGTTGTTTTTGCCCTTGATTCTTCATTACGCCTCCAGAAACATTCTCAAAAATTTTCCAGCAACTATTTTTGGGAATATTTCATCGTCATAATGGAACGCGAGGAAGAATTATTATGAAGCAGCGCCGTTGAGATTTATGATTACTGTTTGTTACTACATGCCCCCCCCCTCCTTCAAAGGTGAAAAAGAAGGTGAGAAAGAAGACGGAGAAGGGAAAGAAGGAGAGGAGAGGGAGAGAGGGGGGCAGAGCGACGGAAAGATGAAGGAGATAAAGGAGAAGAAGAAGAGGGAGGAGAAGAAAAAAGAGAGGGAGAGAGGTCAGAAAGGATTAGGGCCGGAGAAAAGGACAATACTGCCGTGCTAAGGAAGAACGCCGTATGAACATTCGAGAGTTGCCAAATTTCCTTCGATAAAACATGTATTTTTGACGAAATTTATGCACATTTTTCTTTGAAATTTTCAGATATATTAGAGCAAATTGCGTACAAAATTGTCTGAAAATGTTGGAAAAAAATCTTCAAAAGTTTCCCAGTAAATTCGATTTTTATCGAATGAAACTTGGCAACGCCTGAAGGCTCATACGGCGTTCTTCCTTAGCACGGCAGAATAAAGGAGAAGAAGAAGGGGACAAAGAAGAAGAGGAAGAGGATAAGAAAGAAGATAAATATAGCTTCATTCGGTCTTTTTCTTGGTCTTGGCTATCCGTGACTCCCAGAGTGTCAGACTGCGAGAGGCGAAAACTTAAATCCGTGAGAAATAGGCATGAGGAGCTTTTCCCGGCGATGTAATTGTTTTCTTCTCGTCCTCATGTAGCGGCGGCGACGCGTGGCGAGTTCGCAGCGCGGGAATTTCCGGAATCTCCCGCGCCTGCTTTCGGGCGGCTCGCACAATTTTATTACGCTTTTCCCGTTCCGTCGGGGGAAAAAACTTGATCCCCGGAAACCACGGTCGGTTTCTGTGGCGTCATCCATCATCTCCTTCTCGCCCTCTCCATTTCCTGATTATCCCCGCGTTTTTCGCGTGGAAGCTCATCCGACGTACGCGGGGCCGCAAAAACCGCGGATCTGCAGAGCAAGTCTATTGGCATTAAGCGGTTATATCGGCCCTATGGCAGTCGTATGGCTTTGGTGTATGCTGCATAACCATCCACAGATGTTTTCTATTATTCTAATTTTTCTATTTTTAACCACAGTTTAGGATTTGATATTTTAATAGTTCCAAATATTTTTTACTTTCTTTTTGGGACGTACGACAAATAACAGACTATACAGACTACTTATTTGTCTCATCAGTTGGAGATGCTTACAACATGATTTTACAACAAAGTCGGCTTTGTAAGTTTTTTTGCTTAGGGGGCTGACTGGGAAATTTTTGACGTCCAGTTAATTTCGGTGGCAGGAGAGATAGAGGAAAGGCATACACTGGAAAAAAAAACACATTGGATCTAGAGTCCAGACTCTTAAAAACATCGAAAAGAAAAAATACTCTTGATTCAATCAGATTTCAGCTTAAATCAAGAGCCAAGCCTATTAATTTGAGCGGATTTCCTTTTGATTTAAGCTTAAATCTGATTGAATCAAGCGAGTCCTTTTTCTTGTCAATGTTTTCAAGAGTCTGGACTCTAGATCCAATGTGTTTTTTTCCAGCGTAGAAGAGGAAATTAGAATAGGTCATTTGTCTAAGGATCAGAAGAGAGATAGGCTCTGATGGCGATTGAGAGTTGCGGAGAGCCGCACAGTGGGTTGAGTCCATCAGAGAGGTTAGACATGACATCCTTAACTTAAACTGCAATTGTTGATATTTAATTTGTCAAATTTTTAATTTTAAGGGGTAAAATATTATTTTACGAGGAAACCAATGGAACCACTTTTAAAACCCAAAGATTTGTATGAACGGAGTTATAGGCTTTGAAATCTCCACATTTTGTCCGACCTCTCCCATTGACCCGATCCACTGTGCGCCGGAGTATTTTTATTAAGCGGCTCGAACGTATATCGATGGTGAAACTGCAAAAATGCGTATATCGGGTGCGGTGTTTGAAAATCTCCGCTCTATTTTTTGAAAGGAAACCGAACCAACATCGTGGCTTGAAATTTTCACAGAGTATTCTTTACATAAGAAGAAAAATATCCGAAGTGCTCAATAAATGATGTTAAGTGGTTTTCTATATGGAACATAAAGTATGAGAGGGAGTCTGCAACGCCGCAAACCGATATACGCATTTCTGCAGTTTCCCTATCGATATGCATACTACGTATTTTTCTCATCAGTTGGAGATGCTTACAACATGGCTTTTGTTGTTTTTTTTTAAAAAAAAAGTTTCGGTTGTCTAACAGTTCATACACGATTTTTCAGCTAATCTATTCTTGAGAGCAAGATGTGATTATTCGTGGATTTCAATGCGTTTGGCAGCATATTGTTCGTAAAGGTATTTTAAGAGGAGCCTAATCGGACAATTTCCTCAAAAGTTTACCTCGATATATTTGATCTTAATCAGTTGATTTAAAAAAATGGCTTACTTTTTTTTGGCGAAGTTTGATGGCTAGTTTGAGGCGGTTGAGATGCATACGCTCTCCATGCTCGAAGGCTGGTCCCGTTGGGTCATGGTTAAGGAGCACTTCTAGTTCGTATGAACTCCGCGTGTGGTCCAACAAGGCCGTTGCGAAGTCCATGCACTGCTTTCTTAATTCCTGAAAAGACTCACTTATGTATTATTACACCAGCGCAAAAAATAAATTGAAAATTGAGCATTTTTTTCTTAACCCTGGTCTGATTGATAGGCGCGGGTTTTAGGACTCCTTACATACATGGACTGCATTTCGCAAATTGAACGTTTTTGCGGATGGGCTAGAAAATTTGGTGCCAAACAAGTTCCGAATTTCAATATCTAGCCCAGATGTATGTCCAATGTAGATTCATTGGAAAAAGAAGCAGGAGAATGAGAAGAATAAGAGGAGGAAAGAAAGCAGGAAGGAGAAGGAGGAGCGGGCGAAGAAGAAAGAGACGGAAAATTAGAGGGCAGTGGGAGAAATAGAAGGAAAGGACATAAAAAAATGGGAAGACGACAAAGAAAGAAGAGACATTTTGTAATTATCGTCTTTTTCTTCCGGTTCTCCTCCTTCTTATGCCTTTCGTCTTCTCCCTCTTTATCCTTTTCCCACCTTCCTCGCTTCCATTTCCTCCTCCTTCGTTTGCCCCTTGTTCTTCGTATTCCAGTAACAAACGCGTCTCCATCTGACATAATGAAAAGAAGACCTGGACCATCGTCCACAAGTCTTTTTTCGAATATCCTCATGCAGATTTGACCCAATTACTTCATTTCAAGAAATGATGGAAAAACTCGGGTCCAAAGGACCCGAGTAGACCAAACTTGGAGTAATATCTCGCGGGTATAAAGTAGAGCTCTCGTAGAATGATTGAAGCTACCTTGAATGCAAACCAAGTTCGGAATCAAGAACGACGAAGCGTCGTTCAAACTTTTAAATGAAAGAACAAATGAAGTCTTTTATTTCCACGTGGGTCATTAGATGCCGACAAGGTGAAATACTGAAGCGTGAAGTCGTAAACAGTCGGCAAGAGAGTGCATTTTTGCTCATTTCAGTGTGGATTCGCTGAATTTCTGCACGATCTTAAAGCGCATTCGCAAGATGAGGAGGAGGAGGAGGAAGGGAAGGGGGGGTACGTAAGCGGCACGGCGCGTTGGTTNGGGAGGGAGACCGAAATACGACCCAATGGCCATTTGTCGCCCGATTGAACTCGTGGGCAAGTCCGCACTAAGGAGGACAGAATGTATTGGTCGATTATTATTGCATTCCTTCCAGGCTTTTATACTTTTATTCTTCGTCTTGAGTGCGCTTTTTGCCTTGACCCGCCGCCTGCGCCTTCAATAATTCATGATTTATCGATAAAACCCACGATATCACACTTGTGCGTCCTGATAGGAGCCGTAAGGTGTAGTTTCAGAGGTGCGAAAGGTTGTTCGGAAGGGAGTTTCAAGCACCTCGGAATCAGGATGATTTTGAGAGCCTCCCACAGGTACTTCAATGATATTATTTTACATAAATGAACATATGCGTGAAATACGTTTGCTAATGATGATGTAACCTGAGAGCCAAGCCCCCTGGCCGCTACTTGTTCCATCCCCCAAGGGCGCATTCCGCCCTCAAAGGCTTGCTTCGCGGGCCCCTCTTAGGATAATCTAAATAAGACGGGTTCATCTAGAGATTATTTCCTATCGGTAGCTGTATAAATCATGAAATTTGGCCCGGTAGAATAAAATTTACAAAAAATGAAAATTTAGGAGGTCGGAGCGCTTAAAGTAATGATACTCGTACAAGAGAGAGAAAACGTAATTTTTAGTGCGAAAATGGATACCGGTGATGATTCATTTTAAATAAGACTCTCAGCACATAGCGGCGGATGTTCTATTTGCTTTATGTACTATGAATGTTTCTTTGCTCTAATGATACTTGCGTTTGTTTATTCATGTTTGAAGCTCAACATGGCTGAAGAAACTTAAGAAACCGTCAAACTCTTCTCTTAATTGCCAGAGTTGGCGCTTGTGATGCGTTCTCCTGGACATGACAATTCTTCCACATCCTGTCTTCAACCTATGAATGTTTTTAGATGTAGTGAATGATTTTAATTTAGCAGAAACAGACATTTTCGTGCTTTAAAGTATCCGAAAAATTATAAACCATTGGCACCGACTCCATTTCTGTAGAAAGGGTGTTCGTGATATTTTCACCGGAGGGGAACGATATTTAGACACATTTAAGCAGAATCATTCCAACTATATTGGACACTGCCTAATTTTTGTTCAGGTTTTTTCCCAACAAAAAAGAGCAACAATCTCACTTAAATCTTTGTAAGTATTTGTCATTTAGGGGAAATTCCTAAAAAAATTTAAGACGTAATACGTTTTAATGCTCTGACATGTAAGTATACTACATGGGAAGAAATCAGATAACCTGAAATGCAGTTAGCTGATTCTGGTCGATTCCGTGCATTTCTTCAATCCAAAAAATTTGTCTGTCAAATATGCCACAACAGGATATCGCGACAGGGAAACTTCCAAACCACGAATCTCTTTTACGGTATCGAAAAATTTCCGCTCCTTTTTCATTGTCTTACAAATCAACATCAACCCTTGAAGTTGTTTTTCGGAGTTTGCTTCGCACTGAGAGAAAAAATCAAAGAATTTTTTAAAATTGACGTTGAGCAGTTGTTAATTTAAAAAATAAAGAATGACAAGAAGTCTGCAACATCGCAAAGCGAGACACGTGGTTTGGGAGTTTCAGCTTCGAAATCCATTTAAAGGAACAGGATTACTGTTTGGAATGCGAGATCCCTTTTTTTCTCAACGAGAAATTCTGTTGATGGCATTGAAGACGAGTCTCCGTTGATCCAGCAGGAAATTTTTCCTAGTTCCCCTCGCAAAACAACGTAACTATATTTTAATGCTGCCAAATTTTCCCCTTGCAAACAGCATTATTACCGGGAGATTCTTGAGCATTTTCGATTGAAAATTTCAATAATTTTTTTCCTGATCTCATTAAAAAATCTGAGAAATTTTGGACAAAAGTTTCGAAGGTATACTCTTGTAAAAAACTGAATTGTTTCAGGAAATTTTGCAACCTTGGAATGATGTTTCGTTCCTTCGTCCGCAAAACGACGTTTTTTCAGTTCTGCCGTCCAAAGTAAAAACACAGTATCTCCATTCGAGATTTTTTCAATTTTTTTCTGACAAAATACTATTTGATCAGAAAACTATAGCGAATATATTTCTCTCATTTTTTGGAGTCAATTTTTGCATACTATTAGAAACTCAAAAAAAAAGCCTTGTCACACTTGGATTATTCAAATGGCTGGAGGCATTACATGCCCCAGACCATCATGATAAGCTTAACTGCTTATCATACGTTCTACTTATCGTTAAATATTTTAAATATCAAAAAATTAATTCATGTCAATGGATACCGGCAATCTGATTGTATTTGGTAGTAGTGACAAGTATTGTATTGTATATCAATAAACTTTAATAAAAAAAACAAAAAAAGGGTTTTTATGTATTGGAGCAGTATGTATGGGAGAAAAATACAGATTTATAATGGAGTTACGGCGTTTTTGCTGTGGACGGCAGAGTTTCTCTCGGAGCGAAGGGGCAAACCGAGTCTCCAAAGTTGGGTCTGATAGAACGAAAGCTCAATGGCACATGCAAAATCGAAGGACAAACAACATGAATGATAGGGGGACTTGTGGGACATAACACCAGGAGTGTGAGCTCAATCAATAAACTTTTGTCGTTGTGCGGTTAACACTCCCGAGTGGAGCCCTGACGGGAGACGCAACAAGTGCTCAAACCAACATTCCAACTCCCGTGCTCCGGAAAAGAGCAGTAAGTTCGATCAGGAAAGAGCCTCGGAGTGCCCAAGACCACGGTTCAACCGTGGCTCCTCCTTGATAATACATAGCTAATGCGCAAGCTGACGCAGCCGAGGCGCACTGCCGACCTAAGGAGGAACGCCGTATGAGCTTCCGAATGTTGCCGAAGTTTCCCTGATAAATAATCATTTTTGAGGAGAGTATCAGACCTTGGTTTTCACATTGTTTTATACGTTTATATGAATAAATCCGCTCAGAAGTTATAGTTTTTACGAATCGAAACAGCGTTTTTAATTGAATCAATGAGAACGGAAACACACCAACTCGGTAACTTAAAAATGCTCAATTTTCATTAAAGAGAGTCAGTCGTCATCGAGGCCATCGAGGTTAACGCATCTGTTCCAACTTGGGCTTTTAAAGTGTCCTCAAGTACTTGCGTTCTGGCACCAAAAATATTTTTCTTGTGCTAACTTATTCAACTACTGTGCAGTTTTGCGTGTGTCTTGATTAGTTTAATTTTTTCGAGTTGGTGTGTTTTCGTTCTCAATGATTCAATTATTTAATTTTTAAATGGAGTTGAAACACATTAATTAAGATGACTTTTAGGTTAAATTGCAACTGCTGCTCCTTATTTAGTTAATATGATGATTATTTTTATTTTAGACTCCTCTGATAGAGAGGTACTTGATGTTGATTTTTAATATATTTAGATTTGTGCTGTTATACAATGTATTAAAAGCGTAATCGTGTAAAAAAATAAAGTCTCTTTCATGACAAACTCATTTTAGAGTTGTTAAAAAAGTCACTTTCATTAAGCTCATGAAAATTGACCATATTTTTGTAAAAACCAATAAGAAATGTTCACCTCTAAATTTCTTTCTGAGGCTAAACTGTACATTAGCTCTCTTAAATCAATTTCAACAATTTTGGCTCGCAAATCATTCAGTTATACCATTAAAAGTTTTTTTTTTCAATTTTCAGATACTTCAGAGTAAATTTTAAAACAAATTTTCTAATTTTGTTGTTTCTTTTTTTTGTTAATTTGTTTTACAATTTACTCTGAAGTATCTGAAAATTGAAAATTAACTTTTAATGGTAAAACTGAATGGTTTTCTGACCAAAATGTTTTAAATTAATTTAAAAGAATAATAGTAGCAAGTTTCCGGGCAAATTCTGTTTTGTTTATGGGAGGAAATCTGTTAACATCTAATGGTTGTTACGGCGTTCTAGCCTAGCACGGCAACGTGCGTTCTACGAACTTTCGCAACTCCGCCCAACTCCCTTTCATCCCCAGGGAACTGGAACTTTTAACTTTAGTTTAAGGCGGGAATCGATACGCCCCCCTTCCTCTGTCCTCCTAGGAGGCGGAAAGTTATCCTTCGGTTTAAATCCTCGAAAGTTTTGCATCGCAGAAGGAGCACGCACTCTGAACTAACTTCGTGAATAATTCGGCGGAAAATCGACGTGTTTCTTGTTGATCGGGTTAAGGAAAAACATAATAAAAGCATGCGTTTTCTTGTCTCGTTTCTTGATTTACGGATTTGGGCTGTCCTCTTTTTTTGGTCGATACTGTCTACAAATCAGAGACCGGGAATATTAATTGACTCAAGAGCCTTTTAATTGATTGATTGTGGCGTTTTTCTGAAGAAGGATCGTGACGTCATTCAAAGGTTGAAAAATTGACTCAATATGTAATATTCATGCCTTTAATAGGTCATTAATAACTAAACTGCAGGCTATGAATCATTGCCGTTGTATTAACATTAATTTTTCAATTTGATATTTCTTTCAGTTTTCTACAAAGTACCCTGATATGTTGTTCTCATGTAAATTAAGTAAATTTAAAACAAATTATGATTTCGTAAAGCTTTGAAATTTTGGTTCAAACGCCGCACGGTCCCATTAATGCAGAATGAATGGTGATTCATCGAAAAAATCGAGCTAAAATGAAAAAACTTAATTGATTCAAGCAGCCTTGGAAACATAACCTCATCGTTGGATTGAATCTGAATATTTAGCCAAGCGCACATAGTATTGAGCGCCTTCAATCCTGCTTTATGCTCAACGCATTGCGACAACGTTAGTTTCGTTGCTCAACCCAACAAAACCTGAAAAATTTTCCTCATCTCCTCATTCTATGTTTGATACAAAACCGCATCTACTACTGCTGGCTCACTTCGAGTTTGAAAAGTAACCTGACGTGATAAAATTAAATCAACAACATATGCCTCCATTTGAAATAGAAAGCATTTTGACAAGTAGATGGGTGAAGTAAACAAATGTGTATCCCAGTTTAAGGCGTCACAAATCGTCGCAAATACTTCCTTTTTGTAAAACGAAGACTAACCAATATTTATTCTTAGCCCTCTGAGAACTCTCCGCGCTCAAACAAAAATATTCATAGAAATTGCAAAGAATTATTTTAGTGAGGTCTATCGCAAATAATGAGTGTCCCACGGTCAAACAAGCAACTGCAAGAGTGTAGTCTTTGCGACAAAGGCCACACTAATTGGTGCTGATTGGTGAAGTGGTAGGATTATATATTTTTAACTCAAGTTATCAAGTGAAACGGGTATTTGCGGGTTTGATATCTCAATTTTAGCTCACTTCCACTTTGTTCTACCAGGGAAGAATGCCGTATGAACATTCGAGGGATACCAGATTTCTATCGATAAAATTTTTAATTTTGAGGGAAGTTATGGCTATTTTTCCTTGACATTTTTAGGAGTTCTACACTGAGAAAAAACTATGGCTTATAAACCTATTAGAGGTAAATATGGAACACCACTAATAGTAGTACCTCTACATATAATAATAGCACATATACCTTAGTTATGGTACGGGGTACCTTAATTAGGTACAGAGACCTTAGTATGGTTCACAGACCGAGAATCATTAGTTTATTTACGACTATTATAGGTGTTCCATATTTACCTCTAATAGGTTTATAAACCATAGTTTTTTCTCAGTGTAGGTGAAATTGTGAACGAAATTATCTGAAAAATTGGAGGAAAAATACTCATAAGTTTAACGGGAAATTCGTACACTGAGAAAAAAAGTTCGGTAAATCCGAACTAGTTTGGTTCATATGGAACCAGGATTTTGCTCGGTACACACGACCGAATTATTTGGTCTGCTAAGCCGAACTTTTCGGTCCACTAAACCGAACTGTAAGAATTTATTATGGTTCGGTTGCACAAACCGAACAATTCGGTTGAACAGACCGAATAATTCGGTTGTATGTACCGAACAAAATCGTGGTTCCATATGATCCAAACTAGTTCGGATTTACCGAACTTTTTTTCTCAGTGTAGAGCTACTCTGACCAGAAATTCCCACGTGGGTCATTCGGCATAGAGTACCTGAGTACCTGTAATTCAGCGGCGTGAGGCGTGCTGCCAGCGCGGGACGCGCGCCGGCGCCTACAAACCTAACAGGGATACTTCACGCATTGCGTAATGCGTAAAGTATCCCTGTTAGGTTTGTAGGCACCTGTGTGCGTGTCACGTTGGTTGACCGCCACTGCGCGGAGTGCCACGGCGCTTCAAGGAACTATTTCACAACAGAGGTGTTGCACAGCGTAGTTTTTGGTTTATTCTAATTTGTGGAAAACTTGAATGAATAGGGTTTTACATTATATCTTCTTTAATAAAATTACTTCCATTGATTTCATTGTACTCTCTTTTCTGTCTGAAGATTTTCCTTTGTTAGAATTAGTTCACCTTTGGACGCTTTTGGTGCTGAGGGCAGGTGTAGTCTTTACCTGATCAAATAAGAGCTTGGATCTCTAAACTTTTTTTATTCTAAATTGTCAACAGTCATAGGTACGCCTCTCCCTTTTAATATTTAAGAATCGTGCCGGTATTTCTAAATTTTTGAGGTAGTTACTCACCAGAACTCATGAAAAATAGTTACCTTTCATACAATTGAGCCCTGAATTTATCCTGGCTTCAAGAAAAGTCGACATTTTAAGTTCATGGGAAATTGTTGGGGGTTTAAAGAACTAAATGTTTTACTCTAAAATATCCAAGACTCTCTGAAACCCGCCCTTATTTTGAATTATCGGTATCTTTGAAGCCATGCATGGGTGAACTTAGCGATGAACATTATCAAAACAATATTCTATGGGTTTTGGTCCACAATCGTTGCTGAAATTCAGAAAATATTATGATTCCCCCAAAAATTGGAGGAGGGTGGGCCTTAACTTGCATTGGGAGGAGCGTAGGAAAAAAAACTTTATAGGAGAGGGAATTCTTATTCCGACCTATGCAACAATTTATTTAGAAACGACTTTGGATACAAGATGCGCATTATTTAATTTTGATCACAAAATATAACAAGGAACCAGCATTTTTATTGGCATGGAAAGCAGAAAACAAAGTAACACAAAGTTGCAGTAACTTCCTACGAGTCACAGTTTTTCCTCCTCACGAGTTGATCATATTTTCCGGTTGCATTACCCGAAAAAATTAGTTAAAAAACTTCATATCTGTAGAAACTAGGCACAGACAAATAGCATCGGACCATGCAGGATTTAGAATTTGACGATCCAATGCTCTACCGAATCGCAAGTCGCGACCAGAAAACGAATGCTGGCAAAACGTGAATACGTTATGCTTCGTAAATTTAACTAAAACTTTGGCTGCTCAACTTGGTTACTAAGTGACGTAAATGCTTTTGTGGCTCCAGCGGAAGCGTCAACCCAAAGTTACCAACAACGCAGATCTTTTTAACTGTGCATCGGCGTATCTTCCTTTTCTATGATGCAAGACTCCAAATCGATCGTGAAGAATCTGATAAAGCGGTTTCAATAAGAAGTCTTCTTCATCTAAGAGGGGGTGTTGTAGACCACAGGGACGTCCCATCGGGAACCGCAATTGACAACGCATTTCTATCATCGCGAATTTGAAGGATTCTCTGCCGTGATGAGCTAAAAGCTCCGACCCACAATAGGATTCTGCTACACAGTAACGCGATTCTTGCTCTGCTAGATACTTAATCATCGACCTCATTCCCAGGGATAGAACCATTTCATAGTAACGTCATTAAAGAGTCATTACTGCCGTCTTAATCGCGGCCCGATTTTCCTCCGACGGAGCTGGATTCCTCCGTGCTAAGAAAAAACGCCGTATTAACATTCAAGTGTTGCCAAAATTCCTTTAAAGAGTTATTAACTTTTGAGAATAGTCGGGAAAAACGTTGTGCACAATGGAAATTTCCGAAATTATATTTCATTCAAATGTTGCGCATTTTCTCAGTTTGTAAATCGACATTGTCACTCCTCACATAGAAATGCAAATGCGGAGCTGACATCGGCGTACAAAACGCCTACAAATAACCGTATAGGCAATTTCGCGACTGCAGTGTTCGAATAGTTGCTCAGCCAGCTAAAGCCGACAGAACCCTCAACTATGCCGCGCCGTGCCGTGCTAAGGGAAAGGATGTTTTAACATTCAAATTTTGCCAAATTTTCCCAGATTAAACATTCATTATAACAGGAATTTATGAAATGTTTGCCTTGCAGAGACTTGAAAAGACAATGCGATTGCAATTTTTTGCAAATTGGGGGGAAAAAATATTTAAAGGTTTAAAGTTTGAGTGGTTGGAAGGGGATCAAGCAGCATTCACAGGCTCATGAGGTGTTTTACTACTACATTTCAGTATTGATTTGCGTAAATTTTAAATTCGATATTATCTCGTCCGAAAAGTTGAGGATTTAAAAACACTTTTAAATTGAATAAGTTTACTTAATTCCAACACTAAAAATTTGCATAAATCACCCATCGCACTTTATTTTTTTTTTCATTTGAAAAAATATTATTAGACGTCTCAATTTTTACGAAGTTTAATGAGAGCTTGAAAAGCTTTGAGCTTGACAAGCGAAGAACTTCAATCTACGGACCAAAAGATAAGATCTGAAGAGAGTCGTGATTTTCCTTATGTTGTGCGAGCACGCCCTACAAAGTTTCTTTTTCCCTAGTTAGAAGGGTGCCTCTAAGAATAATTTTGTTGTGAACACGTTGTTGGATTACAAAGAAGGACGTGAGTTATGTATGGACATGATTTATACATGAGAAAATTGAACACGGTTCATTAGGTACTGCGAAAAATATTTATGAAGGACATTTTCAATCACGGAAAAACAATGGAAAAGAAACCAAGATCATTCAGGAATAAATTTAAAAAAAATTAGGCAAGGGAATTATATCCTAACAAATGAAAGGAAAATAAACAATGAGGATCTAGTTAATTTGGAGACATATTCAAATCCAGAAACAGGACTTGCAACTCGAACTTTGCCAAGAGTATCCTTAATTCTCAGGGTCTAACTGAGTTACGAGAAGTTTAGGAAAATCAGATTAACATTGACTGATTGCGTGTTTAATCCCAACTTTGTCAACTTCAGCAGAATAGTGCCAATGAAAACACATTTTCCGTTGACTAAGGTTAGATCTAATTCAAATATTCTCAAATGAGTCACTGATCATTTACCGTTGAATACGAGTATGAAGAGAGCTAAAAGTTTTTAAACTGCAAGCATCTGTTCGACTTAAAAAGGTTGTTGTAACCTTTACGACACGTCGCTATTGTTTTATACATAATTTTTTAAAGTTCATTACATTCGTCTTTACAATAAGTTTTTTTATTTTTAGAAAATATTGTTGGCTAGCATGAATCTCTTAGTTTTAAATTGGTTGTGAAAATCACACATGAATTACACTGATTTACTAAAGCAAGTTTTTTTTTAGAATTTTTAGAATTCATATTATTTTCAGCTTTTTAAGGCTTCTCTCTAACTTTGCGGGAATTCTTTACTTACTACGTTTCTAGTTTCGGAAACAGATCCATCAAAGGGCTGAAAATGATTTGCCTCTACATGAAATACAAAACACCTACAAAATATATTTCTTGTTTTACAAATGTTGAGGCAGGTTCGTACCTGTCTCAAAGTTTGTCAAGTTTATAGCAGTTTATTCGTGAATTTTGTATTTTTTGTATTGGCAATGTACCTTTATATTTTGTTAGATCTGTTTCAAAATTTGCACTTTTGAATTTTACTAGAAAGTTCGTGGAAATTGCCCCTGTATGACGATCAAATACCTCCTTACACCTCCCTCAGTCAGAATGTAAGTCACATGGGATCTCCTTAAAATAAAAGTTGTTAAAAAAAGACTATTAAAAACGCTCATGATAATTAACGCTATAACTTAACGCTGATTTATTAACTTATTGAATGCTAATTCAAACCTTTTATCAGGCGCTTTATTTATTAAGATTAGCAAGTTAGTCAATTCTCAAATTGCATTTTAGTATTATTGTTTAACAATTAATAATATATGAAAGTTTGAACGTTTTCAACTAATCACAAAGATATCGGTGTTTTATTATACTTTGCTTTTGGTGTTTGGAGAGGATGAGTTGGAACTTATTTTACAATAATCATTCGTTCGGAGCTCAAAAACGTTGGGTCATCGCGTTCCATGCATGGTTACAATTAATGTGCTTTTTTTAAAAATTTTCCTCGAACCTTTGAAAATGGATTTCAATCGATATTTTAAGTGCAAATTGAGGGACCAAGAGCATCACTTGACAATGTCGTAACGTGAAGATGTTATCTTTGCTCTGAAGAGTGGTCCCATTTTGAGGTTATGACAGGAGATCGTATCGAGAGGGATCCGATTCTTGATGACGAGAACGAGGGCAAAGGGTTGGTGTGGCAGAGGGGGGAGAGGAACAGATTGGGGCGTGAGTTGGGTTTACGAGCGTCGGACGCATTCAATCTTGATCAATTATTTCCCAGAGACTTTACAATTAAATTTGAAACGCTTGAAGACCTCTGGGACTTCTCTCACTGGCCACTGCAAGTATTTCAGCTCCGTAGTCAAGTTTAAGCAGAAAAGTTATTGAGGGAATTTCTCGGAGACTTACAATGTTTGTGAAAAACAATTACGGTGGACCTTTAGACAAGGTTTTAATTAAATCACTCTGCGATGTGTTTACTCTTCAATTTCACGAGGAAAACGTATCACACGTAGAAAAGAAGTCAGGGGGTCAACTTGCAAACAAGATATAACTTTAAGATAAATAATTAATTAAAAGATATACCAGAACATGCATCTTATGAAGAATTAACAGTATATTTTCCCGGATGTATTTCGGCTAAAGGCCATCCTCAGCAAAAAAAATTCACAAAAACGCAAGAAAGAGCAAGAAAGGATAAAGATGTATCACAATATTTATTAAAACACGCAAGATGCAATTCTCTAGTTCAGATACAACTGTTTAAAATTAACACTGGTTAAAGGACACACATACAAATGACGTCATATGAATAATCTAACTTCCATTTGATCTATTTTAATATACTTCTAAACTTTTTCCCGAGTTGATTTTCAAACTTGCCATAGTAATAATCGTTTATTGTAAGATTTTTAAGAGAAAATATTGATGGGGTCTTTTCGGAAAGGCATCAACAAGTTCGGGGATGATTAAGGACAGTTAGTTTTCAAAAAAGTTTAAGTGTACGTTCACATCAGCATACTGTCACATTAACTTGAACAGTTCTGAAATCAATTACAGGGTGATTCTAAAAATTTCAGCGCTGAAATTGGTCCTGTTTTAATTAGATTAAATTAGGGTGATCAATATTGCTAATTCTTTTTTACTCCTCTCAGATGCCAGCAGTGCATGCTCAGGTTATTGGTCGTCTAATTTAAGAACATTAAATTGATCGCGTGCGAATAGCCTCAATCATTGCTTAGACCACTATCAAGCACTTCATCTAAAACGAAATAATGACGAAATTAATTAAAATGGCAAGTTGCCAACTACGGTATTTTCCAACGCCTCTCCCTTTTAGCGAGCAGTATGTAATAGTTCTCCAATTTTTCGGCAAGACCTGCTTATTAATTACGTAAATCTAAATCAATGGATTTTTTAATCGTTTTTCAATGATTTGTTCTTAATGGTAGTGTCGTTTTCTCAAAATTGATGGTTGAAATTTTGTGAGCGAGTTCCTCCATCTCAAAGGTGCCCGGGCACCCATTTTTTTCGCGAAACTTAAAAACGCGCTTACATAGAAATCAGCCGAACGCTTCTTCAATGGGCCAGTTGCGCTGGTCACAGAATTATGTTTTGATTATTGACTCTTGTAGATCAGTCAAAGGTAATAAGATCTGTACCAACGGCAACTTTCCACGTTCAACATTAACCGAGATATCGCGACTTGAAAAACTCGATTTATGAAGTCATCAACCGAACTTTTGCATAACATTGCATTTATTTATGCAGTGGATGACGTCATACATCTAGTTTCTCAAGGCGCGATATCTCGGTTATTATTGAAAGTTGCTGTTTGAACCGATCTTATTATTTTTAAATGATCCACAAGAATAAAGCACCAAAACACGATTTTGTGACCAGCGCAACTGACCCATTCGAGCGTATCAGAGCTTTCCCTTTTCTTTATCCTCTGAGTAAACGTTTAGAGGTCCCCTTCTAAAAATGATGTGTTCCATTAAGGAGGGTATTTTTGCCCTAACTTTGGTCGAAAATTCAAACAGCTTGGAATAATTTCATGTACGGTCAAATCGACTCTTTATCATCTAGCCTGTGAGAACTCTTCCATATTTGAGATGTTTTTGAAAGTTTTTTGCCTGATCTACCAGCACAAAGTAGTGAAGTTTTGCAGCTCTCTCGAATAATTGCTCATTTTCGGTCCTAAACTAGATTGTTTATGTATGAGCACAAGCGACTACCACTTTCTTCTTTAAATATGCTGTAGTGGGTGTACTAAAGATGATCATATTCAAAGAAGAAAGTGGTAGTCGCTTGTGCTCATACGTAAACAATCTGATTTAGGACCAAACATGAGCAATTATTCGAGGAAACTGCAAAACTTCACTACTTTGCACTGGTAAATCAGGCAAAAACCTTTCAGAAACATCTCAAATAAGGACAAATTCTCACAGGGTAGATCATTAAGAGTCAATTTGACCACACATGACATTTTTTGAAGCTGTCCCAATTTCCGATCAAAGTTCGGGCCAAAATACCATTCTTCATGGGACACATCCTTTACAAAATTTTGGAAAGGAAACATACCCGCAACGGAGTACTTTGGTTCGTAACTCCCTCAGCACTGGAAAAAAAACCACATTGGATCTGGAGTCCAGACTCTTAAAAACATCGACAAGAAAAAGTACTCTTGATTCAATCAGAATCTAGCTTAAATCAAGAACCAAGTCTCTTAATTTAAGCGGATTTCGTTTTGATTCAAGCAAAAATCCGATTGAATCAAGAATATGTTTTCTTGTCAATGTTTTCAAAAGTCTGGACTCTAGATCCAATGTATTTTTTTTCCAGTGTCATTTATTTTGCACTGGAAAAAACAAAACACATTGGATCTAGAATCTAGACTCTTAAAAACATCGAAAAGAAGAAATACTCCTGATTTAATCAGATTCAAGCTTGAATCAAGAACCAAGCCTCTTAATTTGAGCGGATTTCCTTATGATTTAAGCTTGAATCTGATTGAATCAAGAGTCCTTTTTCTTGTCAATGTTTTCAAGAGTCTGGACTCTAGATCCAATGTGTTTTTTTTCCAGTGAAGAAAACAGACCCGCAACGGAGTACTTTGGTTCGTAGCTCCTCCGGTGCCCGATTTGACAACATCGCGGGTGGTCGATCGCCCGGGAATCCGCGGTTCCTGTGACGTCCAGCTCCTCGAGAAAGTTTCTGTATTTAATAATTCGACGTTTCCGCCGCGTTGCGTCGTGCCCGCTTTTTTCCGCCGAGTCCTGCGCCCTCCCGCGGCCGCCGCGCGGACGTGACCGGATCCCCGCTTGAGCCGCGGGCAGCACGGAGTCTTACGGGAGACAGGGCTCGTGGCCGGGCGGAGTTGGGGCGTTGCGTCGTAGGAGCGGCGATTTTTGCGAGATGATGGAGGGGCTGCCGCCAGGAATGGATGTTGGACGACCAATATCTCGCCGTTTGGTTTTCACCGCGGCCGCTCCGTCCGTTGGCGTTATTTATGGCGCTGGATTTGTTCTCATACGCGTCCATTCATTTTCACACTGATTGCTCGTCCGAGACGCGTTGCCGAGCTTCGTCTCTCTCCGCGGACTCCGTCTTACCTGCCGCTTGATTTTTCGAACTTGGGGGTCGTTCAAGTATTACGTAACGCACTCAGGGGGAAAGCGGGGTTTGAGCCAGCGTTACGGTGCGTTATAAACACTGGAAAAAAAAATACTTTGGATCTAGAGTCCAGACTCTTAAAAACATCGACAAGAAAAAATACCCTTGATTCAAGCAGAATTAAGCTTAAATCAAGAATCAAGCCTCTTAATTTGAGCGGATTTCTTTTTGATTTAGGCTTAAATCTGATTGAATCAAGAGTCCTTTTTCTTGGCAATGTTTTCAAGAGTCTGGGCTCTAGATCCAATGTGTTTTTTTTCCAGTGAGGGGGAGAAGGGGGTCAAGTCCAAGGTTACGTAACACATCCGAGCCAGGGGGGGGGGGGGATAAGACAAAGAGAACATGGAAAGAGAGTGAGGGAGCTAGGAGGATGTGCGTTGATTACGGCGCAGAGATACAACTATTTGTGCTGGATGGATGTTGCATCTTCAAAATTGAAGGCGCGATGGCGCGAGGCGTGAGCTCTCACAGCTATGCTGTAATGCTGCAAATGAGATTTCGCTCAAATTTGGGAGAGAGAGTTGAGAGACAATAATAGAAATTGAGGCCCATGCCGGGAGAGGGGCGTATGCACGATTAAGGTACAGAATTTCGATAAAATGCATTTGAAAGGAATTCTCTTAACCTAGATCCCAGAGTTCTGAAATCCATTAATACCTAGTTTAAGAAGAAATAATTTAAAAAAGGAGGTATTTCGAGGTACGCCCCTCTTACGGCATGGTTCTCAATTATTGTAGCTTGAAACTTCGACCCAATATTCGTGAGAGTATTAGAGAGTAATCAGCACCAAAAACTGAATTTCTATATTTCTTCGCTCCTAAAAAGGTTTTTCGCTGTGCTGAATAGTTTGGGTTTCTACCTTTTGCTGACTGCGTCATAAATTATAAAATATTTATCCCCGTATGAGTTGCCGGCCGTGTACACAGATCATCAAGTAAACAAATAACCTCGATTATTATCAATACCACGGAGCAACACTCAATGATGTTGGCGAACGGTCGGAACAAAACAAAGTAAAACAAAAATTGAAAAAGTTCAGGAAAGGAACAGCAATAAACGGAACACCCATAACGATTAAAGGAAAGGCAACTAGAGCGTAGCACGAAACGACCCACTAATCAGAGAGTGTAACAGTAATCAATCAAAACATAGGCTGTTGCCCCGCTGCCAGGTTGTGCACTAAACGGCTTAGTAGGAGACCCGACAAGCTTCCCTTTGAATGGAGCACTGTTTTATTTATTGAGAACAGAGACAATGCATTTCAGACACCCCATGTTACACATCTAAGCAATGTAATCGAGCGAGGCAAAATTTACATCCAGTGGTCAACGTTGTGATGAGCATCTCCTTGAGCAAAAATCAAAAAATAAAATTCGCCTATCGATGACTGATAAGTTTCGGGGTATGAAGATTGCTACTCTAGGTTTTGCAAATTAGGTTTTTGCAGAACCAATTGCTAAAATCTTTAGTCACCGGTCATCATTAGACGATTCTGAGTGTTGACTTCCGAAAGTAATCTGTACACTATGGAGAAGATAGCTATGCGACGTTTCTGACTGAGAGAGGAAGCAGTATGTCAAATAAATAGGCTGAGTACGTTAAGTTGTTTTGACAAAAATCAACACTGAGTGTTAAGTGACTTCTTAAAGTCAAGTCCATCATTATGGAAGAGCATGTTGTCAACATTGGACTTGTGTGGTTAAATACTGTGTGATTAAAAATTTATGAAAATTTCACGGAATACCGTTGTTTTGTTCTCCTTTGATAAGATAAAATCAGAGTAGAGATTATGAAATACCACAAACGATAAATGCGGTCACGCGGTTGATATCAGGACTGAGAGTTGTAATGAAATAAAATCCAAAATTTTTAACAGCGTGCCCTGCTAAAAATGACGAGTAGGCTATTCAGAATTCGCCAACTCACATGGGTAGAACTTCCTACTTATATGAGTAGAAATCCTACTCATATCCTTAGAATATTTTACTCATAAGAGTAGAAAAGTTCAACACATACGAACGCAATTTTTTTCATTTTTCAGAAGTGTCGTTTCTGACCAGGAAACACCGACAGAGTATGTAATTTTGACAAATAAAAACATTCTGTTCGTATAATTTTTTTGATGCGGTGACTAGTTTCTAAGATATCGAACGCGGCAGATTCAACATTGCGAACTCATGTGAGTTGAAACCTCTATTTATATGAGTTGGAATCTCTGGTCATATGAGTTGGCGAAAACTGAATAGAGAAATTCTGCTCAGATGAGTTAAATTCTATTCACATAAGTTGAAATTCTATTCATATGAGTTGAAATTCTATTCATATGAATCGAAATTCTATACATATGACTTTGATTTTTCACTCATTTGTATTCACCATTTTTAGAAGGGTGCGGCTACTCGCTCCATTTATTTCCGTGCGGATTTTCACAAAAATCCAATTAGTTAAATCTAAAATGTCGGACTTTAGCAGGATTTTAAAACGATTTATAAATATTGTTACTGCGAAGAGCCCTAATAGATTCTTTGTTCGGCGTGGGGCCCGTCGATTAGATACTGGAAATCGGAACTGGATTAAGTACTGGCCGTTGCGCATACAGAGGTCCCGAATGATGAGGTTAATCCGGTATTTGCGCCGTGAGAGAGTGCAGTTCTTTTGAATGCAGGGAACCTCTGTGCCCTCGCCGGCTTATCACAAATGAACATGTGCAACCACAGACCACACAGGCCACGGTGCGGGCGCCTCCAACGCACAGTGGATCGAGTCAATAGGAGAGGTCGGACAAAATGTGGAAACTTTAAAAGCTTATAACTCGAGGTATACAAAACTTTGAGGTTCTAAAAGTGGTTCCATTGGTTGCCTCGTGAAATTTACTTCTAGATGCACCCCATGAAATTTAAAATTTGACAAAATAAACGTCAAAATTTGCAGTTTTAGTCAAAAATTTCATGTCCGACCTCTCTGGTTGACTCGGTCCACTGTGCAACGGTTGGAACAGTAAGCCGATTATTACCGAGTTCCCGTTCGGAATAATTTGCGTGCACACTGCCCGCACTGCCGTGCTGAAGAAAAACGCCGTGTGAACATTCGAATGTCGTCAAATTTACTCTCAAAAAATTATTATTTTTGAGGCGAGTTATGAATATTTTTCATTGAAATTTTCAGACACTGTAGATCAAATCGTGGACAAAATTCTCTGAAAATTTTGAAGAAAAATACTTACAATTTTTCCCGAAACTCCGTGATTAGTCAAAGGAAGTTTGGCAACGGCTGAAGGCTCATGCGGCGTTTTTCCCTAACTTGGTAGCACAGCTTTCGATCTTTTCCACGTTTTCTGCCGAACTCAGGGAAACGGCACATCAACATCCACGTGTTGCCGAAATTTCTTGGGCAAAACATGAGTTCTCCGGGGAAAATCACATATTTTTCTTCCAATTCTTTAGAGAATATTATTCGCAATTCGATTCAAAGTAATTTTGAAAATTCCAAGGAAATAATATTCATAACTCTCCTCGGAAATAAATATTTCACCGTGATAAAATTTGGTAACACATTTTCATCTGGTATTTTTCCTCAGCACAACAGTAAATTCAGAGTTGCACACCTCTCTCTCATGGTTATTGAGAAAAAAAATAAGTTGATGTAAAATAACCTTCTTGTGAGTTAAATGTGCATTTCCTGATGGGTCCGTACATGTGTAATATCATACATAAGCGCACCCCGTGGTACTCCGCGCCGAGGCGGTCAACCAACGTGACACGCACATAGGCGCCTACAAACCTAACAGGGATACTTCACGCATTACGCAATGCGTGAAGTATCCCTGTTAGGTTTGTAGGCGCCGGCCCACGTCCCGCGCTAGCAGCACACCTCGCGCCGCTGAATTAGAGGTACTCTACGCTAAATGACCCATTAAGTCGGAATTCCTGGTCAGATTAGCTCTACGGATTTCCCGTTAAGCTTATGAGTAATTTCCCTCCAATTTTTTAGATAATTTCGTTCGCAATTTCACCTAGAGCTCTTAAAAATTTCAAGGAAAAAAAGCCAAAACTTCCCTCCAAAATATACATTATTTTTATCGATGGAAAGGTAGCCCTCGAATATTCACACGGCATTCTTCTCTAGTAGGACAAAGTAGGAATGAGCTGAAATTGAGATATCAAACCCGAAAATACCCGTTTCACTTGATAACTTGAGTTAAAAATATACCTAGCTTAACTAATAATCCTGCCAATTCGCCAATCAGCACCAATTAGTGTGGCCAGTGGTGCCACTGTTAATTTACCGACGTTGCCAATGTATACATTATTTTATTTTTCCCTATATTTTCGGCGATTTTTCGAAAATTCAGCCTCAATGCGGCACCACTTAAAATTATCGAAGAAGAAAAAAATTTGGCACACATCATTTTTTAATCCTAAGGAACAAATTTCTGAGGCGGCGTACTTCAGATTCGAAGAAAAAACATCACCCATGTTAAAGTGGACCCGCACCATGTAGATAGATGTCAAAGCTAAAAAATGGATAAGATGGGTTCCATAGTTTACCAAGGGCCAAAAGGTCGTTTCCCACCACAGTTCAGTTATCCAGCTGTCTCGTACCCTTCCCTACTTTTGCCCTCGCCTTTCTTTTCTGAATTTAAACAAAATACTACACTTATCATGCAAAACAACTTTAAAACTAAGTCAGAGTGTTACCTAGTACAGTCATTAAAAATTGAACTTCGCCACGTAGAAACGTCTTTGCGCATTAAAAGTTTTGAACAAATTTTAGGGCCAGAAAAGACCCTCTAGATACACTGGAGTCCCCGTATAGAGAGAGTTGTGACAATGCGGCTTATGGATGTAACAAACAGGAATAAAGATTACACAAATCGGAAGTTTTTGTAATCTTTGATTAACTCATTCCCGAATTCCTGTTGCCGCAATCACACGCTGAATTTAGCAGCTGAATATGGAAGTCAACAGTCATCGCCCAACGGCTGAAATTTCGCAAATTCGAGTTATTTTTATCCAGATGTGTATCAAATCTACTCGAATAGCTCAGACAAATCCAACATTAGACCGATGGTTGCTGAGAATCGTTGCTGAATTTGACTTCCACATTCAAGCCACATTCAACTCCAACATTCATCGTGTGGTTGCGGCATGTCTCCGTTCCCTCTCTCGTTCTATTTGTTCCTTGCCGTACCCCGATTCCCCGGCCCACTCCAGATTATAATCTTTGCAATTGGTGAAAATGCAATCTTCATTCCCGCTTGTGACACTCTGAAGGCCTAAAATACGGGAACCAATTGGAAATTGATTTGCATTGCCTTTGCTTTCAGTATAAAGGGACTCTTAGACGCACCTGTCTTAGCGGACAAAATGACTTGACGAGTAATTTTTACGACTATGCGTTATCGTTTCAAATACCCCTTTACAGAGTCCCTTTATACCCAGAGTTAAGACAACTCGATTATCAGCTGACTTGCAGCCGGCCTTGGCTGGTCATGGAGGCACAAACGAGTGTACCCAAACGAACGATATTGAGGGATAAGGCTAAGGAATCCTGCGATGTCTGATGAACTGCGATGAACAACATCAACAAAATTGATCAATTATAAAGAAAATGAGATTGGTTTGTGAATAATTTCTTAGTCTGTTTTCATTTTGGATCAATAGAAATAACAATTTACTCTTGATAAACCACAATTAGCTAATATTTTCATCATTTTTGTTCACTTTCGAGTCACCGCCATCTTGGTGCACTCGTTTATGACTCCATGAGCGAGAACCGATCAGAATTGGATTTTTTTTAGGCCCATTTTCAGCCCATCCAAATGTAAGCTGTCGTAACTCTGGGTATAAAGGGACTCTAGTTTCAGATATGAACAAAACACTGACCTGGTATTCACTTTTAAACTCGTGTTCTAGGAAGCTGAGCCGTCTGAGTTCCCAGGAAAGCTCGAAGGCGGTGAGGATGGGGTCTTTGGAGGAGAGGGCGATGAGTGAGGGACTGGCCAAGGCGCGGTACGCGTTTATCCGCGACCGCGAGTGACGTAACGAGTCCTCGATCCGTGACGTCACGCACTCGTCACACCCGCACCTGATTTCAAGACAACAGGTAAAAGTCACCATTAAACTATATAAAAAACATAAAAACTACCAAAGAGGAAACGTACAATATGAAATTAATCAAAATCAGCGAACATTGTAATACAATGTCTGAAAGGTAGTAGCACTGAATATATTGGTATTTGGAGTGTAACCGAGTGCTAGAAATAATGTAAAATTTTCTTTAAAAAACTTACATTTTATTAACAAACTTAGACCGAAGCTTTTCTAAGCAAACGCGGCATCGTCAGGGTCACAAAATCGATATCATAAAGGCCACAATTTAATTTTAAAAAAGGTAACAGATTTCATTGATGGTAATAATTGATCAGCGTTTGCTTCGAAAAGCTTCGGTCTAAGTGTGTTAATAAAATGTAAGTTTTTTAAAGAAAATTTCACATTATTTCTAGCACTCGGCTACTCTCCAAATACCAATGAAATTAATTATTTAATTAACTCTTAACTGAAAAAACTACCTTGTTGCCACCAATACTGCCACGCTAAGAAAAAACGCAGTATGAACATTTGATAGTTGCCAAATTTCCCCAGATTAATCATGTATTTTTTAGGAAAGTTACTCATATTTTTCATTGAAAATTTCAGGTATTTTAGATCGAATTGGGAACAAAATCGTCTGAAAAAATTGAAACAAAACATTAAAAATTTTTTCAGGAAATTCGGTTTTTATTAATGGAAATCTGGCAACGCCAAATGGCTCTTACGGCGTTTTTCCTTGGCACAGCAGGATAGGAGCCTTGACATATACTTGTGCTTGATTCAATATACTTCCTTGTTTATCACACTGGTCTGTCTTGTTTAGGATACAAGAGTCATCATTCAGTGGAAAGAAGTCTTGTAATGGGAACAAGGCTTCAGCACTCTTAACGATACATAGCGTAGTCTAGGATCACTAAGGTCCTTGTAGATCAAATATGATGTAAGGATCATTTTTTCAGTGTTTGTGATGTATAGAAACATAGATAAGTTACATGAATAGAATAGAGAAACGAAAGTTTAAAAACTAAAAACACAAATAAAGGAGGCTAATATTTTAAAAACACTTATAAATCAGGAAGTTTCCGAGACATCCACATGCTTACTTTCAGCTGCACAACTGGATACAAGCTTTTTTTTTTACAAGCGAACGAATTTTTAAAAGCTCGGAACGTCTTGTTTTTTCCCCCTCGGTTTTTTTTTAAAATGTTAGCATTGTCTACTCATGTTTTAATATTTTGTATAAATTTACACGCATGCTTAATACAAACATGCTCTTTGAGGAGTTAATGACAATATTTAAAGTAATTAAAAATGTTTTTTTTTTTGTAATACCAAAAACTAGTCATAAATTTAATAACTAGAATCACTCTCCAAAATTGGATTTATATCAATTTTTGATTCTTACTCTTAAGCTATCATTCACACTCTCACGGATACAATTTTGGAGTAGGTCAAGAAGAATGTCAGAGGATTTCCGGCTCTTCAATTCTACTTGGGCGGACTGGATTTTTTCCCCCAAGTTATCCTGATTGTCATACTGAATATTAAGAGGATTCCAGAGCAGGGGATTTTTTTGGGCAGGGAGGGGGGAGATAATGCTGAGCACAGACGTTTACCTGACATCATGAGGCATTGGAAGAGTCGCCCCTCGATCTAGTAGAATTTTGATGATTTCATAGTTATCACGATGAGCTGCTAAAATTAATGGAGTGATGTCAGGCGTGAACGTGGCAGTGTCCGGTGGTAGAGCCTCCCAACTCTGAAACATGCAAACCTGATTTTAGTCATTAGGTGCCATCACTGCTGGTTTCAGGACATTCCGTCAACGATTTTTTGTCCACGCACCTGCTTTGTCCAGTAGTTTACATCCATGCGTAAAATAAGAAACAGTGACTTGGTTCAAGCATTATATTTAAGTCCGATTTTAAAATTATATCGACAATATCGAAATGAGAAAATTGAAAGAGAAGGGGGTGTTGTTATGGTAACTCATTTTTTAAATGAAATGTTACTTTCTTCTTGTGATTCATCTTAGTAAAACGTAGCAAACATTTGTAAAACATTTTCAAGCGATGGCATCGATATTACTCTCAATGAGTCGTGTGTTGAAAGGAACTGTACAAAAACGAATAAAAGAAGGGAAAAAACCAAAAATCACGCACTCTTTGGTTTTAACCCATTTGTACATCGATCTGTTAGAATCAAATACGTCCAATTTTGAGAGTTTGGTTTTGCTGCAGCACAGTAAAAGCACAAAATATGAAAGAAAAAATTAGAAGGCTTTGAAAATAATTAAATTTGACACGGAATCATCTTAATATTTACAGAATACACAATTTATTTTCCTTTAATACTTGTCTTTTTTCATCAATTTAAATGAGAATAGTCCATGCAGAGTGTGCAAGCATTTCAAAATCATGAGTTGAAAAACGCTGACTCTGCGAGTTTAAATATTAAAGCCAACAGAGCGGAGCGGTGTGCAGCCAGCGCGAGAGACTCACTGGCGCCTACAAACCTAAAGGGATACTTCACGCATTGCGCAATGTTTGAAGTATCTACTTAGGTTTGTAGGCGCCAATGTTTTGCGCTGGCCGCCCGCTCGCCGTGCCGCGGCATGGCACCTTAAGCAACTATTTCACAACAAAGGTGTTGCATGGTGTCATTCGAAACTGAAGGCGCCCCAACATATTAAGAAGGACGGGCATCCTTTAAGAATACGCAGCGTTCTCCGCAAAATAAATCAAGATGCTACGGCACAAAAAGAGAGCGGTAGTCCTAAAACTCATCAAGTCCTAGCATCTGTATTTAATAAATTTTAGCATAACTTTCAAATTTCATCAGAGAAAAAAATGACTCGATCTAGGCAGAAAAATTCCTAAGTATGCCGTCAAGAATATTTTATTTTGAGTCTCAATAATAAATGGTGGGTAGACCAAAACTCCCCTGCCGAAAAAACGCGTGGACGTAAACTACTGGAAAAAACAGGTGCGCTAACAAAAAATCTTTGACGAATTCCTATAACCTCACTGCTCAATTGGACGCACTAGACGACAAACAAGACAAATTGGAATAAGACCCTCCGTATCCGCATTCCAACGATAAACATGCGCAAACTTGATTTTAGTGATATGGTGATATCACTGCACTATACGCATAACAAACTAGAAAATCATCATCGTTCTAGAGCACCGATTGACGGCATAATTTTACTTCTAAAACTTCAACAACAGGGTTTGTAGGACTAGAAAAACACGTAACTCAG
Source organism: Bemisia tabaci (assembly GCF_001854935.1). Classification (NCBI taxonomy): domain Eukaryota; kingdom Metazoa; phylum Arthropoda; class Insecta; order Hemiptera; family Aleyrodidae; genus Bemisia; species Bemisia tabaci. The sequence continues at coordinate 1,087,205 of NW_017548003.1, forward strand.
TTTCTCATATCGTAAAAGTTCTGCCATTGTAAATGTTTTTATCACATTTCATTTTCATAAGTATACACAATATATGAATCATTACGTCTGGAAATCCTAGCATGCCAAGTAGAGCCATGCTTTTCAAATGAAGTAGTCAAAAAAAGGGTCAGTTTTTTATCCAAGAATGGAGAATTATTCAGGTCGTAATGTCGTATCGAAGAATAAGTTAAGAAACAGTTAATCTTTGAATGAGCTTCGGGGTTTTAAGAGTTTATTCATTTAAATCCGACAGTTTTAAGAGATTAACATTAAAAAGTCTTAAAAGCTACTTCTCAAAACTTCGTTTTTTGTAAATCAGACTGTAAAACATTTTAAGCTACTTAATTCTGGACGCAAAATATTCAGGTTGAAATGCATCGTTATACCCTTCGGGATCGAACCGAACTGCTTTCAATTAATTCTTTGAGATACAAGAGAAGATATCTCGTCAAACTGAATGAAAACTCTCCGACCTACCTCAAAATAGATGCTTCAATTAAAAAAAAAAAAAAATGTACTCATGAGAACAAGGCTCATTTAAAAATTCATACATGGCATTAGCCAATGTTTTAAAAAAAGTAAACCTGCATTTTATTTTTAGGGACGCACTTATTGGAAGAGGAGGAGAGAAGAGAGAAAGGACCTTGGCTCCAGAGACCAAAAAGAGTAATTTTCGAATGTTACCTCCTCCGTAAGAATTTCGTCTTTCTTATATTCAGTTACAATGCCGCTCCCGTTTAACTTATTACCACGAGGCCTACTGGCCCATTCGACCTTCCACACATCGCCCCTATTTTCAAGTCATCCGTTAGGCCGCGTTGAAATCCGGGGTCGGTGATGGATCGTTTCGTCTAGTCCCTTCCTTCGGAAGTTGTTTTCGAGTGTCAAAGCTACCTTAATTGGGCCGCGTCCATGTTTGCCAGTTGGACTACATTACGTAGTAAAGAATTACTATTTTCGGTTCATCCACAAAAGCATCTATCAGCATAGGAAAACTGATGATAGATGCTTTTGTAGATGAACCGCAAAGTTAGTAATTCTTTATTGCGTAATGTAGTCCAACTGGCAAACCATCACCATCACCATGGTAGCATATCCTCTTGTGAAAAACTAAGGTCAAAATCATATGGTGATATTTGTCTCACTTCTTATGAATACATCATGTAATCCATTCCTATTGTGCAATGTTCTTGGTCGAAAAGCAAAACTTTGTGTAAAGGACAAAACAAAAAACAAAAAACGAGTGGACCTAAAACACACGGCTATTTTATGGATTGAACCAAAAAATATCGGACCAAACTTACTGGACTAAGTTTTACTGGGCAAAATTTATTGGACTAAAATTCTTTAGGACGAAAAAAATTGGACGAAAATTCCTGAAACCATTTTGATGTTTATTTTGTCACATTTTACATTTAAGGGATGCTTCTAGAGGAAAATTTCACGAGGAAACCAATGGAATCACTTTTAGAACCTCAAAGTCTTGTATGAACAGAGTTAAAAGCGTTTAAAGTCTCCGAATTTGTCCGACCTCTCCTATTGACTCGATGACCCGATCCCTTGTGTATCAGTGGAGCGACGGTGTGTGCTCTTTTCGAGATATCCGCATTTTTTTGTTTAATTTGACAAGTACGCGGCGGGGGCTTATTCCGCCGTCACATCGCATCGCGTCTTGCGACGAAAGCGAGGCAGGGGCCGAGAAGTAAAAGACCGGGGAGGGGCCAATCGAACCCCTCATTTCCGGAAGGATCCACATCCCTAAACTCCGGAGCCGGCCACGGTTAACAGGGAAGCGGGGCTCAAGAGTTTCGAGCACTTGGGCTGTTCCAGAAGCAAAGGGTTCAATTAACCCCGTCGAAAAGCAGTGATCGGGCGAGTAATAACGAAGTTTGCTGCCCGGCTCCCGGACACGTACGCTCCGCGGATGAGCTTTTCTAATTATCTGTTTCCGAATTGGCCTCCCGGTCGTGCCGCGCGCCTGCTTTACGGGACATATTGTCGCTCCTTCGGCGTAAGGGTGTATCTCGATTCCTGCATGAGCCGTGGAAAGCGTGGATTTATATGTAAAACAGGGCTCACGTGGAGCTTGAGATACGCCCTTACGTCAGGAGGATGACGATAATCGCATTCTTACACCACAGAGAACAGTGGGTTCATCGCTCCGTCCTCGAACGACCTTGAGGGAAAGGGGCCTTCTCTTATATTGTAATTTGTTGATGAAGGTTAATTGGACGGAGTTGAACAGAAAAGAACCAAGCCACATCGAGATCGAACCGAGAAAAAGAGGTTTAAAGCTTGGCTCCTGCATAAGACTCAATGTAAAAGATAAACTTCAAGTTCAATTTCTGCAAAATTTGCTCCGACCAAAACTTTGAATTTTTGGCGATAGATAGTAGAGCAGTTGTTGAGTTCAAAATCACTCATAACTCAATTTTTTCAAAATGTGGGTTGGTTCCTTTCTACAGAAATGAACCAACCCACAGGTTCATATTATACTACTTATTTTCTATCTCAAGATTTTTCTTTGTTATAGTTAGCTCATCAATTTTTGGTGATCATCAATTCTTTGCTCTCCTGGTAAAAAATAAACAGGAAAAAAAGAAAAATGGAGACGGTTCCTTTCCGAAACCGTCGCACAGTGGAACAAGCTGACGGAAGAAGTCGGACACTGAATTTTCGGCTAAAATTTCAAATTTTTATGTTCATTTCGTCACAAGTTCAATTTCAAGGAGTGTCTCTGTGAGAAAATTTCACGATAAAACCAATTGAACCACTCTTAAACACTTTTGTCTCATATTTAAAAATAGAGGCTTCAAAGTTTCCAGTTTTGGTCCGACTTCTCCTGTTGACTCGGTCCACCGTGCGCCGACTCGACAAATTAAAAAGAGAGGAATAATCTGTTTCCAACATCCAGGACCGTGGGCACTGCGGCGGAAATCGACGCTCCGTTCATTTTTTTATCCCGGCGCATCAGAAGATTATCCCGGCGGTCAGGGTAATCGCTAAACAAACCCTAGGATCCGACCCAAGGTGGGTAACGATAATACTGCCGTGCTAAGGAAGAACGCCGTATGAACATTCGAGAGTTGCCAAGTCTTCCCGAATAAAACATGGATTTTTGACAACAATCATGCATATTTTCCCTTGAAATTTGCAGATATTTTAGATTTAATTGCTTACAAAATGGTCTGAAAAATTGGAAGGCAAACATTCATAAGTTTATTAGGAAATTCGTGTTTCATCAAATGAAATTTGGCAACGCCTGAAGGTTCATACGGCGTTTTTCCTTAGCACGGCAGAATACTGCCGTGCCGAGGGAAAACACCGTCGGAAAACCCGAACGTCGCCAAATCTATTTCGGTGAAATTCACATTCCCTAGAAAATTTAGCAATACTTTTACACGAATTTTTCGGCGAATTTTATTCGCGGTTCAATCTAGCGGGATTCAAATTTTCCAAATGAGATATTCATTACCCTCCACACAATTAAATATTTTATGAGGAGAAATTTGGCAACATTGGAAGGTTCTTAAGGCGTTTTTCCCCGGGACGGGCGAATACTCGAGGCGTAGAATAGCAATGGTGCTGCGAATCGAGTATACTTCCGACATCCGAGGGCGCCTCTCTAGGATGCGGGGCGGATGTAGCGAGGCTCAGCATTAACGAGAGGCCTCTCACAGGGCGGGAGGGGCGCACGGCGGGAGGGGGAGGGGGGGTAAAGAAGTGCTAATCGTCGGTTCATGGTGCAGTGGCGTAAAACGCCCCCGGCGGAATGAATATATTCCTGTAGGACTTTGGTCCCTTTCCCTATTCTTTTGCCTTCGCCACTCGCTCGATCATTCAACCGCCGCCGCGCGCCGCCGCCTGATGAAATTTTCCCGCCGTCGGCATAGTTGCCGTTTGTTACGTAAAATAGAAGGTTGAAACTTTGGTCGAGCTTGAGTGGGTGTTCGTTCTTTGTTTTTCTTTTCTTTTCTTATTATCTATTGTAATTTTTATCATAGGGGTAGGCGTCGGTTAATGAGGCAGCTTAAAGTAAACGCACATATTTTACTAAACTACTATACTTGTCGTGTCACTCCCGTAACATGTCACCTTATCACCTTGTCACATTATCTCACACTGGAAAAAAAAAAAAAAAAAAAAAAAAAAAAANAAAAAAACACATTGGATCTAGAGTCCAGACTCTTGAAAACATTGACAAGAAAAAATACTCTTGATTCAATCGGATTTTCGCTTGAATCAAAACGAAATCCGCTTAAATTAAGAGGTTTGGTTCTTGATTTAAGCTAGATTCTGATTGAATAAAGAGTACTTTCTCTTGTCGATGTCTTTAAGAGTCTGGACTTTAGATCCAATGTGTTTTTTTCCAAGTGCACCGTATATAAAGCTCAACGAACTGATTATGATAAAACATGCACCATAGGAATTGCCAAAAGCGAGTTGTAAGTTTTGATTATGAAGTTTTCCAGATTGATCAAGTAAGCCGAAAAGTAAGTTTGCAAAGAGACAGATTAAACGAGCGTGGCAAGATGACGTTTGGATGAAATTATATCTGTACCTCCTTTAGCGACAGGGGAATTTTTTGAGAAAAATTAGTCACTTTGTTATGAATTATAGGCAGATTTGTTATTTAATATGATGAAGAAGCTTTTGAGCGGTTTACTCTAAAAGGCGGTTGCGTTAAATCTAAAATAATTCAAGGAGAAAATAATGTATGATAGAGAAAAGGCGACGAAGTTAAAAACAGAAATATAAAATGTGAAATGGAGTGATGATATGAAGGTTCAGAGTCCATTTTTACGGTGCCTCGTTTTAAGCAGGATAAGGAGGTGTAGGAATTGTTCGTTTATGCATACTCAAGGTTTACGTCGATTAAAATTACTGAGTTCCTTTCGAGAAAATACTTAGCGCAGGTCAACCTCTCTACCTTGAAAACCTTGGAATTTTGTAAGCAGAGTGCGTTGTTTTTCGTCAAGGCAGAAGCTCTGCGTAGTAAAAATACAACTTTTGACTTTTATATCCAAGAGAAAATTTTCTCATACACTGGAAAAAAAACACATTTGATTTAGAGTCCAGACTCTTAAAAACATCGACAAGAAAAAATACTCTTGATTCAATCGGATTTAAGCTTAAATCAAGAACCCAGCCTCTTAATTTGAGCGGATTTCCTTTTGATTTAAGCTTAAATCTGATTGAATCAAGAGTATTTTTTCTTGTCAATATTTTCAAGAGTCTGGATTCCAGATCCAATGTCTTTTTTTTACAGTGTGGGAAGGAAGTTTACAAAGGCGATTTGTCTACGCTGGCTGGAAACTCCCTCCTCTTTTTCGCTTGAACAGGTCATTTCCACGTGGAAAAGCCGAGCCTGGCGAAAGTCAATTAAAAATGGGAATCACTTTGGTTGAACAAGCCCGGCTGTGCCACTAATATGACGGCTAACATTGTGAACATTGCTCTGCCGCCGCGGCCGTGAATGTAAAGAGATACAAGCGCGAGAAAATACTCGTAGTTACAGGCAAACCGCATTGGAGCTTTTTTTTTAAAGTTCTTAAAAAATTATGGTTTTTATTGAGTATGGCCGGTGAAATTGTACAAACTAGAATCTTGTTTGTGGTGCGTGCATCTGTAGCAGACAGTCAGCAATCGGCAGCAATTTGCAAGCGGCATGCATGTTAACTCATCAAATCGCAGTAATTCGAATCGACATTGAAGAGACATCATTGGCCAAGAGCTTCAAAAGCACCATTTCGGCTTCGAGCGTTTTCAGTTTCCCGTGATTAGAGTGACTACTAAAATTGGCTGGCCAACATTTAAATACTTTTACAGTACTTTTTCAGTGCCTCTACAAAAAATTCAGTACATCATAAGCAGAAAAATTCAGTACTTTTTTGGTAACAATAAGTTGATTGTTGATTTAAGTTCTTATTATTTAGTTATATTTTCTACCGCTTGTTTATTTGTAATTCTGCTATAAAAATTATCCGGCGTAAGCCAAAAGATATCTCAGAAATTAAAAAGGTTTAACCACAACACCTTTGTTCTTTTTCACCTATAGTACAAAATGGTGTTGCTCAAGTGGAACTCTATTAAAAATCAGCCTCTTGTTAAATACAATCATAGCTTGAGCACTTTTAAACTATGCGGTCGAAACTGCAATAGCGGCAAAGAAAAATTGACAAAGCCAGCGTGGAGGCTACTTCAATGTTCATCTTCTATCTCATTGCTCAGGCGCAATGATACAACTATTCGTACTCTTCGGAATGCGTGAGGTATCACGCCGCAATTGAAGGCGTTTTCGAAACTGCCAACTTCTAATATCGGGAGTCTCGTGTCGCATAAATAGGGTGTCTACTAAAACTTGCTGGTAAATATTAGGTAATTTTACAGTACTTTTTCAGTACCTTCCCAAGAAATTCAGTACCTCATAAGCAGACAAATTTAGTACTTTTTTGGCACCTAAAAGTGACAGAATTCGAAATTTATCGGCATTAAATCGTAAATCGCGAGAAAATGACGTAGCCACAAAATTTGATGCTCATTGGTGGTGAGGATACAATAGCAAGCGGATAAATACTGCACGAAGAGTCATTACGCAACAGATTGCATATTTTCTAGGTTGTTTAAAAAACACCCGTGGCACGAAGCAAAAAATTCCGGACCTTTACGGGGAATTTCCAGATTTCCAGACTTTCCGGACCAATAGACGCCCTAGTGATACTCACCGCTTTACCAAACAGATAGTTTAGTTGCCTATCCGAACCAAATCCATCAAAGATCACTGATATCACCACATGCACTTGCGATTGTGAGTGTGCTAGTTGGTTCCCCAAAAAAGAAGATAAAGAAGTAGAAGGAGAAGAACAATTAAAAGACTCACGTGAGGTTCGCCGTTTTTGTGGCAGGTTTTCTCGTGGTCAAGGAGAAGCTCAACGGCCTCGACGAACTCCTCGGAGATGGCGTGGAGGAGGGCGTCCTTGGTGTCGACTTTGTGCTCTATCAAAAGCTCCACCATGTCCAGGTTCTCGTTGTCGATCGCCATGAGCAGCGCCGACCGACCAAGAGGATCCACGCAGTTGATGTTGATGTCCCGCTGGTGGAGGTTTTCCAGTATCCTGCAACAACCACCACATCTTCCTTACTCCCATTCAACGCTAAGAAAATGAAGCTAATGCATTGCCGGACAGTAGAACGACCCACGATGGGGGTCGAACATGAATATTTTTTTTTTACTAAAAATGCAAAATTTCGATAAACATATCGTTACATTATAAATTTTGACTTTTTTCTAACTATAAAGGCAAGGAAATTCTTGCAATTTACAGGTTTGCTGAAAGATTCACAAATTTTCGATAAATTCATAGGTTTTTCGACCGATTCAAGGAGTTGTCGATCGATTCGCGGACTTGTCTGTTGGTTCACGGGTTTGTTGGTCCGTTCGCGGTCGATCGATCACTTCGGTCGGTTTACGTTTTTATTTTTCAATCCGATCGATTCACGTTTTTGGTTTTCAATGGATTCATACCCATCCATACCCATCATTCGAATCCATACCCTCCGACCCAATTCTCATCGAATCTCACCCGTGCAACTGTTTATTGAAAAAAATATACAAATTCTATAGTAGCTTTTTTTTCTTCTTTTTCTATGGAAAGTTTTCCGCCCATTTTGCCGTGCTAAGGAAGAATGTCACATGGACATTCGGGAGTCGCTAAATTGCCCCGGATAAAACATGTATTTTCGAGAACGATCATGCGTGTTTTTTCTTGAAATTTTCAGACATTTTATACGCAATTGCGAACAAAATCGTTCAAAAAAATCGAAGAAAAAATGTAATATTTTCTCAGTAAATTAAGGTTTTATTGAAGGAAATGTGGCAACATATGAAGGTTCATACGGCGTTCCTCCTTAGCACGGCAGCATAGGCAACCACCTAGGCTTCCTATCCAACGAATCCGGGCATGGCCGCCGTTTTACCGAAAAGAACATAATTATCTCATTGAGGCTCGGATGATATATTTTGCTCTTTCATTAATAAAAACAGAATTCGTTTTCTGTTCTATTGTAAGATAACAGATTTCATGAGGGGAATTTTGCCGAGAGTCCGATAGGTTCCCTCGGTCGCTCAGAACAGAAAAGACGAGTGTAACTTCCAGAGCGTCTCTTTCGTAAAAGAAAGATCACCGATTGTCGGGAAGCATCTCAAAGTTGGTGGCGAAGTCAACAGGACAAAGATTCCCCGCGAAGTTTTCACACCTCAACCATGAACAATATTTCGGGAAGCTCCCACATCAGCTCCGCTTTTAAAGTTAATGAACAACTCTCGGTACCCGAGTGCATTTCATTTCTCATAAATTTCATTTTTTCCTCTCTCTCTCTCTCTCTCTCCTCTCAATTTTCCTCCTCCTCTCCTTTTTTCTCCTCGCCATCGCGCGGCTGACGAGTCGCGCTTCCGGGACAATGATGGAAAGAGAAAAGAGAGAGGAGAGATAAAAACTGCGACAACTTCCTCAATGACTCTTAAAACTTGCCGTGCCGAACCGCGAAAACTTCTAACGAGCCCGCGTCCCACCCAGGAGCCCCAGAGTGACGGCTTTTTCTTATTGTTTTTTACGGCGGGCTGCCCTCGAAAAAACATAAAAAATGTATTATTTTAATATTATTTCACGCGAACTTTGAGACAATGAGCTTTCCCCTGGCGTCGCCGCTCTAACGGCCGAAAGACGGGTTCAATTGTGAATATTTCTCATGGTCAATTAGCACCGTTGAGGACTCGATTTGCGGAGAGAAAATATTGTTTAATTGAGCAATTTAACTTAATGGGTGTCGAGGAAGCGTTATTCCGAGGCGCTGCTCCCGCGCTGGGCAAACAACGTCTCAAGGCGTGAGACGGGGCGCACAGCCCCTTGGAAAATTCTATTATTCCTCCCTTCACTCGACAAATTCATCCTAGCGTAATGTCTTCGGAAGCTAGCTCGGAAGCTGCTGAAAGGCAATCAAATTTTATTCGCAAATCAACGGCGGCGTCGTTTTAAACATTTTACCCGAAAGCCGGTTCCTACTAGCTTGAAATTTAAACAGAATATTCTGCTGACGGAGAATAAAAATCAAAGAAGTTTTGAAGAAATGGACCACTAGACAAGGTACGAATTTCAGCATTCTGATACATGCTTCCTAACCAAAATTTCACGTAGAATACGACGCGCACAACGAAAATTACCGAAATCAACTCCTTACGAAGATATTTAATGATTCTTGATGCGTGAATTCAAACCACCCGCTCATGAAAACTCAGTGCTCTACGTGATTCACATCGCGCGTTAAACGTTTATCATGACAGTCTCTGCGATATAAAAATCTGGCAACCTCAATCTTCATGCTTTGGCTCAGCTATAGCAAATTTCTTATAGTTTAAACAACACATGGTGGGAAATGAACTTTGCTCGATTGAGAAGATTGCTGAAACCCTTGTAGTGCGCGATTTGACTCACGTAGATCTTTGAGTTTTTTTTGAGCGGGCAGTTTAAGTTTCTCGTAACCAATATGAAATAAAAATGTTGATATCTCCGTTAGGAGTTAGTTTCAGTAATTTTCGTTGCGCGAATCGTGTTCTACGAGAAATTCTGGTTAAGATACATGTATCAAAATCCTTAAATTCGTACCTTGTCTAGTGGTCCATTATGTACAAGCTAGCACTCCCAAAAAAAAAAAAATCAATTACGACGGAAAGTGTGCAACGTCGCAGACGAAGATACGTGGTTTTGCATTTTAGCCATCGACAGGCACTTGCGCACCGTGGGCGCGAAAAATACGGTCGTTAATGGTAACGTGTACCGCCGGTCGATGCTTGCGAGCGCGAGAGAAATTAAAACGCCTTCAATTAAGCGAGTCTGCAACCCGCGCATCCATCGAGTACGAATAGTTGTATGCAGCGCCTCGGTGGAAGTCGCATCCTTACGTTGTTGCGGTGGTAGCGCGTCGTTGAGCGGTTGAGTCTGCAAATCTGTATGTTTGTGGTTGAATACCGTTGCTTTTCTGATTGCTTTCTGTGGTTTAAAGTGTGCAACGTTAATGTTGCAACGAAGGAGAGTGGTTTCGCACTTTGGGCATCGATTTGAATTAGGTCCCGTTCCAAAAACGGATCAGGCGGACAGTTCTGCCGTGCTAAGGAAGAACGCCGTATGAACCTTTAGGCGTTGCCAAATTTCCTTTGATAAAACACGAATTCCCTGGTAAACTATTGAATATTTTCCTCCCAATTTTTCAGAGAATTTTGTTCGCAATTACACCTAAAGTTCCTGAAAATTTCAGGGGAAAATATACATATTTTTACCCAAAAATAAACATTTTATCGAAAGAAATTTGGCTACTCTCGAATGTTCATACGGCGTTCTTCCTTAGCACGGCAGAGCTCAATTAGACATCATGCAACATAGGTTCTACTCTTTTGGATTAAGATTCTGAGATTATATTTTTAGCCTGTCCAATAAAATAATGGACACATATTAATATCACTGTATCACGATGTCTAAAGTGAGTGGCTAAGTGTATCTCTATTCGCAACTTTGCTGACTTCCAGTCATAATTTAGTTTTTCCTTGAAAAAGTACTTAGTCAACGTAAATTCTTAAAAACTTCTTTGATTTTTCTTCTCTGTTGGTAGAACATACTACATCAATTTCAAGCCATAAAGTTGACTGATTCCTCTTCGAAAAAATAAACCAAGAGCGGAGATTTTAAAACACCGCAGTGGAGATCCGTGGTGTCGTACTTTAGTCATCGATATGCTCTCTGGCTTCCTAAATTTTCATTTTTAGTCGATTCAATTTTAGAAAAAATCTTCACCTAAAGAGGTGACATCTACTCGGCGCTGTCATAATCATTTCTTGAGTTCAAATTTTTGAGCTTCTTAGGTAGGTAGAAAAATCTAAAAGGATGAAAAATTCGGATTTACGACGGTCCAAAGGTTTCAATTCTCAACAAATCAGCATGCAGTGTTTCAGAGCATTGGTGCAAATAGCCACACATATTTCGTGAAGAATGATCATATTTGTTTCATGAAAGGCCCCTGAATTAATTATTTGCCCAAAAAGATAAATCAATGGTGAAACTGCAGAGGCTATTTTGGTTTTGCGGCGTTGCAGTTTTCTTCTTTTTTATTCTATAAAGCAATGATGTGGGTTCGGTCCCTTTTCAAAAAATAAGATGGTAGCGGAGATTTCGAAACACCATAACGGAGCTTACCGTCGAATTGATTCATGATGAATGATCGCTTACTCAAACATTCGGGGATTTTCTCAAACTTTTTCCCTCATTTTCTCATTTATTTAGTTAACTGTCTGGTTGTATTTCATTACGCACACCTCAAGTTTCGTCACACCAGAATTTTTTAATTTTCGTCAAACCAAGAGTGGACATAACAAGGGGCTCGGAAAAAATGTGTTGCAGGAAGAAACGAACAGAATTTTTTTCAACCGTTAAAAAATCATCTCTCATAAATGGTTGATATTGATAAAGTAATTATCCTTTTAGCTCTTTTTACCTTTCCTCTAATCTGGAGTATTGCCAAAATTATGATAAACGGTCTACCACTTAACGGCCTTTAGCTAACATAAAATATGGAACATGGAGGGGGTGGGGGGGATAATGAAATCGGATGCAGGGTACAGAATTGCCTCGAGAAATTAAAAAAGAAAAATAGAGGCGAAGTTATTTTTGCGTTTATACATATGCCAATTCGATTAGGCGGGAGTTTTAGGTTCCGTCAGGAAATTCTATCTGAAAAATGCTGAAATATGTTGGACGATATTTGCACGATGCTCGCGTGAAAAACGTGAGAGAGCTTTTAATGTATCTTGCTTTTTTTGCGCGCAGTGTGTTTTATTTATATTTATCACATCATTAACATCTAAAATGAAGTTATCCTTTTTTGCCGTTTGCACCCTAATTAAAGCTTGCTGAGCAAGCTCGTGACGATAAAAGCTCAAATAGTGAAAGGCAAAATTTTATGCAAATATGAATTCATCGAACTGAGTAAAACATCAACGAGAAGACTAATAGTTTTCGAGTTTCATGCATTTAAAAATGGGTATACTGCGTCTCTCTAATCACACTAGTTCATTGTCTTGATTAAAAAACTTATCACTTTATTGATCCTTTTATTGCTTGAGCTTTTCTTTTTCTTCTTCTACCTCCGAGTTTTAAGACCTTCGATAAGTTCGAGATTTGCTACAAAATGTATCAATGAAAAAAGAAAAGTACTGTGATGCCTCATTTCTTTCCTTGGTGATGGTTCATTATTGTTCACTTGAAGCCGCGGGCATGTGATGTTTGAACACTCTTCGCTTCATGCAACTATTACCACTCCAGTGTACTCAAAACGGTATCATCTAATTTGAAGGTGCTCCTCTCGTTCAACTGCATAAATCTGGCGTGTCATTTTGATCGAACCACTCGGTTTGTTAACTCAAACCTTTGATTTGTTGTTGTTGTTCCACCGATTTATGAAGTTCAGTTTGATAATCCGAAAGTTGAGGTCGACAAACTGAAAGCTCGGTTTGACAAACTCAACAGTTGGATCAATATTGAAGTCAGAAAGAACGCGGCTCCATTTCAAGATTGTAGAAGTGACCCCCAAAAAATAATATTTCTTAAAAGTTCAAAATTTTGTTGTTTTTTACGCTTAGGCAGAGGAAAAATTAGCAAACTGTTCAGTTAGAAACGCACAACGCAGTTTCCGGGTAAAAATAAATTTTGCGACATCGAAATATAGTTTCGTTCGACGGTTTGATCGATTTTTTTTTTTCGGTGAGAAACCGGTTTACTTCACTGTGAATAAGGTGGTAAAACAGTGCTGCGTCCACTCTATTTTGCGGGAAAAAGCCAAAAGGTTCATAATTTTTAATTAGAGTCAAAAGTTTTGAGCCGTAATGAGTACCAGCGCAAGACTGAGGGAAAGAGTGTTCACCAATATATATCTGCCTGAGTTGAATACTCTCCCTCCTCAGTTTTTCACCGGTACTCATTAGAACTCAAAATGTTTGACTTTTCTGATATTTTTGAACTTTTTGGCCTTGTTTTCCCGCAAAATAGTGGCGACCCACCTCAATTATACCACTTTGTTACAAACGGTTTTGGCCAAGGTTCTCAGCGTTTTTTTTTCTTGTTTCTTCACTATACATATAAATTTATAAGGATTATTTTTGCTTACCTGCCGGTCGAGGCTATGTCGCCACGCTCGACTGCAAGCAGGAACTGTTTCTCGTCCAGAGTCAGCTGCGCCATCTCTTGATGCGGCCGCACCACATTTTCTCCCTCCGTCATCCCGTGGATGCTGTGTTTCTGAAATCAGTCACCAATCAGTTCATTCAAACTGGTCAAATCAGGAAGAAAAATCCACTTGACACGAATGGACACGAATGAACCACTAGACAAGGTGCGAATTTCAGCATTCTGATACATGCTTCCTAACCAAAATTTCACGTAGAACACGATACGCACAACAAAAATTACCGAAATCAACTCCTTACGAAGATATTTAAGGATTCCTAATGCATGAATTCAAACTACCCGCTCATAAAAACTCAATGCTTTACGTGATTCACACCGCATGCTAAACGTTATCATGACAGTCTCTGCGATATAAAAATCTGGCAACCTCAATCTTGACGCTTTGGCTCAGCTATAGCAAATTGCTAATAGTTTGAACAACACATGGTGGAAAATGAACATTGCTCGATTGAGAAGCTTGCTGAAACCGTTGTAGTGGGCGATTTGACTCGTGTAGAGCTTTGAGTTTTTTGTGAACGGGCAGTTCGAATTTCTCGTGACCGAGGTGAAATAAAAACGTTAATATCTATGTTAGTAGCTGGTTTCAGTCATTTTTCATTGCCCAAATCGTGATGTACGTGAAATTCTGGTCAAAAAACATGTATCTAACAGCTTAAATTCGTACCTTGTCTGGTGGTCCATTCTGGTCGGGCTGAAAAGTGGTCTAAAAAAAATCCGATTCTGATTGGTTCTCGCTCATGGAGTCACGGAAGAGTGCACCAATATGGCGGTGGCTCGAATGAGAACAAAAATAATGAGAATATTACCTAATTGTGATAGTGTAAATTGTTATTTTCATCGCACCAAAATGAAAATAGACTAAGAAATTGTTCACAAATCAATCTCATTTTATTTTATTGCAATATCTCTGGTTAGATTTTGATCAGTTTTGTTGATGTTGTTGTTTTTGGATAACAGACATCGCAAGTTTCCTTATCATTATCCCTCAATATCGTTCGTTTGGGTGCACACTTTTGTGACACCATGGCCAGCCCAGCCCAGCTGATAATCGAGATGTCTTAACTCTGGGTATAAAGAGACTCTACGTCCTCGATTAACATTAACGACACCTGCTTTGATGGACAATGTACATGCGGGGTAAGAATTAGAATCTTTTGGAGAAATCCTTCACCCGTCTCAGCCTCCGTGCGGGGCTTAACTTAATAAGACAGTCGTAAAGGCTGGGTGGAATAGGATGGGAAAAGATTAAAGCAGAGAGTAACAAAAAGCCTCTCGTAACTACAATTTTCAAAGTGTGAGGACATTAGTTCCTTAAAATTTCAGCGGTAATACCCCCAAGCTGTTACAGCTAATTATAAGTTAATTCACACTACGCAAACATACTCTCTCCTTTTCGCGTTTATGACTTTTTTCCTCTCATGGAAAGCACAACTTTCTCACATGTCGACGGTGAAATTGCATTAACACGTGTCTCGGTTTTGGACGTTGCAGACTTCCTAAATTTTTTACTTTTTCAACTGGCTTAACATACTTACAAACTTGACACCATATTGTGAATACGTCCGACAATATTGGGTTGATTTTAATCAAAATAGTAGAGGTTCCTCTTCCTCCTCCTCAATATAAAAAATAAAATAAAATAAAAAATAAATTAAATAAATATAAAATTCACGACGGTTGAGATATGTTTTTGCAGTTTAAGCGTTTACGCATACACATAGTGTGTGTAGGGAATGTCAAATGATTTTTTCAAGCTCTGGGGTTTTATTTTATGAGAGTTAAAAAATTCTTTCCGAGGAAAATGAAAAATGTAAGAAGCACAGAAAGAAAGTGGAAGAAAAGAGGCAAAAATTGAGAGAGCAGAGCAAAGAAGGAGAGTAAAATGAGAAGAAGGGGGAAGGAGGAAGAGATAGAAACAACTACGAACAACAAGGTGGGGGTGGAGAAGAAGAGATGACAAAAAAAAGATAATACACATCACGAAAGGAGAAAAAACGAATTATAAAGAACGAAGCGAAAGGACAAAAGATTAACTAGAGAGGCGCATCTCGCGAGTTGTTATCAATGAAATGAGAAAATATACCAAAACATGCATTGTTTATTTTATAATTAATTCTGTAATCGAATGCATTTTAGAAATATATCTCATCATGAGCAAAATTTACAAAAACACAACCAAGTTAGAGCGAATAAATATCAAAACGCATAGTGACGTAAAACATTAAAAAAATGAAAACGTAGCGAACAAACACGCAATGCGTCTTCTGGTATATTTCCTCATTCTTTTGAAAAAGAATTAATAGAGAACCAAAAAAATGGGAGAAAGGAAGAGCAGAGAAAAAATAAAGGGCGGAAATGAAAAATAGAGGATAAATACAGTCTGGAAAGGGTGGAAAGACGGAAGACGGTAGATAGATGGATGAAATAAAAATATAAGAGAAGCGGATAGAAAAGAAAGCGGTGAATGTAGGAAACCTAAGAAGGAAAGTAATAAGAAAAATAAAAGACGATAATGGAGGATTTTTCAATTTTAATCTCCCCTCCGACTCTCCAGAGCCAGGAATAAACGACCCATATTTTCATATCTGCGGATGCGGAGAGTATCTGGTGAGCCATATCGGGGTGATGTTCCCCGAATCTGGGAGCCCGGGATGCGTCTAATCGCGAATTTCGCCGCGGGAAAAGTTCGGGAGATGGATGGAGGACGGAAATCCATACGTCGAGCTGCGCGCACGAGGCGGAGGGAGAAGGTATTGATGAATGTATCAACACTTATCAAACTGTCACCTCTGGCCCGTCGAAAAATAAATACAAATAAAAAATAAACATTTCGCATAATAGCGCGGGCGCCCGATGCGCGCCGGGATTCCTTCTGTTGCTCGTTAATGATTTCCCACGTTGCCGCCCTTTCGTAGAATACACGAATTTTATATGAAACGGAGATGTTGCATGTGTGAGGAATTTGCGATTTGACTGTTGATTCTTATGTAACAGTTCGCGAGAAACACGATGGTCCGTCTGGTTTTCTCTAAAATTAACTCCCAAGCTCAAAAAAAGCTCTCAAGTTGAAGCCAAAATGGAGGGGATATCCCACGCTATCCTGAGAGTCCACGTCTACATCAAGACAAACTCTCCATGCAAAGATAGGGAGCACACATTAGCAGGGTTGCCGTGATTTCAGTTTAGGAGTCCCCAAATAAAGTGGCAGCCCTGTCAATGTATTTTCTCTCTATCTCTGCATAGAGAGTATGTCTTGATGTAGAGGTGGGCTCTCAGGATAGAGTGGGATATCCCCTTCATTTTGGCCTCAATTTGAGAGCTTTTTTCTAGAGAAAACCAGAGGCGCCATCGTGTTCCTTGCGAACTTTTGCATGAGAATCAACAGTCAAATCGCAAATTCCTCACGCATGCAACATCTCCATTCTGCTGAAGTACACATGCGAAATTTTGCATTAAAAGTTAGGCTTTGAAACGCTGCAGCTCTCATTTGCAGCCTCACTTTTTTAAAAACCAAGTGGGTAGTCGAAATTGAACGGCTTGTTTCGAAAAATGCTCGGGGANGGAAGTCCTGGAGAAGAAAAGAAACCGGATTCAGCCGAAAATTTTCGGATAATGCAAAATGTGATAGATTATTAGGTACATCCAGTTTCCAAAAAAAGCCAAGGAGTCTAAAATATGAAAAATCTCGGTCATTTAGTATGAACGTCATGAAACCTTGAAGTTGGGCATTGCTCCAAAGAAACGGAATTTGTACCTATTTAGTGAAAGTGCGTAAATTGAAAAGTAAAAAAAAACTAAGTAACTAACAAGTCGCTGAAAAAAAAAACCTAACAACCTAACCTAAAAAAAATTAACTGATATGTACCTTAAAAACAACGTTGATGCAATTAAACGGAATTTTCGTTTTTCCCGAATTAGGAAATTTTCGAAGCAAGACATCCAACTAAGATATTGGTTTAAAATGAGTGTTTGTTTTGGTTTGAAATTTATTTTAAATGTTTTTATCCCTTACAATTAGATTAGGGTATCTCCGACGAAAAGCAAGCACTCTCAAAATCCTCTCTAATCGTACAAAAGCAATCCCATGAGAAAATGAAGTATTCGTGGAGGTAAATTTTCTTACAGACGTATGGAAATGTATCTCATACACTTATTCAAATCTTTATATTGGGCATCAAAAAACCCGAAACCTTCAACAATTACTGTGCTCGAGGGCTCCTAGACTGAATATACTGCAGTATGATGTGACACAGTATTGAAACAGGTTACATAAGAATCTCTGAGAGAGTTTAACATGTGTTGCCTCCAAGACTAACCAAACTCAACGACGAACGATCGGCAAAATTAAATGCTGCCCTTCCACCCTTAAAAAAAACTTGACTTTTTCGATGTAATATGCGGCAATCACTCACGATACATTTCCTCATGCCAATATTAGGATATTTCGTCGCAATGCGTACGCTAAGCATTGAGTGAGATTGACAGCCATTCGAAAAAAATTCATTGTGCGCAGAGCAACGCAGATATTCTGACAGTGAACTAGATAAATGATTGGGTACATAATGCACAAAGCAGGTGTCTCTCAATGACAATTTTCAGGACGATATCGATGCACTTTATTACAAGAAAAACACGTGTTTGTGCGTGACACATACTGAACTTTTTTTGTTTTTAGAACAGCGCTATCTAACTTGAATTAATTAAATAATAGGACTCACTGAAAGAGTGATTTTCACTATTTCAGACGACAAATTAAAAATTGTCAACAAAACTCGATAAAAGTTGAACTAAGGCAATTTTTTTTTAAAAGCTCAATTTTGTTTCGCAACAAAAAATGTTGTGATTCAGTGCCGCATGTCATACCTTACGCAATAGGTTTTGAAAAAGTTAGTCAAAAGTTTGAAAAATTTAGTCAATGCAAAGAGGATTGCGTGGGTTCAATTCAAAAATTTGTTTATAAACTCAATTTTGCTTCGACTCAAATCCATTTTGAATTAACCTTTGAAAGCCTTCACTCTCAAATTTTAAGATGAAAGAAACCTCATCGCGCGTTGATGACGGCGCGGAGAGACAACTATTTGTGCTTGATCGTTGCCCGTGTTGCATCTGCAAAATTGAAGGCACAACGGCGTGAGACGTGAACTCGCAATGCTCCGCTCTATGCTGCCGATGAAGTGTCGCTCAGAATCGGAAGAAAAGTAAAAAAACGAGGCCCAAATAGTCTCTACTATCCTCGGCTGTGTTAACACTTGATTTTTTGTCATTTTTTTAAAATTTGATGTCTGATTATTTATTTAGTTTTAGACCTATATTATATCTAAAGCTCATATATACACCGGCCTGATACAACCCTCGCGGCAAGCATCAATTAATTTGACCTTGCTTGACCATTCAAGGATAAAACTGCATAAATAATGCTTAAATAAATGTTTACATTTTGACATTAGTGGTAGTTTTAATACTTCATAACAATGCACATCAGTTTAAAAATCAACGAACCCTGTCAGAATCCTCTTATGATACAGTCATCATGAAGGAAATCTGATAGAGATATAGTTAGGTAGGAATGGTAACGCAAGATGTTAGACAATTTGGGGTTTGAAGTCCCCCTTGATTTTAATTCTTTTCTAATATAGGTAATCCTCTTTATTAAAGGATTTACTAATTTTCATGATTATACAACCGTAAAGAGTGGAACTATCTGCTTCATTTTCTTATTTTCAATATTATATTTTTACATTTTATTTTTTGATATCTCAGATTTAATCCCTTAGTTATATTTCTGTTCTTGCGTACCTAGTTGAGCAGTTTTTAAAAACAGAGTACAATCAAAGCAGATCTTGTTAACGCAACATATTGCAAAACATATTCCCTTTTTTATCTCACGCGCGACCCCCGTAACGGACGAAGTGCAACAATTGGTTATCCATCAATAATGCAGATAGATTAAGTAGCACCCTTTTCGATACCGATCAAGGGCCAAATCCCCAGGGAAGTCATCGACAATCGCTCAGCCGGACAATGCGAGCGACCTGAGTCATGGTCTGGATTCATTCAAAGCAAAAAGGACCGGCAAGACGTCGGGAACGGGTAAAATAAAACAGCATTAAAATGACCGATTCAGTTTATTTCGAAAACGACGTGCTTGCCATTGATCTGACTGTGAAGATAGGTCCTTTCGTGAGCGCGTCCATGCACTCGGTCGAAATTAGCGCTTCCGTGCGCGGGAAGCCCCGCGGGACGCACGGGTGGCACGAGCAATCAATTTGCGATTGCCGCCCGGGAGACTCAACGCTCAATTAAAGAAGTGTCCGTTTTCACCGGGTGATAGCGCTGAGAGCTCGTTGAAATTTATTGCCCGGCGTTCACGTGTGGTATCGCATGACACCCAATTGACCCTCCTAATAGTGCATTGTTACGGAGCCGCGGAGTTACTTGACGTAACGAGCTGGGGATGTGGGCTTGCGGAGAGGGAGGATTTAAGGGAGTGAAGGACAAGGCGCATAAGTGCAGTTTTTGACGATATCGAGTTATTGATGATTTCAAATAAAACTAGTCTTAATGCGTGTTCTATGAAAAATTCGCTCACAAAAACTGGAAAAAAAACACATTGGGTCTAGAGTCCAGACTCTTAAAAACATCGACAAGAAAAAGTACTCTTGATTCAATAAGAATCTAGCTTAAATCAAGAACCAAGCCTCCTAATTTAAGCGGATTTCGTTTTGATTCAAGCAAAAATCTGATTGAATCAAGAGTACTTTTTCTTGTCAATGTTTTCAAGAGTCTGAACTCTAGGTCCAATATGTTTTTTTTTTCCAGTGAATTCCAATTTTTAAGCATCAAAACAAGAATTTAAACTCTTTTTCCGCTGCAAGGATCCATGTAATTTGGAAACTTCGAACACGTATTTCTCGAAATTTCAAAAACTGCACGTATGCGCCAAGTCCTCCAAGACTCTCATTTGATGTGGACCGAGGGTTACAATAACGCACCAAGTCCCATTTTGGATACAAATCGGTTAGGGGTAATTTGAAATTTAACTGATAGTAAATTTTACTATCATTGACAAATTGAAACTTTAGAGAAAATATTCATGATATGAAAAAAGTTTTTAAACTTTTACCTTGAGTCTTAGTACAGATGAATACAAGTTCAATCGAAGGGCTTGGATGACAAGACGTGTCAGTGTAGTTTTTGAAAGAAATTGAGATATTCATGAATTCAAGTAAAACTAGACTTAAGCATATGCTGTACAAAAATCCGCTCCCGAATTCCAATTTTTAAGCATCAAAAAGTCAGTTTGAACTTTCTTTCCGTCATAAAGATCCATGTAATTTCGAAACTTCAAGCGCGTGTTTCTCGAAATAGCAAAAACTGCACGAACGCACCGTATCCTCCAAGCCCCTCAGTCACCCTTTTTTCCGTGTACTCTTGATGCCACTCGCTGCGTTTCTGTTGAACTCGGTTCAAGTTCAAGTACCCGACATTTTCCTTGAATTGGTAACCAAGCCAAATTAATTGCAGGGACATTTTCAGGTAGCTGTGTCATTTCCACGAATTTGACATCGTTTCAGTGCTGCCAACGATTCCGGCTGCAGAATACAAATTGGGAGATGGACGGCGTGAATCATTGCCGAATTCGACACCATTTCGTCCTCTCAACGGTCCACTATACTGCCGTGCTAAGAAAAAACGCCGTATGAACATTCGAGACTTGCCAAAGGTATCCGGATAAAACATGTATTTTTGAGGAAAGCTATGCTTATTTTTCTTTGAAATTCTCAAGTATTTAAATAAAATTGAGAACAAAATTGTCTGAAAATGTTTGATAAGATGACGACAATTTTTCCCAGTGAATTCGTTTTTTATTGAAGGAAATATGGCAACGTCTGAAGGCTCTTACGAAGTTTTTCCTTTGCACGGCAGTATACGATATCGTCGATCTGTTGACACAAGAAGTAACTCCATTTTTGCGTGAGCCCTCAAAGAGGGTGGATATAACCGACAACGAGGCTCATCTAAAAGTATTGTGAGGACCTTGTGTCAGCAGAGGGATGGTATCAGAGAGTGATTACGGGACCGCGAGTATCCTGTTCCGAGAGGGATGTTGACCGTTACCCGTGTTTGCGCGCGAATCCACTCAATCGCTGGCGTATTGGATGCATGCCAAATTGGACATCAGGGAACAGAAGAAACAGACCGCTATGTAAATTAACTCATCAGGGCCCACCAAAGCAGGTCATTAAAGAGCTCGAAACACCTCAGATCATCCTTCAATTTCATGTTGCTCTCCACGTAAAATTTTGATAATAAGTTTTTGAAATTTCATGGAAAATAACCTGTGAAAGTACATTTAAGTCGCTTTGCAGCACTCCTTGGAGTTCTGCGACCCCTAACCACTGCCCTCTGTCGAACTCCAACCCTTCGAGCATCGAGCATTTTGACATTTCTGCTGCAATCCCATCCCTTCAACTTCTTATTTGGCGCCCCCTGCGACTTCTCCCAGGTTTCCCAGGAGGAACCCAATCAAGGACCTTCTTTGGCAACCTATCTCCTGCCATTCTTTGAGCATGCCCGTACAAAATAAGTTGTTTCGTCATAATATCATGCACGATGGTCTTTTTGGCATCAGGTTTCCCGCACCGTCTCATTCAAAAAAGAAAAGTAAAAAAAAAGCTCCTGTGGAAATTACATGAGAAGAGTTTCATGTGTAATTTCAAATTTTTATTTTCCACGAATTTTTCTATCTCGGCAAAAAATTTCAAAGGGGATGGGCCGCGTTGGGTCAGGGTGCCGATCACCTGGTTTCCTAGTTTCAAAATCCAAATCAACTCACAGGTGTGTTCAGGGAAGATTCTCCTTTTAACAATACACGTCAGATTGGCCTCCTCCTCTTCTACCCTCTTCAAGTACCTCTGGATCTCACACACCTGACATAATATATGGACCCCCCGATGTCGTTGTTGTTCCCCGAAATTGATTACGTTCCGGAGAAAAACAACGGCACACAGTGGATCGAGTCAATAGGAGAGGTCGGACGAATTTGTAAACTTTAAACGCTTATAACTCCGTTTTTACAAACTTTGAGGTCCTAAAAGTGGTACCAATGATTTCCTCGTAAAATTTCCACCCAGAATCACCCGTTGAACTTTGAAATGTGATAAAATAAATATCAAAATTCGCATATTTTGTAAAAAAATTCATATCCGACCTAGGTAATACAGAATTTGTAGGTATCTAAAATTTGATGAATTTTGTGTTGGGTGGAAACTACTGAGTGAACTGAACACGAGGATGCCTTCGGCTCATGAATTGAACGATTATTGGAGAAGATATGACAAAATGTGTTTAAAAGGGAAATGACGCCAGATGACGTCACTAGGAGGTGCATTTTCTCACTTTTGAATTTATTTTCATACTGCTCCCCATATCAGAAAAAAATTATAAAAAATACTGTGCAATCAGCTCCTTAGGCACTATCTTAGAGCACCCCTTGAAAGGTAAAATGTGACGAAATAAGTACCAGATTTTGCAGTTTTAGTCAACAATTTCATGTCCGACCCCTCCGATTGACTCGATCCACCGTGCGGCATCACGAAAAATCCTCCACGGAGCTAACGGAATTTTCGATTTCGTTACGAGTGGATGCTGGGGCTTGGCAACGCGGCGCGGCTGGCGGGCGAATAGATAACGACAAGGTATAAACGGACATTGATTTATAGGAGACTGTCTTGAGTATGTTCGACATTTCTCGTCGGGGCCCGCNGGGGGGGGGGGGGGGGGTGCGACTGCTCCGGGCGGAACTCGAGACGCCTCCCTCGGGATCCGGCGTCTTTCCGGTCTTTGTTGCCGGAGCCGGACGAATCAGACGTCAACCGAGACCCGGAGAAAAATGCCCCGGCCTCGGACCCAAACGCCGCAGAGATTGAGATTGCACCGACTCCTGCGCTTTTCAAAATTTTCACGCTTTACGTCAAGGTTTTAACGGTGGTAATAAAGGCAATTAGAAGTGTTTTTCGAGGTTCTCTTTTTTTTTGGGGGGTCACTACGGACTTTTTAAAGGGGGATATATAAGTCGTCACCTTCCGGCCAAAGTACCCCAGGTGTCCTTTAAAAATTTCCGCCGCGCATGTCATTTATACACAGAAAAATTGTTGGTTGAATCTGTTTGAAAATTTCACTGAATTTCATCGGCCGCAGCACAAAGAAAATTCGGTGAAATTTTTGGACAGCTTCGTAGAAAAATTTCTCTGCAAAAAAATAAAATGGCAGCGGAAATTTGACGGGAATTAGGCTCGTATGACGCTCGTGATACTTTGGCCGGAAGATGACGATAAGCAGCACAAACATCACTCAAAGTTAGCACATCAACTCTTCGTAGGTCGCGGTCAGACCATCATAAAACGCCTTCAAATGCGTGTGATACTGTGCAACACGCCAGAGTTGATATAGTTGTATTCTTAGGTTTGAACCTAACTCAAGTTTACTCTACCAAATAAGGCGTGTTGAAAATTTCAACAATGCGGTTTTCATGGCAAGATTTCGAGTCAAAATTTGCATTTTTAACAAAGTTGCAATCACTTGTAATGAACAAGGTCACGGCTGACAACAGCTCATCGACTTTGAAAATTCAAAAAGATGCTTGAAATCTTGGCGCATGTGGCATTTGGGTGTCACAGAACGCCACGTTATAGGAGCGACTTTTATGTATGTGTACTTGGAATCTTGATCATTTTTCGGTTCTTAATACGGAAGAAAGAAACGGATACGACAGTTTGTCGTCTCCCGGACTGAGAAACTTAACTCCATTCCCACATTGCCGAATCGACTCAAACGATTAATTTATTTTACGAAATTGTACCTGTGCAATTTCTGTCCAAAACTTCTCTCATTTTGCATGAAATCTGAGGGAAAATCAGTGAAATTGTCAGTTAAAAATACCCAAGATTCTCCCAGTTCATATGCATTTACTAGGAGAAATCTGGCAAGGGCAACAGTGAAATGGAGTTCCCTTCTTTCGCGAGGAAAATGACGAATTAAGGACCGAACGGCAAAGGAGAAATTATAATTCCCATAAATCTTATTTTTGCTCTCTTGCGGGCCGATTATTGAAATTGATAGACAAAGCTTTAGACAAAGAAGATAAGGAAGATATAGAGGGATCCTATTGGTGGTTGCAATGGACAAAGGAGGTAGGTAATAGACTAAGCATCGGTACCCCACGAGGAGCTCGATAGTTAGTCCATCATTTTTTCCCTTAGTCTATAGGAACCACCCATTTCAAGCAAAAGGATAGCTCCACACCCTCTACGTCTTCTTTGTCTATCGCTTTGTCTACCAATTCCAATGATCGGCCGGCAGAAAAGTCGTCAAAATCTTGGTTTGCCTTTTTGCCGTTAAAACGACGAATTAGCTGCGTTTTCTTCGAAATCCCGATTTTTCGAGCTCCAACTTTAAAACGCTCTAGAAAAGTCAGTCATTGAACCTTTTGAGAGCGTTCTTTTAGGCTTATGTTGCGGAATTAACCCCTCTATGCAGTGGTATTTTTAACTCAGTTCAATTTTTCTTGTTAAGACATTGGCCCATCGTTTTGAATTCAGATATCGAGGGCTGACGAACAATTCCGCCCAACCGACGATTTTGGCGGAAATAAGTCAGCAAATTTGCCGCATTCTACTATATAAAATACACAAGCTGATGATTTTAGTTTTTTCCAATTCTCTAGGGGAGCGTCACAGAAACGCTGTAATGTATTAGAAAATTCCAAGAGTAGCGAAGGTTTCTCTTTCTTCTGCAAAATCGCTAGTTCGCAGATAGGCCTTGTCTCCACGGGACGTTTTCATGGGATTTTTCCCAAGTTCGAATCGCAGGAATGAAACTTCTGGGATTTTTCCCAGTTACCGTCTCCACGGGACAGGGCTCTTTGCAGTCCTGCGACTAATTTGCGCGGGAAGATAAATTAGTTAAAGTCGAGTATTTGACCGGGATTAAAATAATAATTGCACTCAATTGACAATTAGACACATTTTTTAACTAAACAAACATGAACAATGTAGTAATGAATAAAATATCGTACAATTCGTTTTCACTTCTTCTTCTTCTCTCAGTGGGTCCTAGGGGTACAAGTACCATACTTGGTACTGGGAAAAATATTGATTAACTCAATATTTTTCCCAACTTCGTAAGTTTTTTTTCTTTTCTTTTTTTTCTACTACTTCAAATAGCCCTCTAGGGCTAATCCCACGCCTTAAGTCCCATCCCCCCTCCGTCCCTACTGAACCAGTCCCAGGCAACCATAGTTTGAGACCATCAAACTCGGGTCGCCTGGCCGGGAATCGAACCCGGGACCTCCCGATCATAGAGCAAGCGCTACAACCACTATACCATAGGAGGCCGACAAGTGGGATTTTTCCCTGGGACAAATCTCGCGAAACGGCTCGTGGAGACAAGGCCATAGAAGGTATTGTTTGTTAGACATCGATATGGGTAGAAGTGGGCTTTACCTTGATGTTGTTGGCACCGGGCTTGGATTTGTCGTGGAAGCAGCGTGACGCGTTGGAGGGCCTGTGATTGTACTCGCGGCCATGTTCCACGTCTTGGTCCATCACACACGGCTGCAGCGTCAATCGCGTGACGCCTACGGTGGAAAGCTCGCCACCCTCATCAGCAGAAAGGTCTGAAATGTAAAACACACAGACATCATTACCACGATCGATCCGTGAACAAGGATAAGCGATGCAAATGTATAACTGAAAGCCTGGAAAAAGAGGGGAAAAATTAACAATTTCGAGCCATAAAATTACATTTTAGGATGGTTCGACCAGTCTGCGCGAAAAACGTGAAATCTCATTTCACATTGATAATGATAAATTGACGGTGAAACTACCAAACCACGTATCTCGGTTTGCGACGTCGCAGACTTCCTGTCATACTTTATTTTTTAAATGAAAAACTCCTTAACATCCAGTCTTGAAAATTTCTGTGATTTTTCCTCTTTGTGCGGAGAAAATTCTGTGAAAATTTCAAGGAATGATATTGATTTGGTCTTCTTCAAAAAAATAAAATGTGAGCGTAGATTTTTAAACACCACAAACGAGATACGTGGTTTGGTAGTTTCACCGTCGATATGCAGCATATTAATATGGGGCCTAAATTGACGTGAAAGAGCATGAAAATCCTTTGACCAGGATTCAGGAGGAATTATTACAGAAGAGGGGTTTTTCCGCTGGTAAAAGATACCTACCTTTTTGCATACTAGGATAGGAGAGTCATATAATACTTACATAGGCTGTCCAAAAAGTACCGAGACTGGTTCCATAACTCAAAAACCAAGATAGCTAGAGGCTTGATCTTGGTCTCATTTGAAAGATCAACTCAATATCTATCGATTGAGACCAAAATCAAAACTTTTGGTCAAGTATTTCAAAAGTTACGACACTGTTTGTAAAAAAAATATCTGGACCCCCTACCGTTTTTAATGACTATTTTCTCTTGCCGAGAACACTCTCTAAATTATTAATGATCAGTGCACGGTTCTTTTGCAACTAATCATAGCAAAACCTAATTGATTTGGAAACACTGTCAAGCCGTCGTCGTCCGACTACGGGTATAAGGGTTCAAAGTCCACGGGGAAAGAATCAACCGTCGGTCAGCCACCCCTAAAAAACCCGGGAAATTTTCGGCAGTTGTTGACAGTTCACAGTGCGTGCGTGGTCTACGCTGCAGATAGTAAGTGATTTTGTTTCTGTGTTCGAACTGTTTGATACCATCATGGAAAGAGATAAAGCAGTGGTATCAAACATTTCGAACACAGAAACAAAATCACTCACTATCTGCAGCGTGGACCACGCACGCACTGTGAACTGTCAACAACTGCCGAAAATTTCCCGGGTTTTTTAGGGGTGGCTGACCGACGGTTGATTCTTTCCCTGTGGACTTTGAATCCTTATATCCGTAGTCGGACGACGACGGCTTGACAGTGTTTCCAAATCAATTAGGTTTTGCCATGATTAGTTGCAAAAGAACCGTGCACTGATCATTAATAATTTAGAGAGTGTTCTCGGCAAGAGAAAATAGTCATTAAAAACGGTAGGGGGTCCAGATATTTTTTTTACAAACAGTGTCGTAACTTTTGAAATACTTGACCAAAAGTTTTGATTTTGGTCTCAATCGATAGATATTGAGTTGATCTTTCAAATGAGACCAAGATCAAGCCTCTAGCTATCTTGGTTTTTGAGTTATGGAACCAGTCTCGGTACTTTTTGGACAGCCTATGTATATGCAGTATTAAAACTACAGTTTTTTTAATAGGACTGAAATGAGGTAATTTTAAGGTTTGAATGGCGAAGTTTTAAGAGGTAATCATATATAATGTCTAAACGCCTGCAAAAGGCTAATTGCATAAAGACCTGTAAAGGCTGCTAAAGGCTACGCCTGTAAAGGCTCTGCTTGACCTGCAGCTTACTTATCTCGCCAAAGCCCGGCAAAGTATCAAAGAGTTTTTTTTGTTTTGGTGTCGCACTAGGTGGTTTTAAAATGTCCATAGAAACACCCAGATTCATAGAAACATTTTGCCTAACAAGAAAAATGGACAAGAAAAATTTGGAAGGGCTCAGTGAAACTAGAAAAATTATTGAGTTTCTCTTCTCTCTTCAGTTCTCTCTTTTTTTCTGCTGGATATGTCCAAAGTAACATATACAGCGCTCTTGGCATTATCAAGGAGGCATAAAGACAACAATTTTCATTTGATGAATTATTTAGTCTTTCCGATTTCCGAGAGAAAAAGATACAAAATTATTAGACGACATATGTGTTGAATTTTGGCTAATGAATATTCAATACACAAGCTGAAAGTTTCTACATTTCCTTCAATAAATCAGATGCTTTCAAAATTTATTGTCATCAATATAAAACAGACAAATGGTGGTGTAGCATCTTCTATAAGTGTGGCAGACGGCAACCCCTGGGCTAAGTTTTAATCACAAGAAACAGACGAAGTTGTCCCAGAGTAGCTCTAAAACAAGGTTGTCATGTTGAGGTCTGAAACTTTTCTCATTTGCGATGTTTGAACAACGAAAGTTTACTCCAAAGAGCTTGGGAAAATTACCTTCGTCATAACGACGCCGAAAATTCAGGCCTGAATCGAGGAATGCCTTTCCTAAAGACGAGATTTTTTTTTTTGTAAATTTAAAGAGGATACTCGCTTTGAGTGGCTGAGAACTGAGCAGTTTAAACAGTCCTAAACAGTGTAATAGCATGAATTAATTACATAAGGGGCACTCGATGGACAGCAAAGAATTATTTGTAAAAATCTGATTCTTCTTATTCTCTCCGTAGTGATATGTAATAAAACATATTAAATAATAATAAAATATGGGATTTATTTATAAGTCAACGATGGAAACAATTATACTTGTTAATTGGTAATTCTAGTAAGAATAATTAATGTAGAAATAATTAAACATATAAATTAATTGAATATTTAAAGACATATTCAATCAAATAATTAATGATTTATGAAAACACGAAACACACCGATGACAATGTTATTTTTATTAAAAAAATGACCTCATTTAAAATAACAGTCTTAATGTGCTCACGATAATGGAGTTAATCATGAGCCTAACTGATTCCCGCGCCAACCGGTGAAGATTGTTAAATAAACCAACTTTCCTCGTTGAATTTATTAGCGTTAAGCAAATAAGTTATAGCAATATTGAGTACTCACACCTCTGTGCCATAGCCTATAAAGTATGACTGGTAACATATGTTGGATAGGGCCACATGCAAAACTGGATGTATATAGAACGCGCCAGGGAGGTTGAAAATGAATGGATATTTTGCAATAAGGAACAACTGGCTCTGGTTCATTTGAAAAACACCACATTGGCTATTTGCTTCCACATGCAGAAGGGTGATTTCATGTATGACCTAGAAACATTACTTCCGAATTGCAAAATGTAGTCTAAAAAGCACTCGCAAAAATTACCTAAGGTTCCATTAAATCCCGTGCGCTCCAACATCCTCTTATTAAATGTGTTTAATCCCTCAGCGAGCAAATATGACCCTTTTATTTAGTGTAAACCCCGATTAAATACAGTGTAACAGTTGAGGGAATAACGCTGTACCTGCTGAAGGGCAGTGTTGAGGCTATTCTAATTTTAATCTTCAACTATGCGAGGCTACTTTTATGGAATTACGCCCAAAAACAGTCTCTGCATGACTAAATTTGGTCCAATTTATTCCACTTAACCGATAATGGCGGTGAAACTGTACGAGGGCGCATCTTGTTTGCGGTGCGTCGAAATCACTCCCCTCATTTTATTTTATCTACGGAGAACAAAGCAACGCTACTGCTCGAAAATTTCATGGATTATTCTTTCAACAGAGAAGAAAATGCAGCTTTAAGAAACGACGTTGGGTAATTTTCCATAAGAAAGAGAAAATGAATATAGCAGCAATTTTGAAACGCCTGAAACTAAGATACGCGTTCTTGGGGTTTCACGGCCGGGAGGTTATTTTTAATAAGGCTCAATATCGAAGTATGGCTGGTTTACTTAATGCTATATTCAATTACTATACAATTTAATGGAGATGTTGAATGTGTGAGGAATTTGCGATTTGACTGTTGTTTCTTATGTAGAAGTTCGCGAGAAACACGATGGTGCCACTGGTTTTCTCTGAAATCATCTCCCAAGCTCAAAAAAAGCTCTCAAAGTGAGGCCAAAATGGAGGGGATATCCCGCCCTACCCTGAGAGTCCACCTCTACATCAAAACAAACTCTCCATGCAAATATAGGGAGCAAATACATTGACAGGGCTGCGACTTTATTTGGGGACTCTAAAACTGAAAACACGGCAACCCTGCTAATGTATTTGCTCCCTATCTTTGCATGGAGAGTTGGTTTTGATGTAGAGGTGGACTCTCAGAATAGGGCGGGATATCCCCTCCATTTTGGCCTCAACTTGGGAGCCTTTTTTGAGCTTGGGAGTTGATTTCAGGGAAAACCAGTGGCACCATCGTGTTTCTCGCGAACTGTTACATAAGAATCAACAGTCAAATCGCAAATTCCTCAAACGTGCAACATCTCCATTATGTACAAGCTAGCACTCCAAAAAAAAAAAAAAATCAATTACGACGGAAAGTGTGCAACGTCGCAAACGAAGATACGTGGTTTTGCATTTTACCCATCGACAGGCACTTGCGCACCGTGGGCGCGAAAAATACGGTTGTTAGTGGTAACGTGTCCCGCCGGTCGATGCTTGCGAGCGCGAGAGAAATTAAAACGCCTTCAATTAAGCGAGTTTGCAACCTGCGCATCCATCGAGTACGAATAGTTGTATGCAGCGCCTCGAAGGAAGTCGCATCCTACACTGTTGCGGAGGTAGCGCGTCGTTCAGCGGTTGAGTCTGCAAATCTGTATGTTTGTGGTTGAATACCGTTGCTTTTCTGATTGTTTTCTGTGGTTTAAAGTGTGCAACGTTAATGTTGCAACGAAAGAGAGTGGTTTCGCACTTTGGGCATCGATTTGAATTAGGTCCCGTTCCAAAAACGGATCAGGCGGACAGTTCTGCAGTGCTAAGGAAGAATGCCGTATGAACCCTTAGGCGTTGCCAAATTTACTTTGATAAAACACGAATTTCCTGGTAAATTATTGAATATTTTCCTCCCAATTTTTCTGAAAATTTTGTTCGCAATTACACCTAAAGTTCCTGATTTCAGGGAAAAATATACGTATCTTTACCCCAAAATAAACATTTTATCGAAGGAAATTTGGCTACTCTCGAATGTTAACAGTCAAATCGCAAATCCCTCACACATGCAACATCTCCATTGACTGCACTAAAACTTTGGTGGCATAGACCATTGACGTCTCTGCTTGTGCCTTGGTTCGAACACTATTTTTCCAGCCTTGCCTTTATACTCCGACACGTGGCAGCGATGTCTCTGGTGGGCATGGAAAAGACGAGATGTGAGTGGCTCTCCTGAATGCGGAATATGTCCGTGCGCCTCGTCGCGCCTCGTCGATGAGTCGAGTTTCGAGCAGTCGCTAGGTAAATACGCCTCTGTCTACGAGCGGCACCAAACAAACTCAGTTTTCCTGTCGTTTGTGTCTCCCGAAGCTCCCCNGGTGTTTTCGACGACCTTTTCAAGTGCGGATTGTGTGCGATTCAAATTTACGCTCGCTTGATTTGTCTGTGTATTTCACAGTTGCATTCTATTTACTACCCGTAGAGAACAGCTTTGGTTACAAGTACCAAACTGTGGCTGTCATTGCAAATTGGACTACATTCCTCGATAAGAACTACAGTTTCTGGCTAATCCATAAAAAACACATATATGCATATGGAAACTAATAGTACATACAATGTCTCTAAGCTGGAAAAGAAATGGGCCTGTTGCAAACTTTTGCTAGAGCAAAAATAAGAGTTGTTTCTTATAGATAATGCCTCGAAAATCACGATGAGCGCATCAGCAAAGTCTGAAATGCACTCATAACTTCACAGTCTGCGTAAGAAATTTGCGGTTTTTTGAGCTTCCCGCTTCAAAAACGATACTACGGCACAGGTGAACATTTTGTAAGAGGAGTCGTTCCATCGTCGGCAATAATCATCAT